>PVHT020000521.1:25655496-25685242 GCA_004024745.2 Catagonus wagneri
GGGGGGTGGCAGGGGGTCCTGGTGTGGAGAAGAGGAGGGAGGGTGGGTGACCCTTGTTTGCTTTGGGGGAGGCACTGGTCCGGGAGGGGTGGCCCCTGGGACAGGGCTGTGAGGGGACCAGCAGGGGCTGGGGTGAGACCAGAGGTGTGATGGCCCACGTGGCCCCAGGTTCTGTGCAAGATGTCCCGCTGAGGCTGAGGCCCGGACCCAGGGCGAGGGGAGGGGCCGAGGCTGAGGGTGGCGGGCAGGGGGAGCTCTGAGCTGCGTGGGGGAGGGAGGTTTCAAAACCACTTCCCCTCCCCAGCTTCTAAGTAAGCTCTTTAACCCGCAAGACATCCTGACAACAGAGAGCATGGCCTGGGAGCCCCGGGGGGGTGGGGGGGATGGACAGCCATCCCTGCGTCCCCTCAGTGGTCAGGGTCACCCAGCCCAGCCAGCACAGCCGCCCTGGGGACGCATAGACGGGTGGTGAGGAGGCTCTGGGGCAATTGTGTTGCTGCCACAAAAGGGGGAGGAGCTTATGGTCAGGATCCTAGAGAACCCCCACACCCCGCATGGTTCTAGGCGAAATTAAATGAAGAACCAGCAGGACCTACACAGGGCTGAGGCCCCACCAGGTTCCAGGACCCCACCAAGCGCGTTGCGGTTGAGGATGGCGGGGTCCCCATGGGTGGCAGAGGAAAGGTATCCTCTGACTATGCAGGAGGGACATGCCTGTTACTTTCCCCTCCCTGCCAGGCACATGGATCGTAATCTACTCCACCCAATTTTCATTTTCTATCTCTTCCCCCCGACTCTAATCTAGGACAGTCCTTCTCAAAGTTTTTGGTCACAAGACCCCTTCAACACTCTTAAGAGCTGCCAAGGAGTTCCCGTTGTGGTGCAGTAGGTTAAGAACCCAACTAGTATGCATGAAGATGCGGGTTCAATTCCTGGCCTTACTCAGTGAGTTAAGGATCCAGCGCTGCCATGAGCTGCTCTATAGGTCATAGACCCTACTCAGATCCTGCATTGCTGTGGCTGTGGCTGTGGTGTAGGCTGGCAGCTGCAGCTGTGATTCGACCCCTAACCTGGGAACTTCCATAGGCCCTAAAAAGCAAAAAAAAAAGACAAAAAAAACCCAAAAAACTGTCAAGAACCCCAAGGCCCTTTTTTTTCTGGAGTTGTAGTAACATTCACCGTGGCAAAAATGAAAGCTGGTGACTTTAAAAAATATTTATTAACTCTTTTAAAAGCAATAAGCCCATTGTGTGTTAACTTTTTACAATGAAAAATAAGCAAAAATCTGGGAGGGGGGTGGCGTTGTTTTTTCATTCCTGCCAACCTTCTGCATCCGAAGGCAGCTGCGTTCTCCAACCTGCGTCTGCATCTCACCTGAAGTCTCGGTGGAAGAAGAACATCTGCTTCCCCTGAGGGGTAGCTGGGAAAGGGAGGTGCTTGTGGGCCCCCGGGGGTCCTGGAACAGCATTTGGAAGCATGCTGTGGTAGTTAACATTAATCCACCTGTTCTGGAACATACGGAGCAAATATGACAGAGCGAGAGGAGGACGAAGGGGGGCTGAGGAAGGCCGAAGGAGCTCTGCGCTGTCCCCTCTATCAGGAAGGACGAGCCACTGCTTGGTTGTGAGGCCAGTTGTGTCCTGCTGGACGGGAGCGGTGGTTCTGAAGGGTCAGCACAGGAGGGTGCGCGTCCCCCAGCCCAGGTACACTTCTGTCATCGACTTTGGTCACCCAGCCTCTGAACAGCTTCCCCTTCCGAGCAAACCTCTATTGAGTGAGTGTGGCCAAGTCCCGCCGCCTCCTCTTCCTGGTGCCAAGGGAGCCAGATCCGCCCTCTTCGTGTTCCGGAAGCTACAAGGTCTGCCCGTCACACCCTCCCTCCTGGTACTTGAATCTTGAGTTCCGGTCAGAGATGGCTGAGGAATGACTCGAGATTTGTTATCTTGGTGGCAGTGGCTCGTGGCTGAGGGACCAACTTGCTTGGTTTCCCATGCGTTTGCTGAGCTTGGCACCAGCATTCTTGCCAGTGTGCCAGCTGCCCAGATCCCCTACTGAGTCAGACATAGCGCTTTCTCATATTTGCCTTCCAGAACCCTGGGCAAGCCTGGCCGGGAGAGTCTGCTTCTTCCTTGACCCAAAGTGCTGCTGAGGCCTGTGTAGATGCCGCTTCTCCCTTGTTTCCTGGCACTTCCCATCTGGCTGGTCTCCCCGGGCTTGACCTCGCCAAAGCATCCCACGGACCCCAGAGAAACCCCTGGGAGTCCAGCGCTGACATAAATGCATCCTGTGGAGCCTCCAGAGCCCTCCACAGTTGACAGAGGCGTCTGGATGCAGGGCCTTCCACATCTCACTTCAAGTCCCCTGCTTACCACCACCCCCCGCCCCCGCCTCAGAGTCCCTTGTAGTTATTACTGCGATATTAAACAATGAAATTTTCTTTCCTTTTTGGCTGCACCTGAGGCATGTGGAAGTTCCTGGGGCTAGGGAATGAACTGGAGCCACAGCAATGACCAGAGCCACATCAGTGACAACGCTGGATCCTTAACCTGAACCACCAGGGAAACCCAAACAATGAACTTTGCAAGATGACAGAATGTTTGGAAAACATGGGGAAGATCTTTCACGTTCTGCCACAAATCTTGTGATTCTTTTTCCGCCTTTAAAACTCTCTTGCTGGGAGTTCCCACTGTGGCTCAGGGGTAACGAATCCGACTAGTATCCATGAGGATGCAGGTTCGATTTCTGGCCTTGCTCAGTGGGTTAAGGATCTGGCATTGCCGTGAGCTGTGGCATAAGCCAGCAGCTGCAGCTCCAATTCAACCCCTAGCCTGGAAACCTCCATATGCTGCAGGTACAGCCCTAAAGAGACAAAAACAAAAACTCTTGCAACAGTTGTGCGAGTCACTGTTCCTGGGCTTGAACTGACCACCCCTGAGGTCAGGCTTGGCCTTGTGCTTTGGCCAACAGAACAAGAACACTTAACATACACCATGTGCATGAGCTGGGGCTGAAAGTGTACTTTGGGGGTTGCCTTGGCCTTTTGTGCTTCTGCCTTGAGAAAGGACATGCCCCGGGGACTGCCACTCCTTCTCCTGGGACCTGGAACAGGCCCAGACCACGCCCATGCCCTGGAGTATAAGACCCCAGGGTGGGAATTTGTAATCAGTAGGCCTCTGAGATTTCTGAGGTGGTTTTGCAGTAAAAGCTGACTAAGGCATCTTACAGGAGAAACAAGTTACTGAATTGGACACGTGCTAAATACTGTGAATAGTCAGGGTTGCCATGGCAATGAGGTAACTCTCCAGGCACAGCTGAGACTGTATTAACTTTTACAGACTAAATAACTTTCTACAAGCCGCCACTCCAGCTGTTTTTACTTAATGGTCTTGAGACAGAAAAGAGGTCTGCCAGGGGACAGCCCACCTGCTGAGAAAGCTTGTTAACACATGGCCGTCATTGGCTCTCCAACACTAGGCCACCCTGGGGTGACAGAGAGGAGACCCAGGGCAAGTGAGTGTTGGGAGGGACCATCAGGTTTGGAGGGGCTGTTTGGGTGCCAGCAAGCACCTAGCCTCAAATTCTAATAGGAGGGGCTGCTGGGCCCACAGCTGTCCCCACAGCTGTCCCCAGACCTGCCCTTTAATTCCACTGGTAACCCTTGCTCCATGCCAACATCTTACTTAAGTGTAAGCCATGTCTTTGAGGTATTGTTTGGGGGTGGAAGGACAGGCAGGGAGGACTTCCTGTTGTGGCTCAGTGGAAACTAATCCGACGAGAAACCATGAGATTGTGGTTCAATCCCTGGCCTTGCTCAGTGGGTTAAGTATCTGGCGTTGCTGTGAGCTGTGGTGCAGGTCGCAGATGCGGCTCGGATCCCGCATTGCTGTGGCTGTGGCGTAGGTCGGCAGCTGCAGCTCCAATTAGACCCCTAGCCTGGGGACCTCCGTATGCCTTGGGTGCAGCCCTAAAAAAGCAAAAAAAAAAAAAGAAAGAAAAAAGGACAGGCACAGGGCTGGGTTTTTTGCAAACAAAGATGGGACTCAAGTTCCTCCAGGGAAAGGTCACCCCAGGGCCAGAAGCATCCTCCACTCCACTCTCCTGCACACCCTGGTCTTGCCTTGGTCCCTCCCAGATAGGCAGCTGCCACGGGCACTGTCTCTTGTCACTTCATTGTGTGCTGTGTGCGCGAAGGCAGGGGCAGCATGTGGTTTTCGCATCCCAGCACCACGTCTGGCTCAGAGGAGGTCCTCAGTCAATACATGTTGAGAAAGCGAATGAATGAATCCGTGCTTGTGAAATGTTACACCCGATGCTGCTGGGCTGGCAGAGACCACATGTGTGTGTCCGTGACCTCGGTTCAGTTCTAGGTGACCAAACTGAGCAGCACCTGACTCACGCTTTTGGGAACCCAAAAGGGCTAGCCTTTGTTGCTAGCATGTCTTCTCACCAGGTAGATTATTTACTTAATCCCTACGGAGCCCAGCTGAGATCATTTTTACTAGGTTGCTAGTAACAGAAATGGGTTCCCTCCAGTCTTCTCCCCATTAATAACATCAATACTCTTAAATTTTAACCTCCTTTTGAAAGGATTTATTTTTCTCAGACGAACATTACTCTCCCAGGATCTGGTTTTTGCCCTTCTGATCTCCTGACTACCACCAGCACCTAAAGCAATATTGTACTTATTTTAAAAATAACCTGTTGCTGACAGATCAAAAAATTTGGACCTTATAATACTTGATCCTTTTGGCCGTTTTTGGTTAAGACCACTCTCTCTGGCTTTCCAGTGACAAGTATAAATACCACTTTACTTTATAGCCAATTAATAGTCTAGGATTCTTAGAAATGGACAAACCACTTGTTGCTTCTTTTGGTTGTTCGTGAAGAGATGTACTTGCCTGTGTGGAAAAATTCAAGGTGCTAAATAACAGTGTCACTTTATGGTCTGGTGCCACCCTGGAGCATGTCACCTGTTCCCAAAAGACAGTGGCTCCTCCCAAGAGAGACCTTAAAACTGTGCAGACCGAGGCATCGGAACACCTGAATATTCAGATCCTTGGGATTTTCAATCCCTATATTCATGCCTAGAACTTTAATAAGACCCCCACACCAGGTACATATTAATGTTTTAAGCAGTCTTTAACAACATCTGCAATAGACATGTATCTTCACATATAAACTTAAAAAAATACTTTAGCATAATACACTGTACTGCACAGAACTAAAATTCAACATAATATATTACATGGCTAAAATATTCATATAAATATCATATCTGTATGGATTCACTGCATTAGAAAAATTCACCCATGACGCTAGTAAAGCCCAAAGAAAAACTATTTTAACAGGAGGAACGCCTAAAGTATTAACAACAATGAGGTTTGTGTGCAAGTGGTGGGAAGAAGGCTTTACATTTGCTATTGATTAAGTCACAACAGGCACAACCTGAAATACAATCTTAGGCCAGCAGTGTATAAAAATACTTTTCAAAACAATACTTTTGATAGGTATAGTACCACTTTAAAAAAGCCGCAGCTGTATCGTGAGCCCATCTGAGGATCTACTAAAACAATTTAATGCACGGTTCTAGCTGGTTCTGCAGCAGCAACCTGGAAACAAGCGCCTCATATGGTGACTTACGCCGTGCATGCGCACACGCACACACACCGCTCGCTATAGCATAAAACAACCTCCCACATCTCCGATGAAATACTGATGAGTCACTGGTAGGCATCGATCTCCAACAAGGCATGAAATGATGTTTGGAGCCTGTTATCAGTTCCAAGTTTGGGATGCATGAGCAAAGAGGCCAAAGTAAGGGTGTGTATGGTTTCTTTTCCACTCGTTGGCACTCCCCTACCAAAAACAAGTTTAATCCGGCATATCAATATTTAACTTGGGAGGTGGGGGAACATATTTTCCAGGGCTCTGGGTTATCACGACCCTGGCCTTCTTTCCAAACATTGGAGCGATTTTAGGAGCTTCTGGAACAGACGATGTTTCTTCAGCATCTTCACTATCTTCATGATGTAGATCGTATGAAATGTTCCCATACTCTCTTAAACAAGGGAAAATTTCAAGCAGAAACTGACAGAAATCTCTGCGAATACCAAACCACCAGTGGTTGCCTCCCTTTCGCCGAAACGTTGTGGTCATTAAAGTGATTAATGACAGCCAAAGGGGGACGAATATGGAGATGTAGGAGAACACGTTGTGGCCGTCTAGCCTGTGAACCAGCAGAACTTCAAAAGTGAGCAGGGGTACGACAATCGTTATCCAGCTGATGGCCATGGTCACATGTGTTCTTCGCTGCTCGGCAACCACATCCAGAGAACGCAGGAAAAGGAGGGACCAGACGATGTAATACAGAACCACTAAGCATAGGAAGGACATGAGGATCCAGAGCGGCACAAACACCACCAACCATGGCCAGTGGATGATCCTGTCCATCCTCAGTGCAATGAAGATGAACTGCAGAATGTTGACGGAGCACAGGATCTCCAGCTCCAGGGACCTGTCGTGCCGGAAGCCCCATACACAGGCAGCCACGGAGACAGGCGACACAAAGAAGAGCGGCATGAAGACCAGCAGCCAGAAGTGGGTGCCCCTCTCCACCCGGTCGCAGACTAGGACTTCGAACATGAGTAGCAGCAGGTGGATGCCCACGGCAATCAGCATGGCCTTGAACTCCACGCAGGCCTCTCCCTCAGTGCGGTAGCGAGGGTTCCGTGCCCACACGCCAGCGCCCACCGAAGCGCCGGCAAGGACCAGGAGCTTCCATAGCCATATGGGGGCGAATACAGCCCAGTAGCTCCACTGGATGACGCCATCCAGGCGAAGGGGCAGCAGCACGGAGAAGAGCAGCAGACAGGCGTAGATGAGGAACTTACTCGGGTTGAAATCCTGGAACAGGCCCCTGGGGTTCATAGCGAGGCCGCTGCCCGCCACCCCGGGCCGCCGCGCCTGCTCTGCTTCCGGGGGCCCGCCGCCTCCCCCCGCCCGGCCGGAGTCGGCTCCAGGTGGGCAGCAGCCCTGGGCCCCGCAGGAGCTTCCGGCCTGCGGCGCCGAGAGGCCGGAACACGTGCGCGCGCGGTCACGTGGCCCGGCCGGAAGCGCGGTGGGCGTGGCGTGGGCGCCGGAGCTTACCCCGGCGACCTGCCGGGCCTGAAGGGCGAGGTGTCTCGGAGCCCGGCGCTGCCTGGGCTCCGCGGCCGCCTGCTTTCACTGCGTACCCATTTGGAAAGCAGCTACTGCGTGTGGCGCCGGGAAGGGCGGGGCGGGCGACTCCGGCCAGCCCGTTGGCAGCGAGCTGGCGGCGACCTAGAGCGGACGCTTCCTGACGGCGCTGCGAGCGGGGAGGCGGGAGTGAGCTCACATCCTCTGGGCCACCCCAGGCGGGAGGCGGGCCCGGGGGCGGGACCCAGGCAAGAGGCGGGGCTGGGTGCGGCTAGGGGCGGGCCAGAGCCCAGGCAGGAGTCGGGGAAGGGGCGGGTCCGATAGTGGGTGGAGCACGGCCGGCCGCAGGTGCCCCACCCTCTTCCGCAACAGTCCAGGGGTCCCAGCGCCGGCTGTGAGGCTCCAGGGCCCGCGGCGCTGAACTGGGAACGGGATGGGCACGAGCGAGGCGGGTAGCCGGGCGAGTGTGAAGTTAGTGAGCGAGGTAACGGTGCTGTAACTGGGAATGCACAGGGTGGGTGTGCACGCGCACGTGAGGCAGTGGGCTTGACCTTGTGCCGTGGAGGGTGCCGGTGTGTGAAATCAGTGTACTGGGTGGGATGGAGCCCCGTGCCTGGAACAGATGGTTTCTGGGGCTGAGCTCGACCTGGTGGGGCACCGGCAGTTCTAAGGCTGCTTGTGAAATGGCCGAGGCTGGGTGTCTGGGTGCCAGAGCGATCTCACACCTGCCCAGAGAGGATGAGTAGGTGCTGGGAGGGTGTTAGACCCCAGAGGGCCCCTCAGAAAAGTTCTGGGAGCAGGTGAGGAAACTGGATCCAGCAAGCAGGTGCTTCCCGCTCCAGGTCGCGGGCAGGTTAGGAGCAGAATGGAGATTCAGATTCTGGGCTCCCCACTTGAAGTCCCTAACCTTTATCTGCCCCCACCTCAGTCTGATTGTCACAGAACAATATTGGAACAAGGGACAAGACGTCAAGAAATCTGGCATGCGAGTTCCCATCGTGGCTCAAAGATAACGAATCTGACTGATATCCATGAGGACGAAGGTTCCATCCCTGGCCTTGCTCAGTGGGTTAAGGATACATACAGCAAAACTCAGGTCTGAACGTTGCTGTGGTTGTGTTGTAGGCCAGCAGCTATAGTTCCGATTTAACCCCTAGCCTGGGAACCTCCATATGCCACGGGTGTGGCCTTAAAAAGCAAAAAAAAAAAAAACAAAAACAAAAAACTCCTCTACCTGTCCAGCTCTGAAATGGGTGAGTAAAAACACTTAAGACTGTTTTGAGGATTCAGTGAATCAACACATGGGAAACACTTTGCATGTAAAGAAAGTTGCCTGGTGGCTCAGTGAATTTAAGATTCCATGTTGTCACCACTGTGGCATGGGTTCAGTCCCTGGCCCCAGGAATTTTTACATGCCGTAGGCACAGCCCCCCAAAAAAAGAGGTCACCACACTTAGGAAAGTGAAGCCTGGGGTTGGGGGTGGGCGACCTATTGGCAGCTCCCCAGGGAGGCAGTGGCAGAGCCAGTTCCTCTGGCTTCTGTTAGGACACTCGGAAATCCTCCTCAGGCTCCTCCCTGAAGCCACATGACCTCGGGGCTTTTGCTGCCAGCTTTGTGGCCAAGATGGGAGTTTGGAGCCTGTTTACCATACGTCTAGAGCAGCTCCAGACAAGCGTCTAGTTCTCATCCAGGAGGGGGATCTTGAGGTTTGCTGTCACAATCTCGTGTGTCCTTGCTGCCCCCCCTCCTGAGGAAGGTCAGAGCTGCTTCCAGCCCGGAGCTAGAGCCACAGATAGAGAGCTGCTGTCCGCCACTCCCTCCACCAGCTTTCCTGGGCCCACACGCTTGGCCCCTCAGGTCTGTACATTGGTCACCCTCCTCTGCTGGTTTCCCCAATGTGCTCAGTCTCTCAGGGACCTGCCCTTGACTTTCTACTGACCTTGAAAGCTGATGTGGGAGTTCCCATTGTGACTCAGCAGGTTAGGAACCTGACTAGTATCTTTGAGGATATGGGTTCAATCCCTGGCTTTGCTTAAGGATCCAGCATTGCTGTGAGCTGTGGGGTAGGTCGCAGATGCTGTTCAGATCTGGCATTGCTGTAGCTGTGGCATAGGCTGGCAGCTGCAGCTCTCATTGAACCCCTAGCCTGGGAACTTCTATATGCTGCAAGCGTGGCCCTAAAAAAAAAAAAATAAAATAAAATAGAGCTGACATGGGTTGTTTGCTCTGTGCCGGGTGCTGACGACCCAACCGCCCATGAGGCTGTTATACAAACCAGAGTGTGAACATTTTCATGGACAAAGGGTGTGGAGTGGGGTGCTCTGGTCCTCCAGGGCTGGCCTGCCACACTGAGTTGGGATGCACTCGCCCCCCAGCTCAGCATCCTCAACCCCAAATCCCCTTTCTAACCCAGGAGACCCTCCTGATCCTGCCCTGGGCAACCTACTGACCAGGTCCCTTTCCTGGGGTCCCGTGCCACTCTGCTGCCTTTCCCCTGAACGTGCCAGGCATGTTCTCTGCCTCCCCTGCTCAGGGCTGGCCTGCCTCCACTAGCCTCCCTCCTTCCTGGACCACTGAGACTGAGACAGGGCTTCAGGTCTAGGAAGACTTTCCTGACCCCTGGTGGACTGGTGACCCTTCTCTGTTCTCCCCGCATATCAGGGCCTTCGTTCCCAAGGGACTCCTTTCACTGAGTTGAATCTGTTTAGCCATCTTTCTCCCTCTGAGATCTGACTCCAGACCCCCAGCCTGCACTTATGTGATAGCAAGGGCTTGAGAAATGTGGGTTGAATGAATGAGTTAATTTGAGCCTACTCATGGAGTTCCCATTGTAGCACAGCAGAAATGAATCTGATAGTATCCATGAGGATGTGGGTTCCATCCCAGCACAGTGGGTTGAGGATCCAGCGTTGCCGTGAGCTGTGGAGTAGGTCGCAGACGTGGCTTGGATCTGGCGTTGCTGTGGCTGTGGTGCAGGCCAGCAGCTGGAGCTCCAATTCCACCCTGTCCTGGGATCCTCCATATGCTGTGGATGCGGCCATAAAAAGACCCAAAATAAATAAATAATTGAGCCTACTCATGATGGTGACCTTGCCCCAGCTCAGTAGTTCCCTCCTCACTGGCTCTGAGCACATGGAACCCACAGGCAGACACGGTCCTCACTGCCAGAATGGCAGGCCCTGTGCTGTCCCCACCCAGGCCAGGGCCATCAGTCTTCAGAGAGCTCACGTATTTGTTCTTAGTTTCCACTTGCAGCTGTAACAGCTTGCCACAAGCAGAGCTTAAAACTATGCCCACAAAAACTTTGTCTCGGTTTTTGTGAGTCTGAAGTTTGGGCATAGGCCGGGCTCAGCTGGTTTTCTGTGCCAGTCTCACCAAGGGCCACGTTC
Source organism: Catagonus wagneri (assembly GCA_004024745.2). Taxonomy (NCBI): domain Eukaryota; kingdom Metazoa; phylum Chordata; class Mammalia; order Artiodactyla; family Tayassuidae; genus Catagonus; species Catagonus wagneri. Next base: position 25,666,063 of record PVHT020000521.1, read on the forward strand.
CCTGCTGGAGGCACTGGAGTGAATTTGCTTCCAGGCTGGTTTAGCTCAGCAGGACTTCAGTGCCTTGGGGCTGGAGGACTGAGTTTCCCATGTCCTTGCTGGCTGTTAGCCAGGTGTGAATCTCAGCCGCTCGCGTCTCTTGGTGCCCCCTTCACAGCTGCCAGTGCTGCATTCTCCCACTCTCGAATCTCCGACTGCACCTTGGGCTGCAGCTCTCCTCTGCCTGCCTTTTCTCTTGTTAAGGACTCATGTGATTACACTGGGCTCAGCTAGACAATCAGTTCCCCGGAGGAGCTGGAATGAGTGCAAAAGTCTGGATCAGGCCACGGTCTCCTGGCCCCAGGAGACAGAATCCCCTCACTGCAGCCCCCAAAGTAGGTGGCCAGGGACAGAGGGACGACCTGTACGCAAAGCCCAGGGATCTTGGCCTTCTCAGACTCATTTGGAATGGCTTACGTCAACTTCTTCACCGGGATGCCACAGGCCACCTGGCCCTTTGTGCCGGCCTCGGTACCCTGGTGTCCTGTGGCCCCCTCAGTCCTGGTGCCACTGTCTCCAAGCTCCATGACCTTGACAGGTAACCAGCCTCCAGCCCCATCTGTGGGGTGGAGATAACCTCACAAAACTGTGATGCGAAATGAAACCATGTATGAAAAACTCAGAATGTGCTTATTCTGTCCTTTTGGTGGCTGCTCTTTCTCTTTTATTTCTTTCTTTCTTTCTTTTCTTTTTCCTGGTGGGGAATGCAGAAGTTCCTAGGGTTGAACCCAAGCCACAGCAGTGACAATGCCGAATCTTCAACCTGCAAGGCCCCCAGGGAACTCAGGCTGTTTCCCCCTCTCCCCTCCAGCTGTGAGGTCCCCCACCCCTACCCCCAGCTGTGTGGTCAGGCCCGGAGCTCATACCCCAGGGCGTTGAGATCCTCTTTCTGCTCACCTTGCTGTCCCAAGGTGACGGTGGTTTCCCAGGGCAGGACCCATCTTTCATCTCTGTATCTGCAGTTTCTAGCACACACCTATGCACAGAGAGTGTGTCCAGGAAACAGGGGCGGGCAGGAGGGAGGCAGCTGTTTTGGCATCACTGGATCCTTTAACCCACTGAGCAAGGCCAGGGATTGAACCAGTGACCTCATGGATACTAGTCGGGTTTGTTACTGCTGAGCCACAAGGGGAACTCGCAGACATTTGTAAAATTTGAATTGTGATCTCATTCTGCGTTACCTCTTGTTCTCTCACTAACTGGGCAAAACAGCAAACAAGCAAAGAAAGACAGCACATGCCTCTGCATGTCATGCAGAGCTGGGCCCTGGAGTTGCCCCAGGAGCAGTTTGGGGCTCTTCCCTTTAGGGGCCCGTCTGTCTGCTTGCGGGGCGCAGACAGCACAATGTGGGGACATGGGACCATAGGATTCAGCTTTCCCTGCCGCAAAGCTTTGGTGGCTTCTCATTTCTCAGGACCGTGTTTAACCTTCTCCCTTCTTTCTGGCCTCATCTCACCGCTTGCCCCGTGGCTGCCTTAGGTTCCGTCCCGGACTTTTGTGTCTGGGCAGGTACCCCCGCAGGGAGCTGGAGCTGAGAGCCTGGGCCTCTGCACCTGCTTCAGGCCACTCACTCCACTGTGGTGGCCTCCAGGGGCCAGCATGTGCTGGGCCCTATGGCCTTGGCCCTCAGGACTGATTCCTCACCATACAGTCCAGGGGCACAGACATGACAGGTGGAACAACCCTGAAAGAGCAGGGAGCAGGCCGGAGGTCCCTGGGCGGATACCAATGAAAGTCAGCTTATGGTTACCAGAGGGGAAATGTGGGGAGAGGGATAAATTAGGAGGACGGGATTAACACATCCACACTACTATATATAAAATAGATATGTAACAGGGATCCACTGTAGAGCACAGGGAAATCTACTCCGTGTTGTGTAATAACCTATACGGGAAAAGAACCGGAAAAAAGAATGGATGCCTGTATAACTGATTCATTGTGCTGTACACCTGAAACTAGCACAACATTGTCAGTGAACTATACTCCAGTAACATTAAAAAAAAAAAAAGTCATCTGAAAACCAGAAAAAGAGAAGCACTGGGAATAAGCTGTCGGGTGAAGATCAGGCTGGCTGGGTGATCCAGGAAGAGGCTGTCATAGCCTCTGGGCCAGAACAATGGAGAGAGCCCCCATTCCGGTGTATTTAAGCCTGAGCCACAGAAGGGACCACCTGGAGGATTTCCACATGGCTCAGTGGTAACAAATTCGACCAGCATTCAGGAGGATGTGGGTTCAGTCCTTGGCCTTGGTCAGTGGGTTAGGGATCTGGTGTTGCCGTGAGCTATGGTGTAGGTTGCAGATGAGGCTCAGATCCCAAGTTGCTGTGGCTGGTGATGTAAGCTGGCTGTTGTAGCCCCGATTTGACCCCTATCCTGGGGCCTTCCATATGCTGCACCTGTGGCCCTAAAAAGCCAAAAAAAAAGGAGATCACCTGGAGGCCAACCCCAGCTCTGTTGAAACCACAGGCAGGGCCACTGAATCTAGAAATAAATCTCCAGCACCCACCCAGTGCCCTGCCCCGGAGGTCACCTTTAGGTGAGGCAACAGCTGACTTCTGAGACTGTGGATGTGTCTCACCACAAATTAGCTAAACCTAAGTGGAAAATAGATTTTTGAGGCTGGAGTAACAAATACAGGATTAAAACCTAAGCCAGGAGTTCCCTGGTGACGTGATGGGATCCCACATTGTCACTGCTATGACTCAAGTCGCTGCTGTGGTGCAGATTCCATCCTTGGCCCAGGAACTTCCACCTGACATGGGTACCCCCACCTAAAAACAATACCCAAACAACCTACACCAAACAATCCTCTCCTTTTCGTGCAGCAGCTTCCTGCCCAAGAAAGACAATGAAATTCTGCAGAGTTCCTGCTAGTCTTTGTTTTTTCTCTTGTAAGAACATAAAAATTATTTACCATCCCTGATCTTTTTTCCAAATTCCCTGAGAGAGCTATAAACTTCCCGGCTTTCTCTAGGGAGGCCTCGGGGTGGTGAATTACCAAAAATCTACAGCAACGCTATGATTTACTAGATTTCCCCCAGGAAGACGGATAATTTCTTGAACTCCAAGCACTTTTACAGAGCAGAAGTTTCAAGAAAAGAGGTTTTACTATATAGTTTCTAAGTGGGTGATTAAAAAAACTCAGTGAAATGGTTTATTGGCCATAAGTATCAGCACAGCAGATGCATCAGCAAAAGGAAACGCCATAAATTATATGGTCGGGATGCTGGGTGTGTGGGGAGCAGAGAGGTTTTTCTTTTTGTGGCACATGGAGTTTCCCAGGCTAGGGGTCCAGTAGGAGCTACAGCTGCCGGCCTGCACCAGAGCCACAGCAATGCCAGATCCGAGCCACATCTGCGACCTACACCACAGCTCGTGGCAACGGCGGATCCTTAGCCCACTGAGCGAGGCCAGGGATCAAACCCACAACCTTATGGTTCCTATTAGGATTCGTTTCCGCTGCCCCCTGACAGGAACTCTGGGGTTTTTCTTTTAATTAACAAAAAAATAGGAACACATTGAGAAGTAAATCGAAGGCCTACTTTTCCCCTTTCGACTGAGAGGGTCCTCAGATGGAAAAGGCAAGAAAATGGTTTTCAGGGTTAAAAGTAATGATGATGACAAATGGCATTGAAACAGTAAGAATTAGGGCTGATTCACATGGTCTAGGGGGAAGTTTGTCCACATTACATGGCGGACGGGGACGCTCAGAGAGGCCAAATGCCTGCCCGAGGCCACAGCCAGGACTGGATCCTAGGGTCCCTGCGCGCCACCACCTCATCTGCACAGCAGTGCAGGGAGGAAACGGACTAGCACCCATGGCCAGCGCTAAGTCAGACATACACCCGGAAAAAACCTGGAAACTTTCCCCTCAACAGCTGGTTTGAAATTGTTTTTATCTATCTATCTATCTATCTATCTATCTATCATCTATCTATCTATTTATTTAATTTTGTTCTTTAGGGCCACTCCCACGGCACATGGAGGTTCCCAGGCTAGGGGCTGAATCAGAGCTACAGCTGCCAGCCTACACCACAGCCACAGCCACGCCAGATCTGAGCCGAGTCTGTGACCTACACCACAGCCACAGCAATATCAGATGAAGCTGTTTTTAAAGAATCATTTCCTTCTAACCACTTAAAAAAAAAAACGCGTGTGTATTGGTGTTCCCTGGTTGCCTAGCAGTTAAGGATCCCATTGTCACTGCTGAGATGTGAGTTTGATTCCTGGCCTGGGAACTTCCGCATGCCCTGGGTGTGGCCAAGAAATAAATGTGTGTATTGACCTTGGGTGAATTGAGAGTGGCTAAGAACCCCTTTCTGACATAATAATACAGGTGTGGCCGAGGGTGGGTGCGTAGGATTTTGAAAAGATGCTGGGAGGTGTCTTTGCCCCTCCCCAGGGGCACCAGGTTGCCACCTACCCCATCCCAGGTCACAGCCACCAGAAGCAGAAAGCTAGGTGAGGCTGGTGGCTTGGTGGGCAGGGAGGTGAGAGGGGGGCACCCTCCAGGAGGGCTGGTATTTCTCCTTTTCTTGTGAGCTTAGTCCAAACATTGAAAATCACCACTTCGTTTGCTCCTGAACCTGGAGACTGAAGGAGATGTGGAGAGAAGGCGGGTCTCAGACCCAGGCTGGTCTGGCTTCTAAGCACATGCCTTCCAAGCAAATACCCTCACCAGACCTGGCAAAGGGCATGGTTTAGGGCCTTTTGCTTTTTTTTTTTTTTTTTACTTTATAGGGCCAATCGGTGGCATATGGAAGTTCCTGGGCTAGGAGTCAAATTGGAGCTACAGCTGCCAACCTACACGACAGCCACAGCAATGCCAGATCCGGGGCACGTCCTCGATCTGTGCCACAGCTTGTGGCAACGCCGGATCCTTAGCCCACTGAGTGAGGCCAGGGATCGAACTTGAATCTCCACTGACGTTATGTTCAGGTTCTTAATCTGCTGAGCCACAACGGGAACTCCTGGGGCCCTTTTTCTTCCAACATCTCGGTCCACAGTTGCGTGGCTCCAGTTTGCCTGTCCTGCCCTGTGCTGCTGGCCTGGTGCCCTGAGGGGGCATGTTCTCCCTCTGTTTGCAGGCAGCGTTGTAAGGCTGGGTCTTCTGTGGGGTGGCCCTGGACCGGATCCCACCTTTGCTGCTGACTGGCCACAAGATCTCAGGCACACAGATGGGCCACTGCACCTCTCTTCTCTTTGCTGTAAAATGGGGGTGACGCTGGAACCCAGGAGGGCAGCCGTGGAAATGGCGGGGGGCAGCCTGGGCTGTGCCGGGTCAGTACAGTGCGTGCGAAGCTTCCAGGGTCATCAGCTGCTCTCCTGCTTGGAAAATACCTTGCTGTCTTTAATCTCTACCCACCAGTTTCCTTCCACAGAGGCTGGGGTGTGCTGGCCACCTGCTGTGCCGCTTCCTTGCCAGCTTGCTCCCTTGCAGAAGCTGTGCACTACCTCTGTAGCGAGCAGCACTTTGTACCCAGCTTCGGGGAAGGGGGCAGGATTTTATTGCCTCTTCGGTGGAAAAACTTACTGTTTGAGTCTGTGCTGCAAACCTGACACCCACATGTTGTGACAGGCACTTCCTATAGGGAGCCACTCCCAAGGGAGCCGGGTGGGATTCAGGGTGGGGCCCAGGAGGGGTGGTCTGCTGCTCCTCAGAGCCAGGGCCCCTCTCTAGATGGCACATGAGAGTGTGGGGCCAGGGTGGACACCCAGGGTGCCTGTGTTCCCACCCCCTTAGACTGGATTCAAGCCTTTTTTAAAAAAAGATTTATTTTATTAAAATATAGTTGGAATTCCCATTGTGGTGCAGTGGAAAATAATCTGACTAGTATCTATGAGGATACGGGTTCAGTCCCTGGCCTCGTTCAGTGGGTCAGGGATCTGGTGTTGCTCTGACCTGTGGTGTAGGTCACAGGTGCAATTCAGATCCCACGTGGCATAGGCCAGCAGCTGCAGCTCCAATTCAACCCCTAGCCTGGGAACTTCCATATGCCATGGGTACAGGCCTAAAAAGCAAAAAAAAAAAAAAAAAAAAGTTGATCTAGGAGTTCCTGCCATGGCACAGTGCGTTAAAAATCGAACTGCAGTAGCTCTGGTCACTGTGGAGGCGAGGGTTTAATCCCCGGCCCAGTGCAGTGGGTTAAAGAAGCCGGTGTGGGTTGCAGCTGCAATGCAGATTCAGTCCCTGGCCTGGGAACTTCCATATGTCATGCATATAGCTGTTAAAATTACATATATATATATAACTATATATATATATATATATACACACACACACACATATATATAGTTGATTTACAATCTTTTTTTTTTTTTTTTTGTCTTTTTGCCTTTATCTAGAGCTGCACCTGCGGCATATGGAGGTTCCCAGGCTAGGGGTCTAACAGGAGTTGTAGCCGCCAGCCTACGCCACAGCCACAGCAACGCGGGATCCGAGCCGCGTCTGCAACCTACACCACAGCTCACAGCAACACTGGATCCTTAACCCACTGAGCAAGGCCAGGGATCGAACCCACAACCTCATGGTTCTTAGTCGGATTTGTTAACCACTGAGCCACGGAGGGAACTCCTGATTTACAATCTTGTATTAATTTCTGCCATAAGGTGCATCAGTTATGCATATATGTATATATTCTTTCATATTTTTTCCCATTATGGTTTATCACAGGATATTGAATATAGCTCTCCGTGCTGTACAGTTGACTTTGTTTATCTATCATATAATATCCATATATATAATATCCGTCATATATAACATCCATCATATAAGTTTGTCTCTGCTAATCCCAAACTCCAAGTCCTTCTCCCACCCTCACCCCGCCTTGACAATGACAAATCTGTCCTGTGTGTCTATGAGTCTGTTTCCGTTCTGTAGACAAGTTCACTTGTGTCATAGCTTAGATTCCACGTAAAAGCGATATCATATGGTATTTGTCTTTGTCTAATTTCACTTGGTATAATATAATAGTCCATCCATCCATGTTGCTGCAAATGGCATTATTTCATTCTTTTTTATGACTGAGGAGTATTCTCAAGCTTTTATTTTATTTTATTTTTTTATTTTATTTTATTTTATTTTTTTTGCTTTTTAGGGCTGCACCTACGGCATATGGAGTTTCCCAGGCTAGGGGTGGGGTCGAATTGGAGCTGTAGCCACCGGCCTATACCACAGCCACAGCAATGCTGGATCCCCAACCCATTGAACGAGACCAGAGATCGAACCCACATCCTCATGGATACTAGTCAGATTCATTCCCACTGCACCACAATGGGAACTCCCTCAAGATTTTATTCTGTCCCAACTCCTCATTTGGACGCGGCTGGGTCTTTTAAGATAAATCAGGGCCAACGCTTCATGGCCCACACCAGGAGCCAGCGCTGCTGTGGACTGTGGCACAGGTCCAATCATTGTCCAAATGTCCACATGCCAGGATCCGAGACTCAGTGGCTGGGGACTTGCTCAGCTCCGACGGCTGGGGGGCAGCAGAGTAGGGTGCACTCGCCTTCTGCCTCCAGAGCCTGGCTCTGCACCACCAGCACACAGCCTCCCACCGACCCCTTGAGGAGAAAGTAGCATGTGTTGAGCACCTACTGTGTTCCAAGCAGGATGGAGGCACACATAACTAAAATCCCTGCCGGGTTCCTCCCTCCCCAGAAAGGTGAGACGAGGGAGATGGAGCGGACGGGCAGCGGGTTTTTGCCCTCCTCAGCTGACTCTGCAGGGCTCGAGCTGATAGGAAAAGGGCCAGGGGGCCGGGCCAGGCCGGGTGTGGCAGAAGGAGGGCGGAGCTGCCGAGCCCAGGGCAGCCTCAGGCTCTCCCAGCCCAGGTGCGTCTTCCCCTGGCAGGCTGACAACCCGGAACACTTCCCCTGCGCTCAGCATGGCCACCGGGGACTCTGGCTGAGTGCCCGGCCCAAGGGAGCCCACCAGCCCGGGCACCTGCTTTCCCAGGCTCACCGCACAGGTAGGCACAGGCCAGGTGTCTGATAGTTTTGGCTTCAGGGTCACGGCCTCCACAGCTAAGCCTTCATGGGACACCCAGGAGCTCCAGTTTGGGTTGGAGCGTCCAAAAGCCAATTAATACAGGGCCTGAGGGCAAGTCTGTCTGACAGGTGGTTTGGCCAAACTTTCAGTCACTCATGAGATGGAAGTTGCAGGTTGTGGGCTGTTGCCTGCAGCTCAGGGACAGCTGCTGCCAGGTAGGGCCAGGCCCTCCAGGAGCCCCTTCCTATGGCATGCGGTAGGGGTGTATCCAGAGCTGGCGGCCCTCTGGGCAGCCATGCCTCCTCCACAAGTTCCCCCAGACCCACTTTGCAGGTGGGCCTTAAAAAGAAAAAAAAAGTGATTATTTGAGATGACCTTCGTGGAAGGGGCCAGCACACAGTAGGTACTCAATAAATGCTTCAGTCCTTTCCTGCTCTATGCCAGGGGCCTCTCTCTCCGTGGAGGGGATGGGCAGGGACGCCCCACTGCTTGGTGGAATTTGGAGGAGGAGTAGATGGTGGGGAGAAGATGGGGGGAAGTTGTGGGTGGTGGAGGGGCGGGAATGGCCGGGGGGGGGGCACCTCGGGGTGCTGTGTGCTGCCTGGGGAGCACCCAGGGGAGAGGCTGGCAGCTTAGGCCTGGGCCTGGCTGAGAACCTGGACTTTCTTGGGAGGTAGGGAGGTCACCGAAGGTGTGTGTTAGGTTTGTGGAGGGAGCAACGCGCAAGGCCTTGTTGGTAAAGCAAGAGAGATTATTAAGGCATCAGAGGGGTGCGGGCTGAGCTCGAGACGGCACCAGCCCCGGCTGTGAGGAGCTGCTAGGCTTATGAAGGATCTGCGGCGGGAATCTGTGGCTGGCGTTCATGGAGGAAACGTGCAGCAGAAACGATGAAGGTGGAGGAGGGGGAGGTCAGGGGAGGGGTGGGTGGTCGCGTCCCATGACAGAGGACAGTGAATCCTTGCAGGTGGTTAATCTATGCCCCACATTCTGGAAAAGGGTGTAGATCTTGTGCTGGGCCGTACCCGTGTCCGCAGCAGGTCTCCAAGGTCAACGGTCACATTCAGGGGGCGGGGGTGCGTCTCCATCCTCCTGGGAACCTATCGGTGTGGACGGGGCAGGGGCTTCTGCGTGTGGAGCCGGCTGGGAGCGGAGGGAGGGGCCGCCCGGAGGGGATGCTTCCTCAGAGACCCTGGTGCAGGCCTCCCTGCCTCCTGCCGCCTCACACCGCCGTCGCCCACCCTGGATGGAAAGGTGGACGATCTGGACCCAGTCTCCGCAGCTGTCTTCCACCTGGTCTGGGTGAGGGACACTAAAATCCTTCAGCGATGACTGCTGTCTGTGACTATTAGCGACCTTTGCGAGCCCAGCAGCAAACGGCTGTAAAACAAAACGTGTGCCTGGCTGCAGGTGCCTCCCCCTTCACCTTTAGGACTTAGATCTAGAAGTTTCCCCTTTCCTCTTTGGGGCGCTATTTCGGATCTGTCTGAGACACTGCCTCCGGGGTTGTAGTTAAGTTGACAAAGCAAAAGATGTCACGGTCATCTGTGAGAACAGCCACTCCCAAGGGTGGGTCAGTGAGCCTCAGGGAACTCAGGAAAGAAGCAAAGAAGACGCCCGCAGTTGAGGTGCAGGTCAAAGGAATGATTCCAATGAGCCAGACCCTTACAGCTTCCCATAGAAACTGGTTTTCTATAAATCTTTTTCTGTAAATCTGCTCATTTGTAAATCTTTTGTTCTCATGACCTTCCTTTGCTGCACAACTCACACAGCCTAGCTCCCCCCTTGCCTCCTCAGAATGGTTTTTTCAGGGCTACCGGAGATGCTGTTTCCCGAGCTTAAGCCCTAATTTCACCCCCCCAATAAAACCTAACTCTCACCTTTCAGGTTGTGCACTTTTTAAAAGTCGACATTTGCATTCAGTTGATGCCAAGCCTTGTGCCGGATGACCCGTCTCTGCTGCGTGGCGCCGGCTCCTTTCTGGACTGGGCTCTTCTGCTCGGTTTCCCTCTGCTGTCGCTGCTCCCTCAGTTTCAAGCGAGCAGAGGGCGCAGAGCTTTGAACACTAGCAACGTGGGGGGAGAGGGAGGAGGGCAACCCTGGCCTCGCGCTCCCCCCCAGAGTTGCCATCCCCGTGTCCCCAAGGGTGCCTTCACACCCAGCGTGGCGCCTGGCAGCTGGTGTGTGGTCAGGACATCACCCTGAAACAAGTGCACACTGAGTGCCGGCATCTCTGGGGTCCACACCCCACCATGGTTTTGAAGCCCGGGATTTGCAGGGGGCGGGAGCCACAGGCCCTGGAGGAGGTGACCAGCTCACGCTCTCTAGGTTACCTGTTCCAGCACTTTCCAGGAGGTCACCTGAGTGCTGATGGGTGTGTGGCCCAGGTGACCTATGTCTTTAAAGTGAAGGTGGAAGGGGGAGCTCACAGGAGAGGCATTGCCTGTGTTCTACAGCTCTGATCTGTGCTGGCCTCTTGCTGGAAACAGTTGACTTTTCTTATCACCAAGCTTGGCCGCCACCGGGGAATTTCTGGAGGAAAAGGGTCAGATCCTGAAAGGAAACCGCCCTCCACTCACTGTTTCCTTAGAGGCCCAAACACAAAGGAGGTGGTGCTGCAGAGGGGGCTGTTTTTTCCCTTAAGAACAAGTCAGCCCGAGTTGGAGAAGGAAGGCTGTTATCCTTTTCATCTAGTGCTTTGTTCCTTCTAGAAGGTCTGAATGTATGTGGAGTTTCAGCAGCTGCAGATGGGGAGGGGAGGAGGGGGGAGTCTGCGCACAAGAGTGGCGGGCAGGTGGGTGCAGCCCGTGGGGCCCAGATTGAATCAAGCCCCTGTGATTCAGGTGTTATCAGTCTCTTGTGAGAGAAGCAGCTCAGAGAGGCCAAGGGACTTGCCCAGGGTCACACAGCATGTGCTGATGAGGCTGTGATTTGACCCTAGGCCTCTGTGACTCCAAGCCCTGTTAAATCGCCTTCCTGAATGGGAGGAACAGCTGGATATACTCAGGCCTGCCGCCCTCTCTAGTTCTGGGTCATTCCAGGCCTTCCCTCCATCAGAGCTTAGCACTTCCACGTCCCAGCTTCGGTGGGCCTGCCTTCTGCTGGGTGCACTGCTGGCTCGATGAGAGTGTGGCTTCTGAGTCGGGAAGTTTTGATGACAGTGTCTCTTTGGGTGAGGCCAGGAGAACCCAGCCCCAGGGGAGAGGGGAAGGCCTTTTACTGGGAACCCAGAACAGCGGCAGCAGAGTCAGTGCAGAGAGCTGGAGGGGAACCCGCTGCCACGGGCCCCCTGATTCCGTCAGTCACAGAGCTGCTTGTCCTTGGCCCTGTGTCAGCTCTGGGCTCCTGCAGGGAAAACCACGGGGACCCCGAGCCCTGTGCCCACCCTCTCCCCACTGCTCCCAGAAAGGGCCCTTCCCGAACCTGCCCAGGAGGGTGGCTTGAGGTGGCCCCAGCTGTAAATAACCTCCAGGAGCCACAGGCCCAAGGTCCCTCCCTGCCCGGAAGAAAAAGAGCCCGTTTTCTTCCCAGGAAGCCAAAGAACCAGAGCTCAGGCCAGAATCCAGTTCACAGGTTTCACAGATCACCTGTTGGAAGCAGGGTCCCGAAACAGGGGGAACAGCCACCCCACACCCCTTAGGATGGCTACTATGAAAAAGCAGAAAATAGAGTTCCCATTGTGGTTCAGTGGGTTAAGAACCCAACCTAGTGTCTGTGAGGATGTGGGGCGGGTTCGATACATGAACTTGTCCAGTGGGCTAAGGAGCTGGTGTTGCTGCAAGCTGTGGCCTGGGTCACAGATGCAGCTCGGATCTGGGCATTGCTGTGGCTGTGGCTGTGGCTGGCAGATTTGACCTCCCAGCCTGGGAACCCCCATATGCCAAGGGTGTGGTCTTTGAAAAACAAACAAACGAAACAGAAGATAAGTCTTGGTGAGGGTGCAGAGAAACTAGAATCTTGTGCACAGTTGGTGGGAGTGTAAAATGGTGCAGCATTGTGGAAGACAGTATGGAATTTCCTCGAGAAAGTATGGAACTGCTTCTGTATGACTGCAGTTCCATTTCTGGGTATAAACCCTAAAGATTTGGAAGCAGGATCTTCCCTAGCAGCACTATCCATTGAAGGATGAATGCCTAACCCAAATGTTTTATACACATAACGGAATATTATTCAATCTAAAAATAATGGAAATTCTGGGAGTTCCCTGGTGGTCTAGTGGTTAGGATTCAGCACTTTCACTGCTGCGGCTCAAGTTCGATCCCTGGTCTGGGAACTGAGATCCCACATCAAGCCACTGCACACCAAGCCAAAAAAAAAAGGTAGGTGGGTGGAATTCTGACATAGGCTACAGCATGGATGAACCTCAAGGACATTAAGTGAAGTAAGCCAGTCACCAAAAGATAGACACTGTATGATTGCATTTACTTGAGGTCCCTAGAGGAGTCAGATTCATAGAGGCAGAAAGTAGAATGCTGATCCCCAGGTGCTGGTGGACGAAGGTATGGGGAATTATTTAATGGGTATAGAATTTCAACTTGGGAAGGTGAGAAATTTCTGGAGAAAGAGGGTGGTAATTGTTACACAGCAATTGGAATGTACTTAATGCCCCCTAAAGTACACTTAAAAATGGTTGAGGAGTTCCCATAGTGGCTCAGTGGAAAGGAATCTGACTAGCATCCACGAGGACGCAGGTTCGATCCCTGGCCTTGCTCAATGGGTTAAGGATCCAGTGTTGCCGTGAGCTGTGATGTAGGTCGCAGATGCAGCTCGGATCCTGCGTTGCTGTGGCTGTGGTGTAGGCCAGCGGCTGTAGCTGTGATTCGACCCCTAGCCTGGGAACCTCCGTATGCTACAGGTGTGGCCCTAAAAAGACAAAAAAATAAAAAAGGGTTGAGATGGTGAGTTTTATGTTGTATATTAAAAAAAAATTAACTCAAAAAAAAACAAAATAAAGGAAATGGATGTGGACCAAGGGGCTCCTACAAACCCAAATGGCAGCAAGCTCTCTGTATTGTGTTACTGAATCTCCCCGGCTGCTCTGTGAGCTAACTCTGCTTGCAGACAAGAAATCTGAGGCTTGGAAATTCCTGCTGTGGCTCAACGGGACTGGCGGCATTGCTGGAGCGCCAGGATGCAGGTTTGACCCCTGGCCTGGCACAGTGGGTCAAAAGATCCCGCGTTGCCACAGCTTCGGTGTAGGTCACAACTGAGGCTTGGATCTGATCCCTGGCCCAAGAACTCCACAGGACGAGGTGTGGCGAAAAAAGGAAAGAAAACTGAGGCTTAGGCCATATGGTGCCCCAGGTGCCTGGGCCGGCTGTGACAGGCCAGGATTTCGATCAGCTTTATGTTCGGGGTGAGAGCTGGCTGCAGGGTGTCGAACTGGGTTATAGCACTGGGCACTCAGTCCGCTGGGGTCTTAGGATTTCAGCTGTGGGTCCTCACGAAGGACCTCATGGTCCACAGGCGAGCAGCAGAATCCAAGGCACGGTGGAATCGGTACTGAAGTGTGTAGACAATCTGAGAGGCTGAGTCATGGAGGAGGGGTCGTGGCGGGGGCGGGGATTGAGGAAGCCCTGAGGGGTAGGGCTGCCACAGGCCATCTCATTGGAGCCCCCAGATGTCCTTGCTGGGGGGCTGCTTGCATGCTTCGGAGGTGCGGGGTCGAGGTGGGGGACTCTGTCTGGGAGCCAGTTCTCTGGCCTGCCCCTCTGGCCTCCCTTCTCAGCCAGCCCCACAGCTGGGCCCTGACAACGCTGGTGGCTGTGGGCTGCTGCAGTTTGCCCACCCAGAGACCCCTGGGCTTGGGTAGGTTTGTCAGATTTTGCAAATAAAAGTACAAGATGCCTTGAGAATTCCCTAGCGGCACATAGGGTTAAGGGCCTGGTGTTGTCACAGCTGTGGCTCAGGTTTGATCCCTGGCCCAAGATCTTCTTCATGCCGAGGGCGTGGCCAAAAGAAAAACTCAATTGGGCATCTTATTCCCTTTTTTTTGGCTATGACCATAGCATGCTTTTTTTTTTTTTTGGCTATTCCTGGGCCATGAATGAAACCCATGCCACAGCAGAGACCCAATCCACAGCAGAGATCCTTAACCTCCAGGCCACCAGGGAAATCCAGATGCCCAAATGAATTTGATTTCAGATCATCAATGAATAATTTGTAGTATAACTATGTCCCCAATATTGTATCTCCAGTCGATGTGGCAATCTTAGTAGCTTTGGGGCTCTGTCCACTGGGGGAGGGGCCAGTGGATGGCACTCTGGGGGACCCAGGTCAGGGCCTCTGGCCTCAGACAGAGCCAGGCCTGCCACAGACATTGGTGATCAAGGCCTGGGCCCAGCCGGTCACAGCTCTGTAGAGACACACGAGGTGGCCCTGGGTCAAATCACTACCCAATGTGAGTGGATCGGGCTGACAGCGGGGCCCTAATGACGAGGTGTGAGTAAAACGGGCCATGTGCCTGATGATGCTCTGCGTGCCGCGCAGAGCCTGCTATGGGAGACTGGCACTGTCGACACCCTGGAGGTCTGTGTTCCAGGTTTGGCGGGCTGCTCCTGCATGTACCTGCCCATCTCCCGCCTGTAGTCCCAGGGCCTCTAGGCCCTCTGGCCGCCAAGTACCTGCTCCTGTGTCCACACCTCACACCCACATCGGGGCGTCCCCGGTTGTGAATGGCTCTCCTAATCCTATTCCTCAAACCATTCCTGTCTTCATCCTCCCTCCCACCCACTCACCCATCCATCCATTCACTCACCCTCTCATCCACCCAGCCATCCGCCAACCCCGCCACGCACCCATCCATCCATCAACCCACCCATTCATTCATTCATCCACCCATCTATCCATCCATCCATCTACCCATCTGTCCTCCAACCATCCATCCATCCATCCATCAATTAACTGGTACTGAGGCTTACTATGGATTAAACACTGTAATAGGCACTTTGATGTATAACATCTCAGCTGTAGCAGGGATTAGAGGAATTAATATTTACACGTGATTGGCTGATGACAGCCATCATATATGACCTGGTGAACCAAAGGACCCACATTCCCATGTTTCAGCCCCAGGTGACGTGGGGAGAGAGTCTCTAGCCTCGCCCTTGAGGCAGCAGCCACTCTTCCAAGGGAGCTCCTGGCGAAGGCTCCAGGCTGTGAAGAGTGGGAGCAGGAGCGCTGGGGGGCCAGGAGTCCGGAGGAGCCGCAGCAGCAGGGGGCTGAGCTGGCTCTGCTGAAGGTTCGGCCTCCGCCTGGTCCAGCTGCCCATGGGGAGGGCTGAGAACACAGGACAGCACTCTTCCCTGACGGCGGGCGCTCGGCAGAGCTCTGTTATAGCCGGTGCTCAGCACAGACTTGAGACCATGACCAGATAGAGAAAACCCAGGTTTAGAGAGGGGAGGTGACTTGTTCAAGGTCACACAGCCTTGCAGCCATGGGACTGGGATAAAGGGTGTGATTTTCATCATCAGGTGCATCTAGTTTGAGGTCTGTTTTGCCTCTCAACCTGACTGACCTACCTATTAATGGGAAATCGCGGAGTTCCCTTCATGGCAAAGTGGAAACGATTCCGACTAGGAACCATGAGGTTGCGGGTTCAATCCCTGCCCTCACTCAGTGGGTTAAGGATCCGGCGTTGCCGTGAGCTGTGGTGTAGATGGCAGACACGGCTTGGATCTGGCGTTACGGTGGCTGTGGCAGCTAAAGCTCTGATTAGACCCCTAACCTGGAAACCTCCATATGCCGTGGTGTGGCCCTAAAAAGACAAAAAAAAAAAAAAATCGCACCTCCCTCTCTCTCTTTTTTTTTGGGGGGGGGCGGCTAGGGGTCAAATTTGAGCTACAGCTGCCGGCCTACTCCACAGCCACAGCAATGCCAGATATGAGCCATGTCTATGACCTACACCACAGCTCACAGCAACGCTGGATCACCAACCCACTGAGCAAAACCAGGGATCGAACCCACATCCTCATGGACACTAGTCTGCTTTGTTTCAACAGGAACTCCTGCACTTCCTCTTAAGGCAGTTTGGCATGAAAGATGCTGAGAGGCCATTATAAGCTACTTGGCTCAGGACCTGGCAGGGCACCCACCTGACCTTCTGTGGGGAGAGGTGGGCCCCCGTCTTGGCTGAAAGGCCTCAGACCCACCCTGTGGCCTCCTCAGCTCTAGGCCTCTCTTCCTCTCTCTGTAGTGGAGGCGGGGGTGCGGAGAGCAGGAATCCAGCTCTGGCCGATGGCGCTTCCCGTGGCACCGCGGGGCCGAGCGTAGCTGTGCAGCCAGCATCCGCGCCGCGCATCTACCCGGGAGGAGACTGCTTCCCGCCGCGCCTGGCCCTGACTGTTAGTGACTGGATCTGCCACCTGCATGGGTTGTGCCGGGAGGTCCCAGGAGTGTGACCCTAGCCAATCTGTCCTTCTGGAGCTTTCCCAGTGGGGGGGCCCTGCCTTGGGGGAAGGTGCAGAGGATGCAGCTTTTTCCCCACCCCTGGGGACCACGCTAACCTCACTGTTACTTTAATTTTGTTCCCTTCTGCCACATTTCTTGGCGTGGTAGGGAATTACAACTCTACAGAAAAATGTATTACAGAGATGTGAATTTTTATTTATTTATTTTTTAGAGCCGCACCTTCGGCATATGGAAATTCCCAGGCTAGGGGGTCTCATCGGAGCTACAGCTGCCAGCCTACACCACAGCCCCAGCAATACCAGAAAAAAAGGTTCTTTAGCCATTTATTTCTATGTGTAGATGACATGAGACCGTTCCTGAGAACAGGACGAGCTTCAGGAAGCGCCGAACACTGAATGCTGGAGAAACAGAGAGGGAGATGACCAGGACGCCCAAGATGAACCCCAAGTACTCTTGCTGTTTTTATTTATTTTTTCCTTTTTAGGGCTACTCTTGTGGCATATGGAGGTTCCCAGGCTAGGGGTCGAATCTGAGCCACAGCAACGTGGGATCCGAGCCACATCTGTGACCTACACCATGGCAATGCTGGATCCTTAACCCACTGAGTGAGGCCAGGGATTGAACCTGCAACTTCATGGTTCCTAGTTGGATTCGTTTCCACTGTGCCACGATGTGAACTCCTAGTCTGGCTGTTTCTAGTGGATTCTTCCTGTAAGTGCTGGTAGGTAAGAATGGCTTTTTTTCATCTATAGATCGGTGGCCCTCCTCTTTTCTTTCTTTCTTTTTAGGGCCACACCCGCAGCATATGGAAGTTCCCAGGCTAGGGGTGGAATCAGAGCTGCAGCTGCCGGACAATCTCATAGCCACAGCAATGCGAGATCCAAGCCACATCTGCAACCTACACCACAGCTCATGGCAATGCCTGATCCTTAACCCACTGATCGAGGCCAGGGATCAAATCCGCATCCTCACGGACACTAGTCGAGTTTATTACTGCTGAGCCACGACCAGAACCACCCCCCTCCTTTTTCTAATTGAGGTGGTCACCAAGTATCAAATGCCCACAGGGATGTTGGAGCTTGTCAGACTCTTTCTAATAATACCTTCTATTTATATCATCCTGCCAGCTCGTGGGAGCAAGTCTTGTTAGCCAGCTGATGTTCTAGGAAATTGGCCAGCTGCCTGTCCACACCCTCCCCTGTTCTGCCTGGCTTTTGAGCACCCATCTCCTGGGGTCAAAGCACCTCTGGGGTCCCGACTTCCAGCCTCTGGGACTGGCAGGAGAACCTTCTGTTTAGTCTTCAGTGCTTTTGTTCCCTTCCTTTTGCAATCTTCCCAGATCTCCATTTAACCAAGGGCAGATTACACTGCCAAGTTCTGCCCCTGTGGGCCCCACTTGCTTGGACCCCAGAACAGCCTTCTAATGCCTGTGCCCACATTTGCCTCTTACAGGCCACTCTCCACACAATAGCCAGGATGGTCTTTCTTTCTTTCTCTCTCTCTTTCTTCCTTCCTTCCTTCTTTCCTTTCCCTCCCTTCCTCCGTCCCTCCTTTCCTTCCTTCCTTTCTTTCTTTCAGCTGCACCCCTGGCATATGGAAGTTGCCAGGCTAGGGATCCAATCGGAGCTACAGCCGCCGGCCTGTACCACAGCCACAGCAATATGGGATCCGAGCCACGTCTACAACGAATACCACAGCTCACGGCAACGCCGGATCCCCAAGCCCCTGAAAGAGGCCAGGGATGGAACCCGCATCTTCATGGATACAATGTAGTTCTTAAGGCGCTAAGCCACAGCAGGAACTCCTAAAGTCACCTGTAATGGCTCACCATTTGTAATGACCTAATTGCCTGTCTGTTTGCTGGTTCTCTTGTCTGAATTAGCCACGACCGTATCCCAAGCTTGGTACCCATTAGGGCCTGACATCAGTCAGAGCAGGCTAAACTGTGCAGCAGGAACAAAACACTTCCAAAACTTAGTGTCTTCAAATCACAAAGTTTTTCTCAGTCACATAAATGTCCATCACAGGTTTGTGTTGGGCCGGGACATGGGGGTTGGGGGGCTGTGTTCACTGCAGGGGCCCAGGCTGATGGAGTCCCCAAAGATTCCCAGTACCATACCATAGAGATGAGAGCTCTGAAGGGTCTCCCATGGACAGATAAACTCCCCTGTCCCCGGAGTTCCCGTCGTGGTGCAATGGTTAACGAATCCAACTAGGAACCATGAGGTTGTGGGTTCGATCCCTGGCCTTGCTCAGTGGGTTAAGGATCCGGCGTTCCCGTGAGCTGTGGTGTAGGTTGCAGACGCAGCTCGGATCCTGCATTGCTGTGGCTGTGGCAGAGGCCAGCGGCGACAGCTCCGATTAGACCCCTAGCCTGGGAACCTACACATGCCATGGGTGCAGCCCTAAAATGACAAGAAGGCAAAAAAAAAAAAAAGTCTCCCGCCCCAAATGATTTGTGTATCACATCTGCTTTCAAGTAATTGGGTCCCATAGAGTCACCCACCTACAGGGAGCTAGAAGTTCAAGCCTCTCTAGGGCCCAGGAAAGAGAAGTGGAAATATTCGCCAAAGAGCCGTCAAGACTCACTCAATAATCAGTCAGTCCCTTTGAAGAAGCGAGCATCTAGAATGCTCTTTCTACAGCTCCAGTGGGTTAGTCCTGCTGGGGCTCCTGTGTTTTTGCTGTTCAGGCCCCTGGCTCTGCAGGGAGTCAGTGTTCCCTCAGGAGAAGCTCAGCAGACAAG
>PVHT020000521.1:25685342-25743037 GCA_004024745.2 Catagonus wagneri
CAGGTGGCTGGGTGGGGGATGGGAGGCAGAGAGTGAGGGCCGCATTTCCGAGGCCTAATGCACCCTGCGTACCCTTCTGTTACTAGTAATAAGAATGGCAGTTATACACCCCAGGAATGGTAAGAAAACCACCTGTGACTGCTGTAGGTCCTAGGGGAATGGGGACAGGAAAATGCCGGTGGTCATCCAGGGCCCTGACGCTATTTCCTAAACTGCCTGTTTCCTTAGGGCAGGCTGCAGTAAGTCCCTCCCTGGTCAGAACTTACATTTGAGCAAATGGCATCGCCACAGCGGGTCCCTTCTAGCAGGCCACACACAGTGCTTTGGTGGGAGGAGATGCTCTCCCTAGGTGATTATAACTGGCTCGTGTCCATCTTGGCCTGGGGTGGCCATCACAGTGGAAGCTAATGTTTGGTAAGCACTCATCAAATTCCCAGCCCTGCACTGAGCGCTGTACGGGTCACTGCATGTAAATCTTCACACCTGCAGTGCGCAGGTGCTGCTCCTGTTGGGCAGCTGGGGAAACCAAGGCCTGCAGTGGTTAACTTCCTAATTAAGACACTGTTAGGTCTATGGCAGAGCCCTCCTTTAAACCTCTGTTTCCTGATTCCAAACCTGTACACTTAATGATTATCCATAGGAATAGATTTTCGTCTGTTTCCCCCTCGAGGTCATACACACTGGAGAACTTCTTTTTTTCTGATTTTTAGGGCCACACCTGTGGCATATGGAGGTTCCCAGGCTAGGGGTCGAATCAGAGCTGTAGCTGCGGGCCTACGCCACAGTCACAGCAATGCCAGATCGTTAACCCACTGAGCAAGGCCAGGGATTGAACCAGCAACCTCATGGTTCCTAGTCAGATTCATTAATCACTGCGCCACAACTGGAACTCCCTGGAGAACTTCCTTTCTGAGGAGCCTCCTACCTTCTCCCTTACAGTACCTAGCAGAGCTTCTCTCGTATAATTAGCAGACAATATAAGTCTTTAATGCGTTTGGGAAAGGTCCAACAGAATACTTAAGATAGTAGTCTAAACTAGGATAGTCTGGTGACATGGTCTTTGTTAAGCCTGTTACTTAAACCCAAGTTTAACACTTCTGTGCTTTTTGATACTGCTCTTGGTAGAGGGTCTGGATCTGTTAGTTGCTTATACATAGCGACTGAATCAAAGTACAAAGCCTTTCCTGTAATACATGCAGCACCCTGACGTATAATTATCGACAAGGAAGGAATTAATTACACGGTGCTAGCTGCTGTGGATATCAAATTGAACAAGAGATGGCTTCTATCCCTAGAGATTAGAGGCAGGCATTTAAACAATTAATTTCCATACAGTGTGTGACGAGCCATGAGGTTGTGTAGGGGTCACTGGGGCCATAAATTCTGCGTAAGACAAAGTGGAGTGGGGGTAGGATTCAGCTCTAGGAAGGGGCGGTTAGGAAAGTCAACCCAAACCCTATTTGGATAGAAAGTAGAAGTTTCCGGGCTTCGGAGGATCATGATGGAGACGTACTGTGGGTGAAAAACATGCCGGCCACGAGCTTCCTCACTAAACTTCCTCCATCAAGAATGGGGTTAAGATTCTGGCCCTTGTACGTGACCTGGGCCAAGTTATTGCTAGGCATTAGCAACCCCATTACTACTAACATGATGTCATCAGCCAAACGCGTCGTGGCGGCAGGCTGAGAACCAGCCTCAGGAGCCCCTGGGCGGCGTCCCGACAGCCTCCTGGACGCATCGCAATTTATTTTGGTTTCTCTGTATCAGGTTTGTCCTTTCCTTTTGCTTTTCACAGCTTTGGCCTCGCCCTGACCTAAGCCCCAAACTGGAGCACCCTTCCGCCCGCCACGCCCAGAGTCCCCAGACCGGCTTGGGATTCCTTCACTGCAGCAGCGGTCACGTGTACCGCGTCCTCCGCGGAAAGCAGGAAGCGGAGTTGGGCGGGGCCGGTGTGCCGATTCCGCCCCTTCCCCCCCCGAGACGGCTTCTCATTGGCGAAGACTTCTCCCCGACCCGCCCAAGGGTTGGAAACTCCTCTTAGGATTGGATAATAGGCTCTCGATGGGCGCGGCCTCAGGAGGCGGGAGGGAGCTGAAGGCTGGGCGCGCTCTCGAGGGATAGGGTTGCCTAGGCGACGCCGGGCGCGCGCTCGGGGGGTGGGGAAGCTAGCCGGCAGCTCAATGACAAATCGGTGGGGCGCGGTTGGGGTCCGGCCCCCGGCAGAGGCGAAGGAGCGGGCGGGGCGAGTTTAAGGGCTGGGGTCCGGTGCGGACGGCCAGGCGGCGCGGGACGGTTTAAGGTAAGGGTGCCTGCGCCCCGGCGGGCCCCTCTGGGCTAGGTGGGGCGCGCGCTGGGGAAGTGGGTGCGCGCCCAGGGCTGGGTGGCCCTTGCCCTCGGCTCCGCACAGGGCTGTGGCGGGAAGGCGACCCAGGGGCCGGGGCGTGGGGGGCCTCCCAGAGCCGCGGGGCTAGGGAGATGGGGGCGGCGCCCCAGCCTACCCCTGTTCGCTCCTTCCCTTTTCCCGCAAATGGCCTCTGTCTCCACTTCCTGCGCGTTTGGGCCTCCAGCCAAGGATGGTCCACTTCCTCAGGCCCTTAGTTGCCGCTGCGGTCACGGTGAGGGGTGTGAATGTTGCAAAAACTTATTCGTGCCTTAAGAACTTGGACTGAGCTGGGGCGCTGTTAGAGAAGTTGTTCGGTCTGTTTGTTTTTGGTCCTATCTGGGAAATGAGTGTAAAGTTCTGCGCCTCCCCCTCGGCCCCCCAACCCGCAATCCCTAGTTCCTTTCTAAGGGGGACTGGCCCTGATGAGGCTCTGATAAGAAGCACAGGGATCTTCGTGTTGGCCAGGCCCAGGCTTCAGCACCTCTTCCTGCCCTCCCATAGGGCTGTGAGGTTATCCGTGGCTAGAGGCAGAGGCGGCTGCTCCCAGGCTGCTTGTTGAATCAGTGTCCATTCTCTGCCCAACTTTCAGGTGAATACTGGAAACCTTGGGACTTGACGTTGCTATCAGGTGAATCTTCTGGAGAGAGGTTATGGCAGACTGATTTAGAATTGCCAAGGAGGAGACTTGGCCGATGGTTCATTGGAGTTATTTGTGACTTCATTCTAACCCCTGCAGAACCAAAGTGAACTTTCTGCTTTGTCCCGGTTTCCTAACCTTATTTTTTGTTGTTGTTAGGTTTTGAGGCTGAAGAGAGGGCATTGATTACCAGAGGGGTTAGCGTATCTTTGAGATGTGTAAATGATCCGTATTTTTAAAGCAGAGCCAGATATCAAAATTTAGAACAGTGTAAGGCAATCTTCCTTAAACCTGGAACAATATAATTAGAATCTCAAAGTTCTCTGATAGGGAGTGAGTGACGGTGAAAAGTCCCCATGGATATTGGGAAGAGCAGGGGGCAAAGTGTGAAGGCCTAGTTCCAAAACTGTATCCATGGTGTGATTTTTTTTTTTTTTTTTTTTGCTTTTTAGAGCCGCACCTGCAGCATATGGACGTTCCCAGGGTAGGAGTTGAATCAGAGCTACAGCTGCCGGCCTACACCACAGCCACAGTAACATGGGACCTACACCACAGCTCACGGCAGCACCAGATCCTTAGCCCACTGAGGGAGGCCAGGGATTGAACCCAAATCCTCATGGATACTAGTCCAGTTGGTTTTCTCTGAGCCACAACAGGAACTCCTGTGGTGTGATCTTGAGCATGGCTTTTCCCCTCTCTGTGTTGCAGAGTCTATGACTGTAAAAAAAAAGGTGATAATGGTTGTCCTACTTGTTTGGATTCAATGAATTAAGGAATGTTTGAGGTGTTCTTTGTGGTAGATGGTGGTGGGATGGAGGTAGGGGAGGAAAAGAGGCCAGGGAATCTTGTCACCTGTGTGTGGTTTCAGTTGCGACAGCCAGCCTCCTTCTGACCACATCTAGGCCTTTCCTTCCTTTTCTGTTCATGTTATTTCCCATCGGAAACAGGGGGTGTTCTGACCTGAGATGTCAGCAAGATTTCCCTGTGCCTTTGCCAGGATTTTGTGTGGGAAAAAGTGGAGGTCTGTTTATCATATATCTTTTGGGAATAGGGGACCCGGACACATAAATGCAGGAAAACCAGGTTTAGAGGCATAAATGGGTCTTGGTAGGAGATGGAGGAAAAGGAAGAGTTCTGATTTCTTGCCTCAGGTTTTTCGAGGTTCTTGCCTCAGCTGAAAATGGCTTGAGATTCTGGACATTTTCAAGCCAGAGAGTTGAGAGAATTCTCTGGGCTGCATCACCCAGTCCCACAGTATTTCTTTGCATTCAGTTACTAAATTCTTAACCACGTTAGAAATATCCTGGGAGACCTTTTCTGAAAGTTAAATTTGGAAACATCGTGACAGCCTGGCTGAGAGATGGTGGTGAGCTTCTCTAAGGCTTCCGGTGTAACTGGTCTCAGGGTGATATGCAAGGATGCCACTTTTCATGGGCTCCAATTCCAGATTTTCCCCGACTTACAATGAGGTATGTCCCGATAGACCCATCATAGGTTGAAAATATCATTAAGTCAAAGATGCATGTACTACACCCAACGCATGGAATGTCATGGCTTAGCCTGGCCTATCTTAGATGTGTTCAGAACACTCACATTGGCCTCCAATTGGGCAAGATCGTCTAACATAAAGCCTGTCTTATAATAAAGTGTTGAATATCATGTAACTTACTGAATACTGTACCCAGAGTGAAAAACAGACTGGCTGCCTGGGTGTGGACTGGTTGTGTATCAGCTCTGGCTGACTGGGAGCTGGAGCTCGCTGCTATCATCCAGCATCACAAGAGAGATCTTTTTTTTTTTTTGGTCTTATCTGGGGCTGCACCTGCGGCATATGGAGGTTCCCAGGCTAGGGGTCTAACAGGAGCTGTAGCTGCCAGCCTTCGCCACAGCCACAGCAACGCGGGATCCGAGCCGCATCTGCAACCTACACCACAGCTCACGGCAATGCCGGATCCTTAACCCACTGAGCAAGGCCAGGGATCGAACCCGCAACCTCATGGTTCTTAGTTGGATTCGTTAACCACTGAGCCACGACGGGAACTCCTTTATCTTTTTTTTTATTTTAATTGTAGTTAATTTACAATCTTGTATTAGTCTCAAGTGCACAGCAAAGTGAGTTTTACATATATAGGTTATTACAAGATTTTGAATATAGTTCCCTATGCTCTACAGTAGGTCCTTTTTGTTTTTCTTTGTATATCTAGTGGTATGTATCTTTTAACCCCAAATTCTCAATTCTTCTGTCTTCCCCACTACTACTATCTCCTCTGGTCGCCATAAGTTTGTTCTCTATGTCAGTGAATCTATTTCTGTTTTGTAAATAAGTTCATTTGTATCATACTTTAGACTCCACATGTAAGTGGTATCATATTGATAAATGTCTTTATCTGGCTTACTTTACTTAGTATGATAATCTCTAGGTCCTTCTTGTTCCTGCAGACGGCATTATTTCATTCTTTTTTGTGGCTGAGTAATACTCCATTGTGTATATGTACCACATTTTCTTTATCCACTCCTCTTTTGGTGGACATTTATGTTGTTTCCATGTCTTGGCTATTGTGAATAGTGTTGCTACGAACTGTCTTTTTTTTTTTTTTTTTTAAGTTGAATATTTTATTATTAAACTTTTCCTTATTTTTCTGCAAGGCTGTTGCTTCACTGTATAAAAATAGCACCAGCAAACACAGTATATTCCAAAATTAAGACAGTAATATTCTTCATTGACACTGTACAACTAACAAAAATTTTTCTCCACAGCCAGTTATTTCCAATGGGAAGTTCATTAAGTACATTGACCCAAATCCAGGGATGGCTATACGCAAGTTACGATATTATATGTACAAGGCTTAAGATAACAGTGTTATCCTTGAATTACCTAATTTTATAAGTAGTTTTACCACAGATAATTTCAAGAATTCTGAATACTCTAACTGGAGCCTAGTCTAAAAATCATTGGATGCTGTGCAAAAGATGCATGGAGTTTATCTGAAGTCATTAGGAAGTTAAGGGGTATTTTTTTCTGGTAACGTAAGTAGTTTGTTTTGCTAAAAGTTGCTTTTTAAAAATCTGTCCACTAATTTAAGACAGCTGTGCTAGATTAAGTTGTTTCAAACTAGTTTATTTAGGGGTTCCACTTTCACTCCTCAATAGATTTTATGCATTTCTTTCTTTTTTTTTTTTCCTGTCTTTTTGCCTTATCTAGGGCTGCACCGGCGGCATATGGAGGTTCCCAGGCTAGGGGTCTAACAGGAGTTGTAGCTGCCGGCCTTCACCACAGCCACAGCAACATGGGATCCGAGCCGCGCCTGCAACCTACACCACAGCTCATGGCAACGCTGGATCCTTAACCCACTGAGCAAGGCCAGGGATCGAACCCGCAACCTCATGCTTCCTAGACGGATTCATTAACCACTGAGCCACGATGGGAACTCCTATGCATTTCTCATAGGCTTCTTCACTCATTAGTTCATCTAGTTCTGAAGGGTTACTTAGTGTCCTCTTGCTCAGCCACCCATCTTCATAACAAGATTTGTTGACAAGTCTTGGATTTTCTGCTAGAGCTCCATTAATTTCAGTTACTTCCCTTTTTTTTTTTTTTTGGTCTTTTGAGGGCTGCACCCGAGGCATATGGATGTTCCCAGGCTAGGGGTCTAGTTGGAGCTGTAGCTACCGGCCTATACCATAGCCACAGCCGTGCCAGATCTGAGCTGGATCTGTGACCTCCACCACAGCTCACGGCAACGCCAGATCCTTAACCTACCGAACGAGGCCAGGGATTGAACCTGCAACCTCATGGTTCCTAGTCGGATTCACTTCCACTGCACCACAACGGGAACTCCTCAGTTACTTCTCCTGATGGAGGGGAATAGAGTTCACTAACAGCTTTCACACTTTCCAAAGCACCAAACTCCTTGTTTGCTCAATTTTGTCCCAACCTCAGGCAGACTACAGTAAACAACATCTCCCAAAGCTTCCTGTGCAAAATTGCTGATTCCCACTGTTCCAATGGCGTTTTCTGTTGTTATACATTCATGTTGGTCTGTGACTTCTCACGAAGAGAGCAGAGCCGGGCCGGTGCCCTCCCACAGCCCCCAAGGCTGTGGCGTGCAGGGTCCTGCGGGCACGTAAGTTGGAGACCGCAGCCCTCAAACTCCAAGCCGTTTGCAGTGCCAGGTTCACAGCTGAATTGTCCTTTTGAATTAGAGTTTTGTCCCAGGAGTGGGATTGCCGGATCATGTGACAACTCAATTGTTAGTTTCTTAAGGAATCTCCATACAGTTTTCCATAGTGGTTGTACCAGTTTCCCTTCCCAGCACCTGAGTAGGAGACTTCCCTTTTGTCCACAGTCTCTCCCAGCATTTATTATTTGTAGACTTTTTGATGATGGCCACTCTGACTGGTGTGAGGTGGTACCTCATTGTGGTTTTGGTTTGCATTTCCCTAATAAATTAGCAATGTTGAGCATCTTTTCATGTGCCCAGGGGCCATCTGTATGTCTCTGGAGAAATGTCTGTTTAGGTCTTGTGAACATAAGAGCGGATCTTGCCATGTATTGCTAGCCCAGGAAAATATTAAAATTTAATCTTTGAAGTATGGTTTCCACTGAATACATATCGCCTTTGTTTCAACCATCATAAAGTTGAAAAATTGTAGGTTGAATCATAAGTTGGGGGCTGCCTATACTTTAAAAAAATTTTTTATTATAGTTGATTTACAATGTTCTGTCAATTTCTGTTGTGCAGCAAAGTAACTCAGTTATACATATACATATATATATATATGTACACACACACACACACACACACATATACACACACACACATTCTTTTTTTATTATCCTGGACTGCCTATACTTCTAAACAAACAGCCCCTTGGATGTTTTTCTAAAGTGAATGCATGTTGCTGAGGAGTCTGAATAAAAGAACTGACTGAGGAGTTCCCAGTGTGGTTCAATGGGTTAAGAACCTGGTGCGAATTTGATCCCTGGCCTGGATCAGTGGATTAAGGATTCCGGATTGCTGTGGCTATGGCAATAGGCCTCAGCTGCAGCTCCATTCTGACCCCTAGCCTGGCAACTTCCATATGCCACAGGAGTGGCTCTAAAAAAAAAAGCAAAAAAACCTAAAAAAATAAAAAAAAGAAAAAATAAAGAGGTGACTGAGTTGAAGAGAAAATGGAGGGGCCTGAGGTGGGTGAGAAGGTGGAGGGAAGCTGTTGTTTATTGAGCATCAGCTGTCTGCTCAGCACAGACCCACTGATCTCACCAATGCTAGGTAAATATCTGGCCTTGGAGATGTGACCATGAGCTGTGTCCTTTAGCTCCCTAGGCACCTTTTGGTGCATAAGAATACAAGTATGGACATGCATGGGTACATGTTCTTAGATGTTCCCAAAAGTAGAGAGACCAAGTAGGCAAGAGGATATAATAGGCTTTTGGATGGGTGAGAGTGAAGAGAAAGATGTAGAGAATGGGGAAGCTGAGTGTTAAAGCAGGAAGGTACGATAGCAACTACAGAATGCCAGCTAGGGCTAAGGTTCAAGTTGATGTTACTCTCTCTAAAAAAGAGTAATTGGAGTTCCCGTCATGGCTTAGTGGAAACAAATCTGACTAGCATCCATGAGGATGCAGGTTTGATCCCTGGCCTTGCTCAGTGGTTTAAGGATCTGGTGTTGCCGTGAGCTGTGGTGTAGTTCGCAGACATGACTTGGATCCTGTGTGGCCGTGATTGTGGTGTAGGCCGGCAGCTACAGCTCCAGTTGGACCCCTGGCCTGGGAATTTCCATATGCTGCGGGTGTTGCCCTGAAAAGACAATAAAATAAGATAAAATAAAATAAAATCGAGTAAGTGCCATTATTTTCCTCAGTGTTCTCTGTTACGGTTGTAGACAAGTCTTTGGCGGAGTTTTTGCTTTTTTAAAAGTTGAAATCTAAATGCAGAAAAAGCTGCTATTAATAGATAATTGCTAACATATTGTTGTCTTTGTTGCTTTTGTTAATGCGTTATGGGCAGTTTATATACTATATATTTTAGGCCCACTAGATTGGGAATTGACATACATAATATTAAGTTAGGTCTGATCCAAATGAAAGTATTCTAAGCTGGGTAATTTTGCTTAGTGTATGGCAGGAGTTGAAGGAAATATAGTAGGTTGGTCCTCCCGCGTAGCTGTTTCTAAAGTTTGTCTTTTGAATGAATTCTCTGCTGACGTGTGACACATTACCCCGTACTTCACAGCTTAAAACGGCAGACTTTACTATCACAGTCTCTGAAGTTCAGGAACTGGGGAGTAGCTTGGCTGGGTGCTTCTGGCTCAGAGTCTCTGTGGTCATCTGCGGGCTTGACTGGTGTTGGAGAGTCTGCTTCCAAGAGGGCGCACTCACACGGCTGTTGGCTGGAGGCCTCAGTCCTCATCACCAAGGCGCTTCTCCATAGGGCATAGGGCGCTTCACAATACGGTGGCTCGCTTTGTCCCCAGGGCAAGTGATCTGAGACGGAGAGGGAGTGGGAGAAAGGGTGATCAAGTGGAAACTGCAGGGTCTTGGTAGCTAAGTGACATACTGTCACTTCTGCCAGCACACAAGCCAGCCTGGTGTAATGTGGGAGTGGACGGCCCTGGGGAAGCTTGAAGGCCATTGGCAATCTTGGAGCCTAGCTACCACAATTCCTTTTTTAAGGTTTTTTTTTTTTTTTCAGGTGCTTACTGGAGTGTGTACTGTAGGAGATGAAAATACAGCTGGAGTTTTTACTATTCTCGAAACTTTTAAGCTTTATGTTCTTTCTTCCGGTCCTTCACTGTCAGGTGCTAAGATTAATTAGCTAAATATGTAACTTTGAAAATTAGAAATTAAAATCTCGCCCGGGAGTTCCCTTCATGGCTCTGCAGTTAATGAACCCGACTGGTATTCATGAGGATGAGGGTTCCATCCCTGGCCTTGCTAAGTGGGTCAGGGATCCGGTGTTGTTGTGAACTGTGGTGTAGGTCACAGACGCAGCTCAGATCCTGAGTTGCTGTGGCTGTGGTGTAGGCTGGCAGCTGTAGCTCTGATTCGACCCCTATCCTGGACTTTTCATATGCCATGGGTGTGGCCCTAAAAAGCAAAGTAAAATAAAATAAAATCTTGTTGGTCTTGTTGGTCCCTAAACCAAATGAAATAGCTGAGGGTTTTTTTTTTTGAAACCCTAAAACAAACTGGCTAAAAATTATTCCCAAAATGATCTCCTTGATAAACAACTTAAAGTTAGTCATTAATCATCTGTGTATTTTTTAAAAAGTAAAACTGACAGAGTAGCTGCAAAAATCTTGGAGAACCTATTTATTAAAGGCTTCTTTCTACCTTTATGTATGTGTGAAACTTGCCACTATAAAAAGTTTTTTTGTTTGTTTGTTTTTTATAATTTGTCTTTTCAGGACTATATCTGCAGCATATGGAGGTTCCCAGGCTAGGAGTCTAATCGGAGCTGTAGCCACTAGCCTACGCCACAGCCACAGCAACGCGGGATCCGAGCCGCGTCTGCGACCTACACCACAGCTCATGGCAACGCCGGATCCTTAACCCACCAAGGAAGGCCAGGGATCGAACCCACATCCTCATGGATATTGGTCGGGTTCGTTAACCACTGAGCCATGACGGCAACGCCCTATATAAAGTTATTTAAAAAGGGGAGGGGCGAAAGAGACATAATCACAAGAAAATTTTCCTAGAGCCCTGACAGTAAGACCAATAAATAAACAGTAGCGTTCTGGCAATAAAAAAAATTGAGCCCTTCCCCCAGTCACCTGAAAAATTTGGACAATATTTATTTGTCTAGAAAATTTTCATTTCTCTTTTGAAACTCTAATACATTAAAAAACTTTTTTTTTTTTTTTTTTAATGGCTACACCCCCGGCATATGGAAGTTCCCAGACCAGGGATTGAACCTGTGCCTCTGCTCCTATCTGTGCTGCTATAGTCGGATTCTTAACCCACTGCACCACAGAGGGAGCTCCAAGCTCTAACACACTTTAATTTTTCACCTTCACAAAAGGGCCTTATTCTTTTAACTTCTAGATGCAATCTTTCTGAAGTGTCCGTTAGTGCAGAGAAGAGTTTAGGAACCCTGAGCTTGAAGCCTGATTAAAGGACCTCTAGGTTTCTTCCTATCTCTTAAAAATTCTATGATTCTAACAGAACAAATATCCTTTGACTTGGGCATATTTATAACAAAAGGTTTCATAAATGAAGTTAAATTGTAACTTCAGAAAATGAAGTCTTCTGAGAATTGCTTTAGTTCATTCCAACCCAGTTCAAGGTTGTTAGAGTTGCCATTAGGCAGAATAGAAAAGTCAGCACAATTTGCCTTTCCTTTCTTCCTATTTTTGGCCTGTCTCCCGTTTGCTGCCCTAATTTATGAGCTAGTATCTTTCTTTTCTTTTTATCCTGCCTCTCCTATCAGCCCCCGCCTTCCTTCTACTCCCCACCTCTGGTAAAAACAGGAAAAGGTTGGTGGCCAGTCATTTGCTGACCCTGTTATTAGGAATGAATTTTAACCAATGTGGTAACTCTGCTCATCCTTGCATATTAAGCCTTTTTAAAATCTCAAATTATATGTGTTCATTCAGGACATTCTGCCATCTTTTAACTTCCTTTTTTTTTTTTTTTTTTTTTGGCCACACCCACGGCATGTGAAAGTTCCAGGCCAGGGATCGAATGGCACTGCCATTGTAACCTGCACCACGGCTGTGGCCATGCCGGATCCTTAACC
This sequence comes from Catagonus wagneri, assembly GCA_004024745.2. Classification (NCBI taxonomy): domain Eukaryota; kingdom Metazoa; phylum Chordata; class Mammalia; order Artiodactyla; family Tayassuidae; genus Catagonus; species Catagonus wagneri. The sequence continues at coordinate 25,697,107 of PVHT020000521.1, forward strand.
TGTTTCCATAAGGGAACTTCCTGCCATTTTTTAAAAAGTAAAAAAAAAAATTTACCGTGGTTGTTTTTTACAATGTTCTGTCGATTTCTGCTGTACAACAAAATGACCCAGTTGTACCATATATAGATTTTTTTTCACATTGTCCTCCATCATGTTCCATCACAAGTGATTAGATATCGTTCCCCGTGCTATACAGCCTGCCATTTTTTTTTTTTTTTGGCATTTGTCATTTTAGGGCCACACCCGCAGCATATGGAGGTTCCCAGGCTAGGGGTCAAACTGGAGCTACAGCTGCCGGCCTTCGCCATAGCCACAGGAACATCAGATCTGAGCCGCGTCTGCGACCTACACCACAGCTCACGGCAACGCCGGATCCTTAACCATTTGAGTGAGGCCAGGGATCGAACACACAACCTATGGTTCCTCGTCAGATTCCTTTCTGCTGCGCCACTACGGGAACTCCTAAAACAGAGTGGCTGGCTCCATCCCGGACCTGCTGAATCAGAATGTACATTTGACCAAGATTCCCAGGTACTTTGAGAGGCACTGGTACAGATACCAGGCCTGCAGAGAAACTGTGTCACTAGCTAGAGGGGAATATGAGGATAAAAACGGTGAGTGTGTTTAGGATGAAGATTAAATAGAATGACAGGAATGACCTTCTTAAATAGAATGACAGGAATGACCTTCTTGACAGGAAGATTAAATAGAATGACAGGTATGGGGGTGTGGGTGGCACAGAGTCCAAAACCCGTGTGGCGGGTTGGCCTTTGCCAAGAGCAGGAGGCCAGGAGGAGCTGGGCCCGGTGCTGGCGGGTTTGCAGACTTGGTGGAGGAGCAGTGAGGGAGTCAGTCTCCGAGGCTTCTGTTTGGGGAAGACGAGGTAAGGTCACTGGTGGGGCGTGAGCGTGGGGAGGGCCCAGGAGAGCATCACAGTAAGATTGCTTGGACATGTAGCGTGAACACCCATTCCCAGTTTGTGACCCTAAACACACTTCACCCGATGCTTCCTGAGGTTGGCCATGTGACTTTCCCGCTCCAGCAGCTTCTGCTTGTCGGTGCGGATGCCGGGCAGGGCAGTGAGGGGATGAGGGAGGTGACCACGTTTGCAGGTGGGGCCATGGGGTCTCAGTTGGGGAAGGAGGGGAGTGGGACCCATGGGGGTCCATGCAGTGAAGGAAGGTGCTGGAACCAGTGCTCTCGTGTCCAGAGACAGAGCATGACGGTGGGCGGGCGGGTGCGCAGGTGAGCTAGAGGGATGGGGGCCAGGGCCGGACGGTGAGAGGAGATGGTGAGGACGATGACGGTAATGAGGTTCAGTGTTGTGCCGCAGCAGCGTCATGGAAAAGGAAAGAAAAAGCATTGGGAGAAGAGAAGTTCAAGGGCTGGAGCAGCCACGCTTCTGGTAGGCGGTCTGTGAACACAGAGGCCACTGAGGAGGAGGAGGACGGGGGCTGGGGTCAAAAGGAAGCCTGTGAGTCAGAAGCAAGTGCCATTAGTGAACGAGGGCGGTGACAGGAGGTCCAGAGATGCCAGCAGCCAGATGGGGGCCCGGGGCTTTTGCAAGAGGAAGAAGATGTTGGATGTGACACTTGGTGGGGAGAGGGAGGAAGGACGTGAGGAGAAAAGATGTGGAGTCCCCGGGGACCCCCGGGTCTCAGGACAGGCCAGAAGGTAGAGGAGCATTCTTAGAAGAGTTTGCCAGTGTGCCCGGGGGCTGGGGGGTGCGGTGGGGGTGGCGTTAGTCATTTCGGGGGACGGATGCCATCCTGGTGGGATGAGAGTCTAGTCTCGGGGAAGAGTGGGGGGCCTGTGAGTCTGGGGGGACTTGGTAGAGGGACGCCCCACGGCGTGCTGCCCTCCCCGCTGCTCCCGTGCTGTGGCTCCCGGATCTCGGCTGCATTGGTGGCAGCTTCTGGTGCTGGCTTCCTAGAGCTGCATACTCTGACCCAGCAGGGAGGGAAAGAGAGGTGGCCTCTGTTTGATTTCAGGAGCTGCTGGGGGAGATTTCGGGCAGGACCTGCAGTGCCCCTTGCGAATGCCTCTGACAGCTAGTGCCACTGTCCTTTGGGGTGACAGAGAAGAAGGAAGGACGAAAGGACCTTCTATTCTTGTTTCTGGCTGGGCAATGCTTGCCCAGCCTTGACTGTGGGTCTCCCCATTGGTTCCTCCCAGGTATGGCACGAGGTGGGGGGCAAATGCTGTCTGTCCTTCGGGCCCAGGGGTGAAGGGACTCGCCTCATCACAGAATGAGTGGCCGAACGAGGTCCAGAGCCAGTCCTCTTCCTGTCTGGGGTGGGGCCCTGGACAAGCGTCGCCTCGGCTGTTGGGGAGCAGAGTCTGAGCAAAGGAGTCGCCCTGGCCTTGTCTCTTCCTCCCTCAAGCCTGGCAGCTCGCCTTACCTTGGCATAGCTGGGGCTTCTCCACCCGTTTCTTTCCAAGACATTCCAGCACATTGGAGTGGATTTCAGAAAGCAGAGTGCTTAATCAGAGCCAGGTATCGTGATAGGTGTTTCTCATTCCTTCTTCATGACCCCCGAGGGCACAGATCCCTTGTGCATTTAGTAGATCAGACAGGCCAAGAGACCCAGCCGAACCAAGGTCATTAGCTTCGCAATGGCAGACGCCAGACTTCAAGTTGTGCATTGTTTTCTTCTGACCCACTCTGTTGTTGATGTATAGCTACTTTCAAAAGAAAAAAAAGGAGTTCCCATTGTGGTTCAGTGGAAACAAATCTGATAGGAACCATGAGGTTGCGGGTTCAATTCCTGGCCTTGCTCGGTGGGTTAAGGATCCGGCATTGCCGTGAGCTGTGGTGTAGGTTGCAGACATGGCTCAGATCCTGCGTTGCTGTGGCTGTGGCGGTGGCATAGACTGGCAGCTACAGCTCTGATTTGACCCCTTGCCTGGGAACCTCCATATGCCGTGGGGGTGCGGCCCTAAAATGACAAAAGACAAAAAAAAAAAAAAAAAGCAGTTGGGGTAAAGTACACATAAGGTAAAATTTACTATTTTAACACTTTTTTTATTTTTGGCCATGCCTGTAGCATGCAGAAGTTCCCAGGCCAGGGATTGAACCCTCACCACAACAGTGACCTGAGCCACAGCAGTGACAACACCGAATCCTTAACCACTAGGGCACCAAGGGACTCCCCATTTTAACAGTTTTTATATGTACAGTTCAGTGGCATTAATTCCACGTATATTGCTGTACCGTCAGCACCACTGTTTCGTCCCCAAAACATTTTCCATCATCCCATTCTAAGACTGTCCCATTCATCATTAACTCCTCATCCTCCTTGTCCCCAGCCCCTGGCAACCACTGTTCTCTGTTTCATCCCTACGAACTGGACCATTCCAGGTACCTCCTATAAGTGGAGTCAGAGAGGGATTTGTCTTTTTGGGAGGGGCTTATTTCACTCAGCCTAAGGTCTTCCCCGTTCGTGCGCATTGTAGCTTATCTCAGATTTTCATTCCTTTTAAGACGCAGTCCTGTTCCGCTGTATGGATGGATCACCTTTTGTCTTCCGTTCATCTATCAGTTGGACACGTGGGCTGCTTCCACCTTTTGACTGATGCGAAGAACACTGCCGTGAACTTGGGGGTACAAATGCCGATTTGAGGCCCTGCTTTCAGTTCTTTTGGGTGTGTCCTCACTGCTTCTGGTGGAACATTTCCTCCCAGGTCTTTGTTTTAGAACTTGGGCTCTGGCTGTCTGTGCATTCCGGTCTCTTAAAGAGCTTTCTGGTCTGGGAATTCCAGTATTTCACCCCATGATTGAAGGTCTTCTCGCCTCCCATCCCCGGCAACCACTGAAGGCGTCCCGGCTGAGAGTGGGGGCTCGGAACCAGTTAAGTGACCTTGCAGGTTCCACAAGCTCTGTTTGCGTGCGTGTGACATGCTAGTGGATGATGAGGACATGGGCACGGTAAATCTAGGTGGAAATCTAAGCAACATCTTGTTGGGGTAAGTCATTCAGGACAGCGCCACGTATGCTGGGTCCAGACTTGACCTTCGGCCTTCGGGAGACGGGGCAGCCCTCATGTCTCCGCGGCTGCCTTTGCAGGTGGAAGGAACTGGAGTCTGTGCGGCTTGGCAGACTCTTTAAGGCCAGCGAAATCCCCAGAGTCCGTCGGAGGTGAGGGTATGGTGGGAGAGGTCCTTATTTCGGAAGTAACTGCACATGCTTGAACAATCAGAGCTTGCAAATGGCCCTGTACCATTTCTTTTTGCTTTGTAGTTGAGGAAAGTCATCTTCTAAGGAAATTTAACTTTTCAGAGTTTGTGAGTTAATTAACACTTGTCTTTTTGAGGCCTCCCAACCCAGGCAGAGAACTTGTCTTTTTTTTTTTTTTTAATCCACCGTGGATTGGAGGTCTCCTAAGTGCCAGGCGGACGGCACACGAAGGTGCATGGGCAGCTCTTGGTGTAGTCGGGGAGACAGGGCTGGTCCAGAGGAAATCACCGCTTTGCCTCCATGGGTGGCACTGACAGGCCTGGGAGCCCGCGTGGACTGAGGGTCAGCTGAGTTGGGGGGCCAGGGAGGTCGTGGTGAAGAAAAGGCAGTCCTGGCAGAAGCAATAATGTGTACACAGAGGTACAGACCAGAGGCAGGATGCTTGTGATGAGCAAGGCAGAACTTTCTGGTTTTGTTTTAGTTAATTTCATTTGGTTTTGTTTAGTTGTCCACCTCCCCGCCCCCGCCTTTGGCAGGAGAACAGATAAAGAGATATGCATCAGGGAACACAAATACCTACAGCAAATTTCCTTAGGTGCACAGGAGTGCTAATGTAAGTTGTTTTGCAGATTGGATTTCAGAAAAAAACATCGAAAAATTGGAAAGGAACTTAGATCATTTAATTCAACTTCCTTGTTTTCCTAGACATGGAAACTGAGTCATAAGTGTATGAGAAGATAAAAATATTCTGTTCCCTGGGGCTGATGACAATAGCAGCTGCACAAGGGAGGAGGAAAACTGAGGGTTTTGGCTCCGCCTGCAGCTTATAAAAATTCTGGGCCGGGGACTGAACCCATGCTAGAGCAGTGACCTGGGCTATAGCACTGACAATGCCAGATCCTTCAGCCACTAGGTCACCAGGGAACTCAGGAGTTTCCTTCTTTAAGTTAGTAGATATAGGAAGGGCTGAGGCTCCAGAAAGAGAACTTAAGCCCCACGAGGACTTAAGTTCTTTCTTGCCAGGACTGTCACTCCCGGAAGGTCCCATTTCATGAAAAGCCATCAGAAAACGCAGATTTACCAGCCAGAGGAGTTAAGACCGAGTATCTTCATTTGCTAGAAGGATTTAATGGAGGTTCAGCCTTAGCCCTCGTGAGTTTGTGGCTGTGGAGAGAGTCAGCCAACCAACATAGATACTTGGCCAGGTGACCAGCAGCCAGGCACTCAGGTGCCCAGAGCCACTGTCATACCGTCCAGGTTCAGCTGTCCACTGCAAGGCCTCTGCTCCTTGCTGAGAGCTCAAAGTCACGTAAGAGACAGCTAACCAGACACATCCCTGCCAGCTGGATAGCCATCAAATGATCAGAAATCCTTATTTAAATAAATAGGGGCTTAATAATCGATTACTAATTAATTAATAATGAATATAATTAATCAGTGGGTGAAATGATAGGATTCTTATACAAACTAGGTTGCTCTAATTTTTAGAATATCTCTGGTAAAACTGTAGAGACTTTGAAATACCCAGCCACTGAGCCTTACAGTGTTTTGTTTATGCGGGGATTTGTTTAATAGACGGACTTACTTTATTTGGTCATCTGGTCATCTCTGTTTTAAGGGCCTGTCTCAGAACTAATGATGATAGCCTCAGACCGGACAGTGTGGTCTGAAGGGCCACAGCGGTTCCTGCTTCTCTCTCAGCCCTGCCCAGAGCTCATCTCCCAGCTGTAGGCACCCACGACGTATACTTGGGTCACATGCCCTCTTTGGGATCAGTTTCTCCCTGAGAATGGGGCCACATGCTAGCCTGGCATGTCTTATCTTCCTCAGCCCTGCCCCCTTCTCCCCATCGTAGTAACCATGACGATGGTGGAGGGGAGCAATTTCTAAAATAGGATACCAAGGAGTTCCCTGGTGGCTCAGTGGGTTAAGGATCTGCTGTGGCTCGGATCACTGCTGACTCCGGTTTGATCCCTGGCCTGGAACTTCCACATGATGCAGGTGCAGAAATTAAAAAAAGAAAAGAAAAGGATGCCAGGCAGACTGTACCTTAAATTATGTATGTTTAATGTTACTTAGCAAAAAATCTTTTAAAAACTCATTTTTACCAGATGTGCTTTTGCCAAAAGGGCATCTTATTCTTAATGTGCCGTTACTTTAGGTGGTCCTCTGCTATTTTGGAGGGGAGTTGGGAGAGCTTCAGAGAAATTTTAGTGATTTATGGCAAGAAATAAAATAGTATATGAAAGCACATGCCCATTCTTTTATGGGGGTGATTATAGATATGGTTTGACAATCCTGAATCTGGAGACATTCATTCTTGCCATAGATACATTCTCCTACCACATACATGATGTAGAACATTTGGCGTGTTTAGGCAAATCTTTAAAAAATTGTCCTGAACTGAATTTCTAGGTTTTGTCGAGAGGAGCAATTTGTACTTTTTTTCTCAGTGTAAATATTAGTAACTAGACCATCCTCAAGAAACTAAAGTAATAATTTAGTACTGTCAGTGTATCCATCAAAAATTAGCATCTGGGAGTTCTCTTGTGGCACAGAGCGTTAAGGATCCGGTGTTGTCACTGCAGTGGCTTGGGTCACTTCTCTGGCTGGGGCTGGATCCCTGGTCCAGGAACTTCCATATGCTGTGGGTGCGGCTATTAAAAAAAAAAAAGCCAGGAGTTCCCTTCGTGGCTCAGTGGTTAACGAATCCGACTAAGAACCATGAGGTTGCGGGTTCGATCCCTGGCCTTGCTCAGTGGGTTAAGGATCCGGTGTTGCCGTGAGCTGTGGTGTAGGTTGCAGACATGGCTCGGATCCCGCGTTGCTGTGGCTGTGGCAAAGGCCGGCAGCTACAGCTCCTGTTAGACCCCTAGCCTGGGAACCCCCATATGCTGTGGGTGCGGCTCTACATAAAGGCAAAAAGACAAAAAAAAAAAAAAAAAGCCAAGTACTGAGGACAGTATAATGACCCACCCCGTGTCCTTCAGTCAGCTTCAACAATGACCAGTTTATGGCTAATCTTATCTCATCTAGATCCCTACTCTCTTCTCCCGTGATAACTTTGAAGCAAATCTCATAAATCGTTTAGCTTCATTTGTAGTGAGGTTATATGTAGTCATGTGAAAATTTTTTTATCAATAATTCCTTCATGTAATCAAATCCAGTCAATGTTCAGAATTCCCCAGTTTTCTTATGTGTGTGTGTTTGTTCATATTGGAATCCAAATTTGGTTGGTATGTTTCAATCAGCTGATATGGTTCTTAGGTCTCATAATTTACAGGTTCACTCTCCATCTCTCTTTTTCTTTTTCTTTCTTTTTTTTTTTTTTAATGCCTTTTCAGGGCTGCACCTGTGGCATATGGAAGTTTCCAGGCTAGGGGTTGAAATCGAAGCTGTAGATGCTGGCCTTTCACCACAGCCACGGCAATGCTGGATATGAGCCACATCTGTGACCTACACCACAGCTCACAGCAGCACCGGATCCTTAACCCACTGGGCGAGGCCAGGGATCCAGCTCACGTCCTCATGGATACTAGTCGGCTTCATTAACCGCTGAGCCACGATGGGAACTCCATCCATCTCTCTTATTTTCTTGCACTTTATTTGTTGAAGGAACCGGGTGTCTTATTCTGTAGAGCATATTCCTCTGTCTCCCTGCACTTCAGGTGAATAAGTGGTTAGATTTAGAAGGTTTCTGGCAAGGCTACATCTTGATGGTTATTATCGTTTTCAAGATGTTAGATTATCTCTTTTGTAATGTTAGCAGCCTTTAATACTAAACGGTGACAGCCTAAAATCTGTCACTCCTTGATTAGTTAGAATATTTTGTAAAAGAAGACTTTGCTTCATCTATTATTTGGTCATCTGTTGGGACAGCTTGCATAGGAGAAGCAAGATATATTTTTAATTCTGTCCCTTCACTTACCAATTTTAAAAATAATGGGTTGTTTCACTAGACCTCCAAAGATGCTTTTTTAGTATCATTATGAGCAAATTGGATGTGTTTCAATCCATTGCAGTTATTATCTTTGCTGATCTTTAATTTTCCATCTTGGATCCATCTCTTCACATTGGCTCCTGAGTCTGTGTGTGTGCATTTAAACATTATTTTTGTAGCTAACAGCTTTTACTGTTCAACCACAAAAAGAACCTCCCGAGAGGGCTGCTCCCTCAATTGTTTCCTTTCTAGGATCAGCAGTCACAATAGAACACACAAGAGGAGTTCCCGTCGTGGCTCAGTGGTTAACGAATCCAACTAGGAACCATGAGATTGTGGGCCTCGCTCAGTGGGTTAAGGATCGGGTGTTGCCGTGAGCTGTGGTGTAGGTTGCAGACGCGGCTTGGATCCCGTGTTGCTGTGGCTATGGTGTAGGCCGGCAGCTACAGCTCCAATTAGACCCCCAGCCTGGGAACGTCCATATGCCGTGGGTGCGGCCCTAAAAAAGGCAAAAAGACAAAAAAAAAAAAGAACATACAAGAGATAACATTTCTTTAATGGAACGTGCATGAGAAATGTGGCATATTACATGTTATGGAAAATTGTTTAAAATACGCCCTCATTTTTATTTCTTAAAGCTTTTCTCTCATAGTCACTCACTCCTTATTCATTCTCTGGGCATTTCTAGGTCTCGGATTCACTGTTGCTAAGAGTCATAGGCCCTGGAGGAGACATGCATGTGAATAAGACACTACTTACCATTCTGCCCAAGGAGTGTGTGAGACTGTTTATAAATTACCACATTTGTGTCGTGTCATTAAAAGGACAATGATGGCGTTCCCTTCATGACTCAGAGGTTAAGGAACCCAACTAAGAGCCATGAGGATGCGGGTTCGATCCCTAGCCTCACCCAGTGGGTTAAGGATCTGGCCTTGCTGTGAGCTGTGGTGTAGGTCGCAGACACGGCTCGGATCCTGCGTTGCTGTGGCTGTGGTGTAGGCTTTGATTGGACCCCTAGCCTGGAAACCTCAATATATGGTGGGTGCGGCCCTAAAATAACAACAAAAAAATAAATAAATAAAAGGACAATGATGTAGGGATTCTGTGCTGTCAATTTGTATTCTCACAACCCACCTGTATATACAGTCCTTTAGTCACCACTATCTAACAGTTCGGTGTTAGATGTTAAGAAACAGGGAGACTGCGTGTTGACTCCCAGTGTCAATAGAAATGGTGTCTCCCGAACAGACAGCATCACCGCGCTTTCCGTTTTCACTGTGAGCATATACAGTCCCCGTGATCCATCCGTTTCCTGCGTTCCTCCATATCAGAGATGCTGTTTCTCCAGGGGAGGACCCTTCAGCACCCGCGTTTAGATCGGACTGTTCCTAATTTGAATTGTAACCGGAAGTGGTCTGAATAGTTGAGATGTGTCCTCACACGTAATACTGCTGCTTGTTAAAATGTGGAGCCGGGTTCTTAAGTAACTTGTGGAGACGCTTCCAGACCGTGCCCATATCCCGATCCTCATCTAAGTCTCCCCTTTACATTTAGCATCTTCTGCTGATTCTTGCCTGAACCAGTCTTTACTCTGATAGATGCAAAATGTTGATTTTTTTTTTAGCTTCCCCACCCTGTACCATTATTAGTCTGCCCTTGGTGTTCTGCGTAAGCAATAACTTCCCCTTGTTTATTTAATGTTTATTATGGGTATGGAGTCATGAATTCCTTTCTCTGTGGTCTGTTTTCATTACTGTCCTTAATTTTTTGGGAGCCTAAATTGTCCCAGATTCAGGATTGTCTTCCTTTTTGATTACTGTTATTATTATTTTTCTTTTTTGGCTGTGCGCATAGAATGCGGAAGTTCTGGGCCAGGGGTCCAACCTGTGTCGCAGCAGTGACGATGCCAGATCCTTAACTTGCTCAGCCACACAGGAACTCTTGGATATGTTTCTTTTCTTTTTCTTTTTTTAACTTTTTAGGGCAGCACCCACAGCATATGGAGGTTCTCAGGCTAGGGGTCAAATCGGAGCTACAGCTGCTGGCCTATGCCACAGCCATAGCCACACCAGATCTGAGCCACATCTGCGACCTACACCACAGCTCATCGCAACACCAGATCCTTAACCCACTGAGCGAGGCCAGGGATTGAACCCTCAACTTCATCGTTCCTAGTAAGATTTGTTTCCACTGCACCACGACGGGAACTCTGTGGATATGTTTCTTAAGACAGCATTTTAGGCTCACTTGTAGCTGAACACATCTGTCTTTTGAGATGTGACACCCAGCCACCTCCCCACTCCATTCTTATGCTTCAATATTATGTGACTCCAGGACCCACCGTGACACTTCAGGCCCCTCTTGCTTTGCTGTGCCCTGTGTTAATGCGTAGAAAGCTTCCCACTCTCACCCCACTCTGCTGTGGGTTCTTACTCAGTTCTGCAGCCCTTCCAGATCTTCTTTTCCCAGAGTTCAGTCCGCTTTCCATCATACCCTGAACCATCTTTATTGTTGCACGTGGGCAATTTTATTCCAATGCTTTATTTCTGTATCTTTCCTTAGGAGACTGAGTTTCCTACGATGCACAGCTTAGCATAGAGTACTGTTTCAGTGGGTTTTTTTGTTTTTGTTTTTGTTTTTTGGAGAGAAATGAGGCACACTATGGAGCTTTCCTATCGTTAGGTAGAGACATATTAAAGAGAATCTGTTGGAGTTCCCACTGTGGCTCATTGGGCTAAGGACCTGATGTTGTCTCTGCGAGGATGCAGGTTCGATCTCTGGCCTTATTCAGTGAGTTAAGGATCTGGTGTTGCCGTGGCTGTGGTGTAGGCCTCAGCTGCAGCTCTGATTCAGCCTGTAGCCTGGGAACTTCCATATGCCTCAGGTATGGCTGTAAAAAGAAAAGAAAAGAAAAAGACCAAAAGGGAATCTGTTGGTGTGTTTCCCAATTGGTAAAAGATTTCTGACTCTGAGGGGTGAGCCTGCCAAGGCCTGGTGTCATGGGCCCCATTTCCCATTGTCGGAAGGTCTGTGTTGTGGCTTTTCATATATTGGTTATGAACCCAACTCCTTCATGGAAGAGAACAATTATGAGGTTTGCAAGCCCCTTAGCAATCATTCTGGGACAAATGTAATTGTTTTGTAAAAAATGGATGTATGTGGAGTTCCCTGGTGGCCTAGTGGTTAAGGATCCAGCATTGTCACTGCTGTGGCGAGGGTTCAGTTCCTACTTTGGAACTTACGCCTGCTGTGGGTGTGGCCAATGATGATAATAATAAAACAGCTGTGTGTGGAGTTAGGGAGGATGTGTCCTGATGTATACATCTTGCCTGGAAACACACAGAACATAAGATGGATGGATGGGTGGGTGGAGGGCCGCCAGATGACTGGCCTTGTGATGAAGCAAAAGGCAAGCAGCACGTTAACTGTAGGATCGGTGGTGGGTATGTGGGTTCACCGTGCAGCTCTTTCTACTTCTCTGGAAATGTGGAGCTTTTCATAATAAGATGTTGGGGCAAAGGGGTACCCGTCTTATCTTTAGGAACACGTTAAAACAGGCTGGACATACCTGTTATGAGCCACAAGTCCCTGACGTGACCTTTCTGAGCCTCCCTGACTTGTCGTCTTCCTGATGTCTCCTCCTCTGTCGCCAGCTCCTCCAGCCCGTGCTCCCTCGAGGCGTGTCCCCTGACCTTCCAGTGTGACCCAGGCCGTTCTGTGGTCCCAGAGCCCTTGGGGGGAGGGGGAAGCTCCTGCCATAGACTTTGTTGGCCCAGATGGTCCTTGTTGACCAATCTGTAACTCAGACTCTGAGTTTCTTGACTACAGACACAGTTTCTGAAAGGCTTTCTGGACAAGTAACGATAAATAGATCCAGAGCAGTTTTAACACACGGGTTTATCACCTCCCCTAACAGGTCGGCACCTGCAGTTTCCAGGCTTGGTCTGGGAGGGGCCCGGGCTGACGCGCTGCCTTCTTCCTGCCTTTTCCCTCGTGTCGTGGCTGAAGCGGTTCCACAGCCCGCAGGTAGCCACCACGCTTGTTTCAGTTTGGGGGCTTGGCGCGCCCCCAAACTGAGACTTGGGCAAGTATCCGCGTATCTGTTGAGCCAGGCTTTCAGTTCATTTATGGCGATTTCTTCTAGAGAAACTGACTTTGCTGTTTGAAAATAATGGCTCAGAGTTAGATGCCTGCATGTGGGTGCTGGCATCCTCCCCAAAATCTGGAAAATTGATTCTTCACTTTGATACAACTATCATATAATGTCATAACTCATGGACGCAAGGTCGCTTCAGAGAAATCGTGTGACCGGTCGATGGCCTGGAGTTTGCAACCTCATGTGCTGACCTCAGCCCCGTGGTGAAGAGCTGTGGACCCGAAATGAGGCCAAAAGCAGTTTGACCTTCCTGAGCCTTTGGGGGAGGCCCTGCTCCTTATCCCACTTATTCTATTTTAGTCACAATTCCAATGTGCTTCATTATTTGGTTAATTGCTTGAAACACTTATTACAAAGCACATCATTAGGAAAGGGGCATAGAAAGAGGGCCTTCCAGTGTCGGGGGAGCATGCGTGGCCCCACTCAGAGAAGCCACGACTGGTCACATGGCTGATTTTCAGTGACACTGAGTCTTAAATCCACCAAAAAAGGTTTAATTATGTTCAGTCTTCCTTGTTTAAGAAGACAGATAATATGTGAAAAATAGCATCAATACCATATAACTATGATCTCCAAGAGGTTTTAAATATAGAATTATGTGCATTAAAATGTAAGAATATATAGATTAAAATACGAGCAGGAAATAACACTGTCAGTAGTGAATATCTCTGGGTGACAGGATTTTTTTCTTTTTTCTTTTTTTAACCCCAGCCCAGCCTTTGGCTTAGGGAGGCTCCTGGGGCCTGGGATGAAACCCAAGCCACGGCAGTGATGACGCCAGATCCTTAACCTGCCAGGCCACCAGGGAACTCCCAACTCTTGGCCTTTTGATAATGCAGTTTTCCTCACAGTCTGGTTTTGTCTTTGTTAAAAATGATCAAATAATCTTTTTGATAATGGCCGTCTGAAAAGTCCTGCTTGTGAGAAATGTCAGCTCTCCCGTATGGTTCTCTTAGGTGTTCCGTAGGTTGGACCTGTGGTCTCCTCTTTGTAGGGTTTGGTTGTAGGAACCCTGAGCTGTCTTCGCTGCAGGCTGTGCCCCCAGAGAGGCTGCATTTAGCATTGACCTCATGCTGCAGCAGCCTGGGATTACTTTTTATGTTGATTCGTTGGTTGGGGAGGAATGCTGTGCTTACAGAGTTTCAGGGTGCACTTTCCTATAGGCAGGGTCCAGGCAGACATGCGTCCTTGTTCTCTTCCTCCGCTGGGGCAGAATTTACCATCCCCAAAACTGAGCTCTGTGGCATATTACCAGGTTGTTTTCTGTTTGTTTGTTTGTGGGGGTTTTGTTTTTGTTTTGCTTTTTAGGGCTGCACCTGCGGCATATGGAGGTTCCCAGGCTAGGAGTATAATCGGAGCTATAACTGCCAGTCACAGCCACAGCAATGCCAGATCCCAGCCATGTCGGTGACCTACACCACAGCTCACAGCAACGCCAGATCCTTAACCCACTGAGCGAGGTCAGAGATCGAACCCGCAACCTCATGGTTCCTAATTGGATTCGTTTCTGCTGCGCCACGACAGGAACTCCGGCATATTACTAGTTTTAAGCTAGTTTTTTTTTTTTTTTTTCCAGGAAGTAGCAGACATAGAAAAACATTCTGAAAAACCAAGCAGGAGCTAAATGTTTGCAGGAAACACTGACATGCATAAGGTGTATAGCTTCATTTGTAAGGGTGTCTCCCTTGCTGTACCAGGGACGGGAGGGCGACTGAACCTCTAGAAGCTCTTATCAGTGGAGAAGGCAAGGACTTAAACTTGCATGACAACCTTACCCTTGTTTACTGGGCTTTCTCTGCTCACGTCCCTTAACTGACTCTCCCCACCCTCAACATCCTCTTTGACCTTTAGCTGAGGACGGCGTTCAAGGTGAGGGCTTTGGCCCTGTGAGCAAGTTACTCAGTTTTCCTGGGTCTCTCCCATCTCTACATGTTATAAAACGTTTCTTGGATTTTCTCCTGTTAATCTGTCTCATGTCAATTTAATTCTTAGAAGCGCCAGAAGCACCGGGAAGGGTAGGGGAAGTTTCTTCCTCCCTGACAGTGGACAGATGTTTGGGTGGTTCATTCTTTACCTGAAGGTGTCTTCCATCAAGAGCCTTGGCTTCTCAGTTCTCAAATGAGAGGAGGTCTCCATCCTGCCTCTCTTCTGGTATGGGCGTCCGGTTTCCTCTCCCTGTGTGTTTGTCCAACCCTAAGATACTGAGAATAATAGCCATCTAGGACTGAAGACATACCAGCTCTTACTGCTCTGATTTTTTCCTCCCTGTTTCTTACTTCCTTTTGAGCTCAGCCAAGCATTTAATAGAAGTTCTCAACCTGGGAGGCCCTGTCATCACCCGGGAAGTTTTTAGACATTCCCATGTCCAGGCTGCGATCCCAGACATGCCAGCCACCCCAGACCAAATTCCATCAGGATCTCCGGGCTTGCTGTTAAAGCTCCCCAGGGATTGCATCATGCCACCAAGGATGGGAAGCGCTGATTTAAAATGATGCTGTAGGAGTTCCCGTTGTGGCTCAGTGGTAATGAACCCAACTAGTATCCATGAGGACACAGGTTCGATCCCTGGCCTTGCTCGGTGGGTTAGGGATCTGGCGTTGCCATGAGCTGTGGCATTGGTCGCAGATGCCCTAAAAAGAAAAAAAGAAAAAGAAATGTGTATTTCCATACACTTATTTTTTTTTCCCACTGGGGGCATTTTCAGATGATTACTTTGTCAGAAGTAATGGAAACAACTGCTCATCACGTTGTAATCTGAAAAAATAAATTCTCTTAAAATTATATAGGAAGAAAACTAGCCTTTCTTAAGTTGCTGCCGTGTGCCAGGGACAGTGCTTTGGTCTTTCACCTGTTACCTCATTTATTATTCTGAAAAATCCCACAGGGTAGTTAGCTCACTTGTCTGCAGATAAGGAAACTGGCCTGGAGAAACTGAGTAACTAGCATATAGGCTGCACGTCTCACAACTGAGAGAACCAGACTCGGGCCCAGGATGTGCCTGAGCCCGGGTCCTTTTTCCTCACACTGGGGCAAGTGTGAAAGAGACTTTCCGTACAAGTTGCCTAAAATAAAAATTGGCACATGGGTTAGAATAAGTTTCAGGTACTTGTTAAATGTACTTATTCGGAATACTTTCTCTTATATATATATATATTTTTTGTCTCTTTTCTTTTTTTAGGACTGCACCCACGGCGTATGGAGGTTCCCAGGCTAGTGGCCAAATCAGAGCTGTAGCCTCTGGCCTATGCCACAGCCACAGCAACACCAGATCCAAGTTGAGTCTGTGACCTTTACCACAGCCCACAGCAACACCAGATCCTTAACCCACTGAGTGAGGCTGGGGATTGAACCTGCGTCCTCATGGATGCTAGTCAGGTGCATTTCCGCTGAGCCACGACGGGAACTCCGGAATACTTTCTCTTCCTACACCACCAAGGTTGCTCTGTTCTGCTCATTTTATCTCACTTTTGACTGATAGGGTGTTAATTAATGTATTAATAACGACTGCATCCATGGCATGAGGAAATGCTGGGACGAGGGATCGAAACCACACAACTGCAGCAACCACGCCGCTGCAGTGTGAACACTGGATCCTTTACCCACTGAGCCACCATGGAACTCCAGAATAGATTAGTATTTTAGAAAAGCTTAACTCATTTTGGTTCACCGATGTAAATGAATATGGAGTGAATAATTTAGTTCTCCTCCTATGAACTGTTGCATGTCACGAAGGGATGCTTGTTATTAAGAGCACGTTGACTTAACCATTTTCAGAGTTCCTCCTTGGTCCCCTGGAGGCCTTATGAGGGTGTGTGTGTTGAAGGTCCTGGGGAGGGGGCAGTGAGAATAAAGGGATGGGACTGAGGTCCCTGCGAGGTCCCTGAGGCACAGGTGACGCGGAGTTGCTGTCTGGGCCCCTGTGCCAGTGCAGCTCTGTGGCGGGTGTGCTGGTTTGGTGGTGGGCGGTGGATGCACGTACCCTAGCTCTGGTCCTGGCCCTGCTCTGGGCAGCGACTTCCAGAGAAGTGGAGGGCTTCTGTCTCTGCCTGGAGCCTGGAAGAATGACCTCTCTGTCGGACCATCGGGTTGGGCATTTATGGAGCAGATGGCTCACGGTGGATTTCATCGGAGTGGAAAGCAACCCGCCTCTCAGTCTTTGTTGTCTTCATTGGCAGCTCTTCCACTGGGTCCTCTGTGCTTTGCGACCTCAGAAAACCAGCAGGATGGCTGCCAACAAGAGTAAGAGCCAGAGCTCCTTGGCCCTGCACAAGGTGATCATGGTCGGCAGCGGCGGGGTCGGCAAGTCGGCACTGACGCTCCAGTTCATGTACGACGAGGTAAGACACCCTCCCCGGCCAGCCCGCCGCGGCCGTGTCCCCACTCCCGCTGGAGGGTCCTGGGGCACCTTGTGCTAGGCTGGTTTCTGCATAGCTTTCCAGGGGCTCCTGGCCAGGGTCAGAGCCGCACTGCTGACTTCAGGGGAGTAATTTCAGTTCTGGCAGAGACGTGCGGGGTCCTTGCATGTAACTTTCATTGTTATACTTGGGGCTTTTTTTTTTTTTTCTTTTCTTCCCTCTTCCCTTCCCTTTCCTCCCCTTTCCTTTCCCCTTAGAATTTTGATTTACTATGTCTTGTAACTGATTTATTTCCAAGATCCTTTAGCATGTCCCATCGCCAAGACTCTTTAGCACAATGAAACCTATGTTTGAGGAGATCCTTCCTGAAATAACGGAAAACATTTTAGTCATCTTTTTCTACTACGGTTGCACTTCAGCTCAGAATTCATATAAAAATGACAATTATATTTAAAAACTTTTAGAAATTGAAGTGCAATTAAATGTTTATGTGGATCAGCTGGTGTTACACATTTTTTAAAAAGTTTAATTGACATATAGTTGATTTAGAGTGTCAGTTTCTGTTGTACAGCAAAATGACTTGGTTATACATATATATATGAATATATATGAATATACATGAATATCATACATATTCATATATATGAATATATATTCTTTTTCATATATATATTCTTATATATATATTCATATGTATATATTCTTTTTCATATTCTTTTCCATTATGGTTTTTCACAGGGTAGACTGTGGCTCCGTGTGCTATACAGTAAGACCTTGTTTATCCATCGTATGTATAATAGTTTGCATCTGCTAATCCCTAACTCCCACTCCGTCCCTCCCCTCACCTCTCCCCCTCGGCAACCACAAGTCTGTTCTCCCTGGCGCCTTCTTTATGACAGGAGCAAGGGAGGAGGGAGGGACCTTTGAGCAGATGAATCTAAAGAATGGGTCAGTTGCTTAGCTTTATGACAGTCAGTGTGGAGAGATACTGAAAGGGAGAGCTGAGTTGTCCTAAAAACTTAATCTTTCCGCAAGAGACGGACATCACGTTCTCTCTAGTTCTTGCAGGGTTCAAAGTAAAGTTCGCCCCATCCTTGCCTCAGATTCCCATCAATTGCAGGGGTAATGTGCTGAGTCCAGTGTCTTGGTTCCTGCGGCAGCAAATGTCCCTGCCTGACAGCCCCTTGCTGGCCCTGCAGCAGAGGGTTCAGACCGGAGCTTAAACCTTGGGGCTTCTCGCCAGCGCCGAGTTTGCACAGGCACGCGCTTCCCTAATGTGCTCGAGAGAAGACCGTGTAACCACGATCAGTAAGATCATTCTGTCTTTTCCCTAGACTTTCTCCTCTTTGTCCAGCCTCCTCCTGGGTGGTGATGGAGTGGCCATGACCTTTTTGGGGATCCAGCTGAGGGAAGCTGAATTGAGGACGCATTTGGCTGGGCCCCAGTGGTGTGTCAGTTGTGTGTGTTTGCGCCGCGGGGTTGTTCCCAGCCGTCCCACCGCCCGCCGTGCTGACTCACTGGCCAGGGCGTGTCCTGGTGTGAGTATGCCCTGTGGCACCTGCTACTGAAAGTGTGTGGGCGGTGGAGGAAGAGCAAGGGTCGAAACAGGGTCAGGAACTGGTCTAGAAAGTTCTTCCGGGTCTTCCGGGGGAGAGTCAATAGAGGTTTCCCAAGTTTGCCAATAATCCTAAACCTTTCATTGCCAGTAATTGTCCCGGAGCTGTGAAGCTGAGAAAAAAGACTTCCTAAGCCATCAATAACAGAACTTTGGTTCAACTTGCTAGAGGAAAGACTGAATTATTTTTTAATTCTCTGTAGGAAAATTTTCAGGATCCTGGGCACATGACAAGATAATTCAAATGTGTGCAGCAGGCAAAGTAGGAAGGTATTCTAGAGGTATGTCAGGCTGGTGATTGATAACACTATTTTCCAGGGATTTTGTGATGTAAGTGGTATTTGTATTATTGCTGTGTAGCAAATTAGCACATGGTCGGCAGCTTGAAACAATACACATCCGTCATCTTCGGGCTCCAGGGCGGAGCTGAGTGTGCGGCTCTGGGTCTCAGGCTGCAGGAAGGGTGTGGTGAGGCTCCGCTGACGCCCCCTAGCGGCGGGGAGGACTCTGCCGAGTGGCCCTTTCCATAGGCAGCTCTTACCATACAACTGGCTTCTTCCTGGCAGGTGGGAAAGTTTCTGAAGGGATCCTTCCCAGCAATGTAGTCATGCGGTCGTCTCATCTCCGCTATCGTGTACTGTTGGTGAGAAGCTAGGCGCGGGTCCTGTGCTGTCAAGAGGAGACAGTCATGCAGGGGCCCGATTCACAGAGGGGCCCGTGAGGGTGGGTTCACCCCAGCATTGGGACATTTCAGAAACTTGTGATGAATTATGATTTCTTAGTCTGGATGATCGCTTTTAAAATTTT
The DNA here is from genome assembly GCA_004024745.2 of Catagonus wagneri. NCBI lineage: Eukaryota > Metazoa > Chordata > Mammalia > Artiodactyla > Tayassuidae > Catagonus > Catagonus wagneri. The sequence goes on from PVHT020000521.1 coordinate 25,716,157, forward strand.
TTTTCTCTTTTTTTTAATTAAAGTCTAGTTGATTTACAATGTTGTGCCAGTTTCTGCAGCACAGCAAAGTGACCCAGTCATACATATATATACATTCACGTTCTTAAATTATCTTCCATCACTGTCTGTCCCAAGAAAGTGGATATAATTCCCTGTGCTGTACAGTAGGACCTATTGCTTATCCATTCTTTTCTTTTCTTTCTTTCTTTCTTTCTTTTTTTTTTTTTTTTGCTTTTTAGGACCACACATTACATGCAGCATATGGAAGTTCCTAGGCTAGGGGTCAGATCAGAGCTGCAGCTGCTGGCCTATGCTGTAGCCTCAGCAACGCCAGATCCAACCCACATCTGCTACTCAGGCAGCAGTTTTTGGCAATGCTGGATCCTTAACCCACTGAGTGAAGCCAGAGATCGAACCTGCATCCTCATGGATACCAGTTGGGTCCTTAACCCTCTGAGCCACAATGGGAACTCCCGGCTTATGCATTCTAAATGTACTGGTTTGCATTCACTAACCCCAGACTCCCAGTCCATCCCACTCTCTCCCAGATGATCGCCTTTGTATTTAATGTTCTATGTATAATTTGATATTCTTTTCCTAAAAGAGGGCCCTGTGGTGAACAAACTTCAGACCAAAACCTCCCTCTCATCCTGGGTCAGAACCCTCCCATGTCTTATGAGAAACTTTTGTTTTCGATGCTTGCTTTTCTTTATTTTACACTCGGGCCCGAAGTGGGGCAATCTAAGAGAATCTATTTAATTGACCCACAGCATTTTTGGGTGAAGGATGAGAGGCAAGTTTCAAAACTGGCTTTGGAAGGCTCTGTTTTTGCTTAATGATGTGATTTGCTTACTAAAGATTCCTTCTTTTTCTTCTTTAACAGAGGCTGGGGAAGAAAAGAGGGTGAGGAGAGGAATTAGGATGAGGGAGACAGGGTTAGAGCAGCAGTTGTTAATGGAGATGACAGAAGGGGTCAAGGGGAAGATGCCCCCCCCACCTCCCCTCCCCGATTCCCCGCCCCCCCACCAAATCATGAACATTGTCCGGAGATATTTGTGGTTGTTACACCAGGGGGGCGGCAGGTGCTACTGGCACCCAGTGGGTAGAGGCCCAGGATGCTGCCAAACATGTCACAGGGCTGTGGAGAGACCCCACAAGGAGGAACAATCCAGCCTAAAGGACAGTCGTGCTATTGTCCGGAAGGCCTGCGTCAGAGGCGGGTCAGCGGAGGAAGGGTTCTTCCACTGTGTGGGTGACTGACAGGCTGCAGGTTCGAATCTAAGAATGGGTTCAGACATAGAGCCCAGCTCCACTTGGAGGCCAGGATCCATTCTGCCCAGCATGGCAGCCGACCCTGCAGGAGACCAGGAGAGTCGAGTCAGGGTTTTTCGTTTTCACTGCATACGTTGATGTGTGTGCATTGGGGGGGGGGCGGCGAGGGGAGACACGTGCACAAGGACCGAGAGCTGTTCGTCCTCTTCCCTGTTTTTTCAGAGAAACTGGCCTGACCCGAGTCTGTTTTTCTCACGGGCTGACCTATCTGAGGACCAGAAAGCAGCAGTTATTGAAGAAATAGCCAAATTAAATCTCAGCGAGAAGAGAAGAGAGAGGAAGTGATGTCTGTTTGGGGAAGCTTTGGTTTTCTTAGAATTTTCTGTGATGGGGGAATGTTGTGTGTGTGCTGTCCAGTGCCTGTGGCTGCTGAGCCCTGGACACTTGGCTGGTGGCTGTGACTTTGAACAGTGTGGTTCTAGAATCCCAGGTTTGGAGCTTGAGACCTTAGCAGTGGTTCCCAGACCTCACTGAGGACAGATGCTCAGGGGCACCCTTACGGCATCCCTTCGGGAGCTGAGAACCGGGGGTCTCTTTTTCCTAAAGCAGTGCTGACACTTGGTCACGTGTGCTCCTCTTCTGGGAGGTGAGCCAGCCGAGCCCGACTGTAAAGAAAAGGAAAGTGACTCCTGTACTTGAAGATGCCGGTTGTCTTAAAGCATCATGAGCCATTCAGATGCTTTGCTTCTGGTCCAGTGCTTTGCCCTTTGTTTAGAAAAAAAAAAAAAAGAACATACCTTGGAGTTCCCGTCGTGGTGCAGTGGAAACAAACCCGACTAGGAACCATGAGGTTGCGGGTTCGATCCCTGGCCTCGCTCAGTGGGTTAAGGATCTGGTGTTGCCGTGAGCTGTGGTGTAGGTCGCAGATGCGGCTCGGATCCCGCGTTGCTGTGGCTGTGGCGAAGGCCGGCGGCTACAGCTCCTGTTAGACCCCCAGCCTGGGAACCTCCATATGCCTCAGGTGCGGTCCTAGATAAATAAAAATAAATAAATAAAAAAAAAGAAGAAAAACCGTTTAGCTTCTATGTTAGAATTTTCAGGGAAATTGGATTATGGAAGGAGCCGTAATCTCAAAAGTCTTTAAGTCTAAGGCCTGACTTGGAAAAACTGGAAGGAACTGCCAGTGTTGCAGGTGGAGATATTAACCTTTCAATCCTTGGATCTAAAGACTTTTCAGTTATTTGCCTTTTCCGGTAAAGCAAGGTTGGCGATGGGGAGATTTTGGCAGTAACCACTTCAGACTCTAAGCCGCCAGCATTGTCAGCTTAGACGTGGCTCGGAAAGACGGGGTCCGGGTGCAGCTGGCTTTAGGCTGGCGTGTCCTGGGCGTTTGAGATGGAGTCACGGCAGCCCGGCAAGGCCAGTTGTACGGATCCTGTTAACAGATACCCAGACTCCGGGAATTTCCTGTTTCTAGAGGGAAAATGTGAACATCGAGACTGTAAACCAGTGTTCCAACAACAGGCGCACTTTTCCGTGGCATGGAGCTAGGTGGTCGAATCAGGACATTCTGACTGCGAGTGAAAAAGGAGCCTCTGGAACTCTGGCTGCTCTTATCCTTGGACGTTCAAAAATAAGCAATTGAGGTGCCATTTGTTTTTTGGCTGTATGCATGGCCTACGGAAGTTCCTGGGCCAGGGATCAAACTCACGCCCCAGCAGCAACAAGGCTGGATTCTTAACTGCTAGGCCATCAGGGAATTCCACAACGGAGGTGTTTTATGGTGGTATTTAGAGATGTGCACTGGGTGTTGGGGTGTGTTTTAGGGGGATTGTGTGTTTGTCTTTGGAAAGATATTAAAAGGAGGACACTATTGTGAAGCATAGACAGATTTTCATATTTTCTCTATTTTAAGATCATTATTATAAGAATGTAAGAGGACCTGATACTGAAACTCCTTTAGTAACTTCATTTTTAGATTTAAAATAATTTGAATTAGTAGCTTTCATTTGATAATACTCTTGTTTTTAAGAGTGTTCATCAAAGGGGCCAAAAATTCATACTGATGTTTTCTGTTTTTTTTCTTTTTGTTGCACCCATGGCATATTGAAGTCCCTGGGCTGGGAACTGAATCCAAACCGCAGCTGCAGCAACACCAGATCCTTTAACCCACTACATCGGGCTGGGGATCTAACCCAAGCCTCCCAGCGACCCGAACCACTGCAGTCGGGTTCTTAAGCCACTGCATCACAGTGGGAACTCCCCATACTGATATTTTCAATTCAGTATTACATTTTTAGAAAATTTGAATTATGACTTCATTAAGAATTCATGTACCAAGAAATTCACTTTTTTAAAAAAATTACAATTGATTTATAATGTTGTGCCATCTTCTGCTGTACAGCAAAGTGACTCAGTCATACATATATATATACATACATCCTTTTATTAAAAAAATTATTTTTGGGAGTTCCCGTTGTGGCTCAGTGGTTAATGAATCCGACTAGGAACCATGAGGTTGCGGGTTTGATCCCTGGCCTTGCTCAGTGGGTTAAGGATCCGGCGTTCCCGTGAGCTGTGCTGTAGGTCGCAGACGCGGCTCGGATCCCGCTTTGCTGTGGCTGTGGCGAAGGCCGGCGGCTACAGCTCCTGTTAGACCCCCAGCCTGGGAACCTCCACATGCCGCGAGTGCAGCCCTAGATAAGGCAAAAAGACAAAAAAAAATAATTTCCATCATGGTCTGTCCCAGGAGATTGTACATAATTCTCTATGCTGTACACTAGGACCCTACTGTCTGTCCATTCTAATGAAATTCACCCTTTTAAAGTGTGCCATTCAGTGATTTTTAGCATAGTCAGACAGATATGCAGCCATCACCATGAAAGGATTTTAGAACACTTTTATCACTCAAAAAAAAAGGAGCCCTACCTGTTGGCAGTCACTCCTCATAATCACCTCCCCTCTCACCCTGGACCCCGGCAGTTACTTTCTCTTGTTATGGATGTGCTGTTCTGGACCTTTTATTTAAATGGAATCAGACAGTATGTGACCTGTAGGTCCGGCTTCTCTCACTAAGCATAATATTTTAAAAGTTCATCCATGGTACAGGCATATCTGTACTTTATTCCTTTAAAAAAATGAGATGTAAATCACATACCATAAAATTTACCCTTTTCGGTGTACAACTCAGTGGCTTTAGTATATTCACAGAATTGTGCACCCATCACCACTGTCTAATTCCAGAACATTTTCGTCACCCTGAAAAAACCTCGTGACCCTTGGCAATCACTCCCCATCCCCTCCTGCAGTCCTGGCGACGCCTGCTCTGCCCTCTGTTTCCATAGATTCATTCATTCTGAATGTTTGATATAAACAGACTCATAATATGGGGTCTTCTGTGTCTGGCTTATTTTCCTTCCCATGATTTGTCACGTTTCATCCACACTGGGACATGAATCATACTTCATTACTTTTAATGACTGGATAATGTTCCACCGTCTGGATATGCCCCGTTTTCTCTGTGTATCAGCTGATAGATGTTTGTATTGTTTCTCCTTTTGGCTATTCTGAGTCATGCTGCTGTGAACATTCGTGTTCAAGTTTCTGTGTAGACACGTCAGATTTTCTTGGGCTTATACCGAGGTGTGAAATTTGCTGGGTTATGTGGTAACTTTCTGGGAACTGCAAAACTGTTTGCCCCAGCGGCCACACCATTTTACAGTATACGAGGGCTCTAATTTGTCCACGCCCTCGCCGATGTTTGCTAATCTCCAACTTTTTGATTATGGCACCTAGTGGGTGTGACGTAGTATCTCATGGTTTTGATTTGCATTTTCCTAACGGCTAATGATATTGGGCATCTTTTCATGTGCTTATTGGCCATGTGTGTATCTTCTTTGGAGAAATGTCTGTTCAGACCCTTTGCCTATTTTTTTTTTTCATTTTCACTTATTTCTTCCTCTGCTTATTTTTAAATTGGCATTTAATTTCATTAATTTTAAAATTGTGTTTTTATTAAATTTTAATATTTATATATTCTGGATATAAGTTCCTTATTAGATACCTGCTTTACAGGTATTTTTTGCCATTCTGTGGGTTGTCTTTTCACTTTCTTGGTGGTGTTCTTTGAAGGAGGAAATTTTATAGTTTTGATAAAGTCCAATTTATCTGTTTTTCCTTTTGTTGCTTGTGCTTTCAGTGTCATATCTAAGAATGCATTGCTAAATCCAGATTTCCTCCTGTTTTCTTCTAAGAGTTTATAGTTTCAGCTCTTAAGTCTTTGATCCATTTTGAGTTAATTTTTAACAGATAATATAACAACTGAGGGAAGTTTTAACATTTCTTTGAATTTTTCTGTCCTTAGTCTCTTTTAATGGGATGCATTCTATCCAAGTATTGTTTTTTAATTTTTTTTTTTTTTTTTGGTCTTTTTGCCTTTTCTAGGGCCACACCCGCGGCATATGGAGGTTCCCAGGCTAGGGATTGAATCAGAGCTGTAGATGCTGGCCTACGCCACAGCCACAGCAACTTGGGATCCAAGCCACGTCTGTGACCTACACCACAGCTCATGGCAACGCTGGATCCTTAACCCACTAAGTCAGGCTAGGGATGGAACCCACAACCTCATGGTTCCTAGTCAGATTCGTTTCTGCTGCACCACAACGGGAATTCCTGTTTATCAACTTTTAAATTTGTTTTGCTTTGTCCTTCCAGGGTGTTTTTGGCACACACACACACACACACACACACACACATACATGCACACGCACAAGGTATATCTTTTTTTGTATATTTTTTTATTTTTTCTATTATAGTTGATTTACAGTGTTCTGTCAATTAGAAGGTATATCTTATATGTGTATATATATTGTGCAAAAGGTGGATTATAATATCCTAAAGGTCCTTATGTATCTGTACATGGTCCTCCCCTCATTTTTTATAGCTGCGTAGTATTCCATTATGTGGATCCCTGCCCTGGACATTCACGTGGTCTGCAATCTTTTCCTATTGCACATGGTGCCACAGTGGATAACCTTGAATGTACCTGTGCAGGTGTTTGTGTAGATTAGATTCCTCGAAACAGGATGAATACTTGTCTCACTCATTAGTGTTGTCATATTTGTCTCCATAAAGGCTGCACTGTTCTCTGTTCCCATTAGCGGTGGGCAGGAGGGCCTTTTCCCGAGGATGTCATCAGACTGGGATTTTTGCCAGTCTGGTAGGTGGAAAATGGTATCGCAAAGATACAGTTTTTATTTTCTTTATGAGTGAGGGTGAACATTCTCTCATATGGTTAACCATCATATGTATTCATTTTTCTATTAATTGTTTATATCTGTTGGCACTTTTCCCCACTGGATTATTGATTTTTTTTCCCTCCCTGCTTCTAGGAACTGCAAATATATATCTCTTTGTGGTATTTGTTTACTTTTTCCCTGCTTGTCATTTGTCTTTGTTTATCATGTGTTATACCAGACAGAAGTTTTAAGACTTTTTATGGAGTCTAATTTATCAATTTTTTGTTTTTTCTGGCTTTGGATTTTGAGTGATAGTTAAAAAGACCTTCTATCCTTCGAGGTAACAAAAACATCTCGACACCCGTGTTTTCCTCATTACTCGAGGGTCTTATTTTTTACATTTAATCTTTGACCCATTTGGAGTTTATCGTGTTGTATAGTTATTGAGGCTTCTTGGTACCTCTTGACCGATTACTTCTCAGATGTGTTTTATACTTTTGTTGATTATGAACAAGAGCTCCTGTCCCTTGCCCTTGCCAGTGTTGTTCACTTTACAGTTTTCTACCGACAGGAGTGTTGCCAAGTGTTGCGCTTTCTGCTTGGTCTCCTCACCTGTAAAATGGGACTATCTGCTCTGATTGTTTAAAAACAAAATGAAAAATGGAAGAAGTGAAAGCAAGTAAAAGTATTGCATAAGGAGTTATTCTCCTTTGTAGTGCCTTACACATAGTCATAACTATGGGCACTCCATAAATGCCCCGCTGATGACAGGCTAAGCACCCATGTATGGAAATGTATTTTTTGGCAAATTTTGTTTCTCTTAAAACTTTTACTGGAGTTCCCATTGTGGCGCAGTGGAAACGAATCTGACTAGTATCTGTGAGGTTGCGGGTTTGATCCCTGGCCTCACTCAGTGGGTTAAGGATCTGGCTTTGCCTTGAGCTGTGGTGTAGGGCGCAGACATGGCTCAGATTCCGCGTTGCTGTGGCTGTGGTATAGGCCGGCAGCTACAGCTCCAGTTGGACCCCTAGCCTGGGAACCTCCTTATGCCTGGGGTGTGGCCCTAAAAAAGCAAAAAAAAAAAAAAAAAAAAAAACCTCCCCGAAACAACACTATTACTAATAATGTTGTTTATTTCCTCAGTTTGTAGAAGACTATGAACCCACCAAAGCAGACAGTTACAGAAAGAAAGTGGTTCTCGATGGGGAGGAAGTCCAGATAGACATTCTGGACACAGCTGGACAGGAGGACTATGCAGCCATTCGAGACAACTACTTCCGAAGCGGGGAGGGTTTCCTCCTCGTGTTCTCAATCACAGAGCATGAGTCCTTCACAGCAACTGCCGAGTTCAGGTATGTATGGGGTGAGATAGCCTCCAGGAGGCTCTTTGCCTTCCTTCCTTTTTTTGTTTTTTTTTGGCCACCCATGGTGTGTGAAAGTTCCTGGGTCAGGGATTGAACCCCAGGTCACAGCAGCAACCCGTGCCACTGCAGTGATACCACCAGGCCCTTAACCCACTGTGCCACAAGGGAACTCCTGGCCTTCCTTTCATGTCTTAGACTTGGAAAGAATTTGGGGCTGAGCATAATGGTCCACGGTTGAGCTTGTTTGCTGTTAGGAAGAAATCTGTCTAAAGAATTTGCTGGGGCTTTTGAATCGTGGTTCATGATAGTTCATCATTAGTTATAATCTCTTGGAGCTTCCTAATTCGTTTATTTTTTTAGCCACGCCCAAGGCATGCAGAGGTTCCTGGGCCAGGGATCGAACCCTGTGCCATAGCAGGACCTGAGCCACAGCAGTGACATCACCAGGTCCTTAACCGCCAGGGCACCAGGGAACTCTGGGCTTCCTGGTTTTATAATTTCCAAATGTAAATGGTCTTAAGACTCTTCTTGTCCCTAAAGAGGACAGAGCCAGGCCTTGTACACAAGAACCTGTCATTTGTTTTCATATAAATCCTGAGAGACAGGGCTTGATAAGAGATAGTCTTTATGTTTTTCCTAATTTTGCTAGAGTAGTAGCAGTTCTGTTCTACTTTCAGGCTTCTGAAACCTCAAACGTCAGGAGAGTGAAAGCTGTGGGTCAGAGCGCCCGTTTGCGGCTCCTTTGGAGACACAGGCGCGGAGAGAGCCCTGCTTTAGATCACAGACCCGGGTTTCGGTCCCCGCCCTGCCGCAGTGTCAGGACCCAGAGCAGCTTTACTTAGCGTTCTATTTATGTATCTGAAAATGCTCTTATTGGCTGGTGAAATGAAATGAAATGATGCGTTAGACCAGGTTTCCTAAGTAGAACCCTTCACTAGGTCATGCCCCCAGACCTTTTTCCTTGCATGGGTGCAAGGTCAGTAGAATATTTAATTTGTAATGTATTTTCTATAATTTATCTGAAATCACGGCAGTATGTAAAGATGCCTGAAGTTCATTTTATTATAAAGAACCAGTGAAGAGTTCCTGTTGTGGTTCAGCAGTAATGAACACGACTAGTGTCCATGAGGATGCGGGTTTGATCCCTGACCTGCCTAGTAGGTTAAAGATCTGGTGTTGCTATGAGCTGTGGTGTAGCTCACAAATGCAGCTCAGATCTGGCGTTGCAGTGGCTGTGGCGTAGTCCGGCACCTGCAGCTCCGATTTGACCCCTAGCTGTGCACCTAGTTGTCATAGGGATTCTAGGAGAAAGGGTCTCTTTCCCTTTGCCTGGCCTCTTCCCATCTCTCTTTCACACTTGTTGTTTTTCATCTCCCCTCCTTATAAGCAGATCCATCCAAATGACCTTTTTTTTTTTTTGGCCACAGCGTGCAGTGGCTTGATGTGGGATTTCAGTTCCCAGACCAGGAATTAAACCCAGGCCACAGCAGTGAAAACGCTGAATCCTAACCACTAGACCACCAGGGAGCTCCCCAGATGACTTTTTATTCTAAGAACCAGAGCTAGAGCCTAATAAGGAATTAAAAAGGAAAAGAAAACAACCGGTAACTTTTTTTTTTTCATTCTTAAGCAAGTTCCAGTTAGATAAGGTGATCAGCCAAAGGGGAAAACGAAGCTAACTATCCCCCCAGGACTTGGAAGGAAAGGCTGGGGAGCTGGGAAGGCCCTGGGGGTGGGGGAGGCCCCAGCAGAGCGAGTGGAGGGGACATGTCAGAGCCTCAGCTGTTGTCATGGTCTCAAGTCCAGATGGTAAATCTTGCGGTTCTTGGCAACCATGGCGTGTGTGCTGTGGTCATCAGCTGAGTGGCCAAGGCTGAGAAATCCTTTAATTTGTAGCCCTTTCTGATGTGCCTAGAGGTTTCTGGAAGTGGGTACAGCCCACGTGTTCATAACTGGCTTAGCACGTACAGAGTCCTGTGGCTGTGTCTCCTTCCTTGAGGCTAAAATGGGACACACGCACACAGCACCCTCTTTCTCTCCTTCCCTGACCCGGGCCTATGACTTCCCACCGGCCCCGTGAATGAATCGCCATGGCAGGAAACACTGGGGGGCGGAAGAGTCACCCCCAGAAGAGCAGCGCCACCTCGTCCTGGGAGAAAGGACAGGTGATGACCTCAAAGCAAAAGGGAGGGGAAGTCAGTCCTTTTGGCTTCAATTCTGGCCATTCAGAGAAAAGCCCCAGGGCCATCAGGTCTCTGCCGTCACCGGGAACAGAAGGATGGCGGTAGATGACCTGAGCCCGTACAGTCAAGCTCATCACTTTACTCCATTCCTGTTAGCGGTTTAAAACGTAACATTTCCGGAGTTCGCATCCGACTAGTATCCATGACGATATGGGTTCGATCCCTGACCTTGCTCAGTGGGTTAAGGATCTGATGTTGCTTGGATCTGGCATTGCCGTGGCTGTGGCGTGGCCTCAGCTGCAGCTCCGATTTGACCCCTAGCCTGGGAACTTCCATGTGCTGCAGGTACGGCCCTAAAAAGAAAAAAAAAAAAGAGAATAAAATTTTTTAAAAAGGGAAAACATGCATTTATGTGTTACCTCCCGAATGGAAAGGCCCCACCAGAAAACAAAATGTTAATATTTGCTGTCTTCCCTGAAACTCTTCCTTGATGTGTTCCAAAACTGGAAAAGTAGGTTTGTTACAGGAGACCAGAGCTTGGTATTCTTGTTTTTGGATCCCTGTGTTTATTGATGGAGGTGATCAGTCACACCTCTGCAAGACTAGAAGCCAGAAAGTAGTCAGTTTTTACTGTTCGATTATATTGATCATGTGACTTCTAAAGGCAGTGTGCTCCTTGACCCCTGTAGAAATGCAGGCTATGGCGAAGCTCCTTAGGCAATTTTCAAGCATCTACTTATTTTTCTTTTTCATTTTCCTTAAAATATTTGGTATCGGATACTTCATTGACTGTATGGAAAAACATTCATTTGTTCGTTCGTTCGTTTGTCTTTTTCAGGCTGAACCCACAGCATATGGAGGTTCCCAGGCTAGGGGTCAGATTGGAGCTGCAGCTGCCGGCCTTCACCACAGACAAACACAGCAATGCGGGATCTGAGCTGCGTCTGCAGCCTACATCATAGCTCTCAGCAATGCCAGATCCTTAACCCACTGAGCAAGGCCAGGGATCCAACCCTCGTCAGCATGGATAGTAGTCGGGTTTGTTAGCCACTGAGCCATGACAGGAACTCTTGGAAAAAATTTTTAGTATTTTTATTATTATGTAATGCCACCTGATGTTATATAACAAATCAATACAAATCTCCACAGAGCAGGTTTTGGAAGGGATCTCTTTGGAAGGTATTAGAATGCAGAGGTAGATGTGCTCCCACTGGGGCAAAACAATGGGAGTGGAATGTTTAATTTTTAAATACTTGGTTTTTTAAAAACAATTTTAGCTGGCTGGTTAATTTCAGTAGAGGCAAAATTTAATGTGCTACAGGTAACAGTATTTTAATTAAACTTTTTTTTTCTATTTTTTTTTTTGGTCATGCCTGTGGCACGCATAAGTTCCTGGGCTAGGGACTGAACTTGAGCCACAGCGGTGACAATGCCAGATCCTTAACCCATGGAGCCACCAGGGAACTCCAGTAACAGTTTTTTTAGAGATGTTTTTGAAGTACTTTTCCATAGGCCTTGAAGTATTTCTTTCATTTTTTTCCCCGTTTTGTTGCAGTAGGGTTACTGCCTAAGACACCTGGACGCGGGGAGGGGGGCACTCACACATACACACACACACACGCAGATACAGTTGAAACAGGAGTTTCGCAAAACCCTACTTAACTTTACTGAGAGGCCTTCTTAATGTTTCTTTGCTATTCTACAATATTCTATTTCATCGAGGAAAAAGAATTCCCAGTTTTTTTCTTTTTTCTACTAAATGATTTCATGGTCTAATGGCCTATTCTCTTCCATATGAGAAACAGTGGAATTTATAGCTTTTTATTCTCACAAAGAAATCATACCTTTATTCCAGGGCAATTATTAAGCATTTTGTATATGAAGATAGATACTTATTTTTAAATTTAAATTTTTATTTTTTTGGAGTTCCCTTCGTGGCTCAGTGGTTAACGGATCCGACTAAGAACCATGAGGTTGCGGGTTTGATCCCTGGCCTTGCTCAGTGGGTTAAGGATCCGGCGTTGCTGTGAGCTGTGGTGTAGGTTGCAGACGCGGCTCGGATCCCGCGTTGCTGTGGCTGTGGCGAAGGCCAGAGGCTACAGCTCCTGTTAGACCCCTAGCCTGGGAACCTCTATATGCTGCGAGTGCAGCTCCACATAAAGGCAAAAGGACAAAAAAAATAAAAATAATTTTTATTTTTTTGGTCGCGTCTGCAGTGTGTGGAAGTTCCTGGGCCAGGAATGAAACCCTCCCCACAGCAGTAACAATGCTGGGTCCTTAACCCTCAGAGCTACCAGGGAACTCCCTGAAGATACTTCCTTTAGCTTGTTTTGATCCCAGAGTTTCCCAGGTTTTTCCATTTTTTTTTCCCCCTAAGCATGAATCTTCCCCAGGACGCTGCTGAAATGCAGAATCTTGGGCTCTTGCCCAGACATCTGCACCTGTAGGACCCCTCTTGGGCCGCACACCTGCGTTTGGAATGAGCACCCCAGGTCACCCTGGGGCAGGCAGACCGAGAGCAGTTGAAGACGGGGACGGCGGGGCCCCGAGTGGAGGCGTTTCCCAGTCTTAGCTGGATCCGAGTCATGGGGTTCCCAGCCTAGCTTTCTCATCTGCTTCATTGCTGATGTGCCGCCCCAGGGAGCAGATCCTCCGCGTTAAGGCGGAAGAAGATAAAATCCCGCTGCTGGTCGTGGGGAACAAGTCGGACCTGGAGGAGCGGAGGCAGGTGCCAGTGGAGGAGGCCAGGGCCAAGGCCGAGGAGTGGGGCGTGCAGTACGTGGAGACGTCGGCCAAGACGCGTGCCAACGTGGACAAGGTGAGCACTGCTCCAGACGTCCCATCTGCCGGGAGCCCCGGGAGCCTTTCTGGGGTGGGGGTGGGGGTGGGGGGCAGGGCAGGACTGTCCTCCCAGATGTCCTGGCACGGTCCTGAGAAGCACTGGGACGGCCTGACCCGGACTTCACACCAGGAGCCCCCTCACTCTGTCCTGAGCCTTGGTCAGATGCCCGATGTGGACGTGTGCCCAGGGGAGGCCACCGGCTGTGGGGGCCTGCGTGCCCCGGGCGGGCCGCCTGGGGGAAGGCCTCTCAGGCAGGTGCCCAAACCAGCAGAGTTTCTTGATTTTGCTCTCCTCGATGGATTTTACGTTGAGTTCTCTTCACCTCCCTGTCCCCTGGAAAAGCCAGGGGGTCCTGCCTCCATGGCATAGTCTCTCCACAGTGTTTTCTCCCAGAATCAGCCCTCCAGGGTCTCTCTTCTCTGGGCCTCAGCTTACTTTTTCATTCAAATCTCCGAAGCTAATGAAAGGATGTCCTTGACAGTGATGAACATCCTCCAGTGATTGCAGGACTTTTTTTTGTCTGTCTTTTTAGGGCCGCACCTACCACATATGGAGGTTCCCAGGCAAGGGGTCTAATTGGATCTGCAGCCACCGGCCTACACCACAGCCACAGCAATGTGGGATCCGAACCGCATCTGCATCCACACCACAGCTCATGGCAACGCCGGATCCTTAACCCACTGAGTGAGGCCAGGGATCGAACCCCCAACCACATGGTTCCTAGTCGGACTCATTTCCGCTGAGCCACACCAGGAACGCCGAGAGCTTGATGTGGGATTTCAGTTCCCAGACCAGGGATCAGACCTGGGTCACAGCAGTGGAAGCACTGAATCCTAACCACCACATCACCAGGGAACTCCCCTTCTTTTCTGTTTTTGTTGTGGTTGTTTTTAAAGATTTGAGGCAGTTGCCACAGAGCCAGAGTAGACCCACTTAAAGCTGAGGCTCTCTTCTGCCTTCGCCCTGATCATCAGCTCTCACTTCACAACCCAGGCTCCCACAACACTGTGCGCACATCACCTTGGCAGCCAAGCAGGGACACCTCATGCTGTGTTATACAGCGTCAGTGTCTGTATGGCCCGCGTCCCTTCTTACACCCCTTTTTCTTATGGAGAAATAATTTTCTTTTGCTTCTCACCTGAAGAGGAAGCGGTTTGTAACCAAGCTTTACTTTAGCTTGAAATGATGCTGGTTTTAGGATGTTGGTGTCAGAAGGGGTTCAGTCTGGAAGCCTCTCCAGCAGCAGAAATCTGTGCAGCTGTGGAGTTCCCCAGTGACTCAGTGGGTTAAGGATCCAGTGTTGCAGCTCGGGGTGTGCTGCGGCGCGGGTTTGGTCCCCAGGCCTGGAACTTCCACAGGCTGTGGGCAGGGCCGAACCCCCCCACCAAATCTGTTTCATTGTATCTTCAGTGGGAAACATGTTCCCCTGTCAGCTTCTTTTCCTTTGTATCATCCTCTCAGCTCTTACACTGATTCTCGTGCATTTCCAAATCTTTTAATTTCTGCCAAATTGTTTTCTAGCGGTAGAGTTCGAAAACACAGAGGAAATCCAAGTATATAACTTCATTTAAAAAAAAATCAGCAAGACTTTCCCTGGCCTGGGAACCACGATGAGGCGGGGCAGGGACTGTCACGGGGGCTTGTCCTGCCCCTGTCCTGCCCGGACCCACTGCACCTGCCACACAGGAACCCGCCGGACACCTCTGAGCGGCTGCACTGTATTCCCCTGTAAAGACTTTACAGGAGAGGAGCTCGTCGATAAGATCTGTGAAGAACAGCTTGGTCACCATTTTGAGTCGGACGCGTGCTTTTCTCTTCCTCTGCGTCTGTTGAAAGAAAAGCTGTTCTGGGGGGTGGGGGGGCGCCTTCCTGACAGGCTGAAGGAAAGGGGTGCTTAGGTCAGTCAGATCCACTTTAGGGGGGGTCCTTTCCCGTGCCCCGAGCTGGTGGGAGGTGCTCTGGGAATCCCCCACCCAGAACGCCCCATCCCGTTTCTCACTAAGAAGATAACAGGAGCTCGTGGTTTTGTGTAAACGTCCAAGGAGCAAGGCCTACCCTCAGCCGCCCACTTTCTGTCTTCTCTGTGGAATCTGGAGTGTTTCTTGGCAGCAGGGCATTTCGTCTGCAGGGGCTGATCTGTACGCGGGCCTGGCTGATGGCAGCAGAAGGCCAAGCCCCAACTTTTGTGACAGGTGCTAATTGGCATCTAAGTAAAGCACTGGTGTCCAAAGGACGGGTCTCATCGCCGGAGGGTGATAAAAGTTCCTTCCGGTGCCATCACAGGGAACTGAGGACCGAGGAAGGGCGGAGGGGAGGGTGTCAGGAGCCCCGCGCCCTTCCTGTCCCCGTGTCACCTGTCCACTCCGCTTCCCTTCCTGCCACGGGGGGGTCAGGCGGGAGAGTGGCGCCACACAGCGACCTTCTCCCTCCAGGGTCATGGGGAGGACTGGCTGGTCGTCCCAGGGTGTGTCATGAAGCTCCTGGTCGAGGGCACTCGGGCCTTCCTCTCCTGTCCTGGCGGTTGGAAATGCATCCAGGACGACTGCTGTCATTCTTAGTATATGTAAATTTCACAAGGTGTTGTCGGTCCTGTGACAATTCATCCTTCTCACACTTAATGCTCAGGACAGGTTCTGTCATTTTGCAATAAGCTGCCGAGTGACAGTGTGATGCTTCTGTCCTTATTAGCTAGACTTGCTGAGTGAAGGAGCAGAGATTTTCATTTGCAGAATTAGACTATGTTTTCAATGTCAGTTGCTCTTCTTTGCCTTTGCCCTTTTGTGTTATATGGCCCATGGTTTTTTGGTTTTGCTTTTTTTTTTTTTGGCCAAGCCTTTGGCATGTGGAAGTTTCTGGGCCAGGATCAAACTCTCACCACAGTAGTCACAACACCGAATCTTTAACCACTAGGCCACCCGGGAACTCCAGGCCCATGGCTGATAAGAATAAATTTGGCTTGATGCTTTCAAATGTAATGACATACCTTCCTTAGTTGGACTGCTTCAGTAAATCATTCAGTGGCTTTTTCCTCCTCATTCTCCCTCCGCCCCCAATGCAGGTGTTCTTTGACCTAATGAGAGAGATCAGAGCAAAGAAGATGTCAGAAAACAAAGACAAGAACGGCAAGAAAAGCAGCAAGAACAAGAAGAGTTTTAAAGAGAGATGCTGCTTACTGTGAAGCCCAAGGTGCTGGGTGCATCAGTCGCCACTAAGGACAGAGGGCGGGCTCCTCAGAAGGCGACAGTCCACCTCTCGGCCTGTCCCCTGCTCTCCCCAGCCTCACTCACACACACTTCTGTAAATGGGGAAAATAGCTGTGCAGCGGTGGCCGGCAGCAGGATAAGCCCTTGACTGTGCAATAGAACAGCTCCCTTGTTAGGAGGTTTCAGAGTTTCTTCCCTCCCTCCCTTCCAGAAGTTACCCGCATACGTGGTGCTACAGGCAGGAGTTAGTCAAGGGTTAAGTAAGAAGACAAGGGACTATCCTGGCTTCTTTTTTCCCCTTAGTTTTGTAACATTGGTGTCTTTGGTTTTAACATTAAAATTAAAACATCTTCTTTTATTAGACCTTGAGCGATGGGGGTGGGGTCAGCCCCCCCCCACCGCCCCACCAGCTCTCCGGTAGGTCTCAGAGACATGCGTTAGGTTCTAATGACGCTGGAAAATTCAGAGATTTTTCTGTATGAGTCTCTTGGCCATCCCCTGTGGATCTGAAGCAGAGCTAAGAAAATAAATTTGAATTGGACCACGCGGGTCAATATGAAATCCTCCTCAGTATGAAAAACGAAAGTTGTATTCTTGTATTTAAAGAAAGATCAGCCAGTGGGAGTCTATGTTGGCTATTTTTCTCCTATAGCATACTGATTTTTCTGGAAGAGCTTCTTTTTAATAGACTAGGTGAAGGCTCGAGAGCAATATTCTGTATAAATGATACATTTTTCTAATCAGAATTTAAACCAGAGTTCCTGGGCTGCGTCTCCCAGCCTCCAGTCCTGCGGGCGGGCCCCGCCTCCTGCACCAGTAGCCAGCAGCCCTGTCCTTCCAGTTTCTTCCTGTGTGACCTCAGTTCTTCTGAAAGACATGAGGAATTCAGGTTGTGTTCTGAAATCACGAAGCCAGGCCTGTGCCGGACACCCCGCCTCCTTCCGTGGAAACTGCTCGCGACTGAATTCCGGTTGGAGGAAGTGGGGAGCAGTGAGAGCAGCCATTGCCCCCATGCCTCTGAGCACTGGCTGCTGTTTCTGATACACATTTGTTTCTGAGACCGCCATCAAGTTAGAAAAGCTTTTTATTGATGAGATGGTTCATCTTTCTTGCATCAGTATTCTAAGTCCAGCTGTCAGAAAGTTTTTCATCAGGCACTGTGATTAAAAACTCAGTGTTCAGCACATTTTTCCATTTTCCAGAAGTGACATTTCACATATAGGTGCCAAAAGTGAATCGGGGTGGGGAGAACGGGAACCTTTTGGATTTATGGTTATGACAAATTGTACAGATTATGATCCAACTGGAAAACAATCTTGTATCACCCTCCACAGAATCATGGGCTTTTTTTGAATAAAAAAAAAAGGCAGACAAATAGTTTTCAGAGTTTCAGCCTTTTTAAAAGTCCTTTTGTCATACATGTGAAATTAAGTACTGACATTAAGTTATTCATTATTGTCCTTGTTAGATGTTCTGCAATGTCAGACAAACTTTATTTCAGTTAATTTTTTGAACTGGGCCATGGGAAATAAATGTATAGGTATAAACAGTAAGTTTAACTTCATCTTTCCTTTGGGAGAGATGACTTCTTAAAATTTAAAAGGTTTGGAATTCCTGTTGTGGTTCAGTGGGTTAAGAACCCAATATAGTGTCCTTGAGGATGTGGGTTTGATCCCTGGCCTAATTTAGTGGGTTAAGGATCTGCTGTTGCTGCAAGCTGCAGTGTAGGTCGCAGCTTGGATCTGGCATTGCTGTGGCTGTGGTGCAGGCCCCAGTTGCAGCTACAGTTCAACCCCTGGCCCAGGAACTTTCTCATGCTGCAGGTGTGGCCTTAAAAAACAATTTTTTTGAAGTTGAAGGTGGAGTTCCTGCTGAGGCACAACAGGATCAGTGGTGTCTTGGCAGCGCTGGGATGTAGGTTCAATCCCAGGCCTTGAACAGGGATCCCTAACCCAGCATAGCAGGTTTAAGTATCCAGAGTTGATGCACCTGCAGCTTAGATTGCAGCTGTGGCTTGGATCTGATCCCTGGCTGAAGGGTGGCCAAAAAAGGGAAAAAAAACCCAAAACTTGAAGATAATCACATTCTTGCATTTTTGGAAACAGCCTTTTTCTTTTCATCCTAGTTTGCTTCCTGTTTGATATCAGTTCTGGTCACGAGCAGGTAGATTTGGAATATGTACAGATAAATTACGGATGCTATGAATTGTTTCATGCTGTGGAAATTATTCTTGGTATATGCCAATAATGTATTTTTTTTTCTTTAATGGCAGCCAGTAATATATTTCTGACATTCAACTGGATAGCAATCAGAAATGGATCTTCCCAACAAAATGATTTACACATATGAGATTCTTTTCCATAGAAAAATAAGCAAGTTTATTTATAAATCTGAAACACAGTTACTTGCTATCTGACTAGATAATTGTGTCCATAGCCTAACGCTATTTTTTTAAAGTATTCATTTTAGAAATATCTGAGCACCCACTTGTTGTCAGGCTCTTTTCCAGCTGCTGGGGTATGATATCGAACAAGACAGGCAAGAACTCTTCTCCTGGAGCTTATGCTGCCCGAGGAAAGAGACTAATGAAAATATCAGAGCAAGTGCTTTGATGACTGGGTAATATGACAGGTGATGTTTCAGGTGAGAGCGCTGATCTTAACTGGATGGTCAGCAAGCTTCTGAAAGGGAGTGACCTTTAAGCTGAGATGGCAGCTTAAGCTAAGACCTAAAGGAGCCAGCCTCATGAGCTTCCCAGGGCCCAGAGGCCCTCAGATGCTCAGGGGAAAAACCCAAAGACCAGCATATGGCTGCAGTGTGATGAGGAGTGGCAGAATGGTAGAAAAAGATGAAATGGGGAGTTCCAATCGTGGTTCAGCAGTAATGAACCTGACTAGTATCCATGAGGATGTCGGTTTGATCCCCGACCTTGCTCAGTGGGTTAAGGATCTGGCCTTGCCTTGAGCTGTGGTGTAGGCTGAAGACATGGCTTGGATCGGGCATTACTGTGGCTGTTGCATAAGCCAGCAGCGGCAGCTCTGATCCCACCCCTAGCCTAGGAGCTTCCATATGCTGAAACTGGCCTTAAAAAGAAAAAAAAAAAGATGTAGCAGAGTGATGTAGGGGGAAAATACACAGACGTGTTTTCCTACAAGTATCCTAGCTCATCACATACAAGATAGCACTGATTATAAGACATCACCATAATTTGCGTACCACTGAGGGAAAAAAAAAACCCTGCTGATTACGTGAATCCATCCTGATTTTCAGTGACATGAATATATGGGGAAAATGGATATTTAGATTACTGAGTTATTATATATAAATTTAGATTTAATGAAACATATAAAATTCACCTCTGTTGGTCTAAACACTATATTAAAATACTGTAGCTTAACAGTAGATAAATAGTAACGGTGGGAAAGCACCCCACCGTTGAGGCTGGGCCAAGGGCAGTGCTGACAGCAGTGTACTTTTGAGTGTGCACAACACGTGAGAGGTGACACCACCAAATGTCCCACCTGGTGGAGAAATAGTAGCTCCTCTCTCAGTGGAAGTGCTCCAATCCTGCCTGCCTCACCCTGCAGACCAGAAACAGTTCAGAAATGGATCTGAGGGCTTCTCTGGCAACAACTGGGGAGCTGTCCCTGTCACTGACATGGCTATGACAATCATGGAACAAAGAGGAAGCGCCACCTAACGTCCAGTACAGGCTCTAATTACCACAACACCAGTCACAGCGCCTATCACGGGGACAGTGGCCAGGACACACTGGGAAAAGGGGCGTCAGGCATCCATACTGGGAACAGCCCTCAAACCAAAAATGTTAAACCCACACAGGTCACACAGAGACACTCCCACATATAAATAACCTTCCCAGACCACAGTAGATGAATTGTTTCTCCTAAACTCACAGAGTAAGACTAAAAGGAAAAGAGTAAAAGGAAGAAGCAGAGGGACCACTCCCAGTTAAGAGATCAACAGAATTCCCTTGAAAAAATAGAGGAAACAGGAGTTCGTCATGGCACAGCGGAAACTAATCCGACCAGGAACCATGAGGTTGTGGGTTCGATCCCTGGCCTTGCTCAGTGGGTTAAGGATCCTGTGTTGCCGTGAGCTGTGATGTAGTCGCAGACATGGCTTGGATCTGGTGTTGCTGTGGCTGTGGCTGTGGCCGGCATCTGTAGCTCCAATTAGACCCCTAGCCTGGGAACCTCCATATTGCTGAGAGTGCAGCCTTAAAAAGTCAAAAAAAAAAAAAAACCCAAAAAATCACAAAAACCAGAGGAAACAGACCTCTTCAGTCCGACAGACACCAAGCTCAAAACAGATAATAAAAATACTGAAGGAATTAACACAGGCTATTGCCAGAATCTGCAGATTAGTAAAAAGGAACTAGAAAGTACAAAGAGGAGCCAAAAAAAAAAAAAAATCAGAAAACTTGTTTGCTAAGACAAAAGGCAATGAGTACCAGAATGAATAATGCAGAGAAATAAGTGATCTGGAAGATAGAATAATGGAAATCATTCAATCAGAACTGCAGACAGAAAGTCAAAAAAACAAGTGATATGAGACCTATGGGACAATATAAAGTGTGCCAGCCTATGCATAATAGAAATTCCAGAATAAGAAAGAGAAAAGGGGTTTGAAAATGTATTTGAAGAACTGGAGTTCCTGTCGTGGCTCAGTGGTTAACGAATCTGACTAGGAACCACGAGGTTGTGGGTTTGATCCCTGGCCTCATTCAGTGGGTTAAGGATCCAGCATTGCTGTGAGCTGTGGTGAAGTTTGCAGAAGCAGCTCAGACCCTGCATTAATGTGGCTGTGGCATAGGCTGGCAGCTACAACTCTGATTAGACTCCTTAGCCTGGGAACCTCCATATGCCATGGGCGTGGCCCTTGAAAAGACAATTAAAAAAAAAAAAGGAAAGAAAGAAAATGTATTTGAAGAATTATGGCTGAAATTTCCCAAACCTAAAGAAGGAAACATACCCAGGTACAGGAAGCATAGAGGGTCCTAATTAAAATGGCAAAAGTTAAAGAGAGGATTCTAAAGGCAGCTAGAGAAAAAAGGTTGATTACAAGGGAACCCTCATAAGGCTATCAGCTGATTTCTCTACAGAAACACTGAAGGCCAGTAGGGAGTGGGAAGAAATATTCAAAAAATCCTGAAAGGGAAAAATGTGTAACCTAGGATACTCTACCCAGCAAGATTATCACTTAGAACAGGAGAGAGAAAGAATTCCTCAGACAAGAAAAATACTAGAAGAATACAGCAATATTAAACCCATCCTAAAGGAAATATTGCTAAATGTCTTAGCAGAAAAAAAGCAAGAAGCTATAGGGAAAAGAAAATCACAACTGGAAAGTAAATCACTTAAGCAAGTGTACAAATTAAAAGAAAAAAATTTTTAAAAAGATTCTTGTGAAAGCAATGATAACCACAGTGAACAACAAAAAGATAAACATGACGATGTAAAAAGGACATCGAAGCCGTAAAATATGAAGGAGAGTAGAAAATGTAGATTTTTTCCTTTAAAAAAATATGTTTGAGCCTAAATGACTATCCATCTAAAGCAAACAGATAAAGGGGGAAATTAACATACTTGAAAAATAGGATAACTACAAATAAAAAAAAAACAATAGAATAGACTCACAAAAACCAAAAAGAAGAGAACACAAACATAATATAAAAGGAAATCATCAAACCATAAAAGGAAAAACAAAGGAACAAAGAAGAATGCAAAATCAATGGGAAAACAAGGTTTAAAATGGCAATAAATATATATCTATCAATAATTACCCTAAATGTCAATGAACTAGATGTTCCAATCAAAAGACATAGACCCGGAGACTGGATAAAAAGCTTACAACATGCTACAATAGACCACTTTAGGGCAAAGGACACACGTAGACTGAAAGTAAGGGGATGGAAAAAAAATAATGCAAATGGGAATGACAAGGAAGTGAGGGTTGTTAATACTCATATCAGACAAAATAGACTTTAAAGCAAATATCACAAAAAAAGAAAGAAGGACATTATCTAATGATAAAAGGATCAATTTAAGAAGAGGATATTATACTTATCAACAATATACACCCAATATAGGAGTATCCAACATAAAACAAATACCAACAGACAAAAGGGAGAAACTTATGGGATGCAATAATAGCAGCAAACTTTAACACCTCACTCACATCAATGGATAGGAAGCTTCTAGGCAGGAAGTCAATGAGAACAGAGATCCTAAAAGGACAGTAGATCCTAAATGATCCAATAGAACAGTTAGATTTAATTGATCTTTTCAGGATATTACATCCCAAAAGCCATAGAATATACATTCTTTTCAAGTGCATGTGGAACAGTCTCTAGGATTGACAATATACTGGGGCATAAAAACAAACCTCAACAAATTTAAGAGGATCGAAATTATTTCAAGTATCTTTTCTGACCACAATGTCATGAAACTTGAAATTGACCACAAGAAAAGAAATAGGAGTAAAAAAGCAAAAGCAAAAACATGACTGCATGGAGATTAAAGAACATGCTACTAAAAATCCCATGGGTCAATGAGGAAATCAAAGTGGAAATTACAAAAAATACCTTGAGAAAAATGACAGTGAAAACACAACCACACAAAATCTATGGGATACCATAAAAGCAGTTCTTAGAAGGAAGTTCCAAGTCTTCCTCAAAACACCAGAAAAATCTCACATAAACAACCTGAAAGAATTAGAAAAAGAACACACAGAGAAGCTGCTCTTCAGTCTCAGCAGGACCCCCCAAATGAGGTTATTGAATTCACTGGGGAATGAGTGTCATCCTTAATTTGGAAGCTGAGCCCAGATTTGATTCCAGGGACTGCAGAGCTTGGAAACTTAATTATTACTCAGTGCTGCCTAGGAAAAGGCGTCCTCCACAAATGAATAAGGGAAATAACAAGCCTAAGCAGTGGAGATTAGATTAAGGTGGTGGAATAGAAGGACTGGAGCTCAACTTCTCTCATAAAAATAACAAATTACAACCAAATGCTGAGCAACCTTCAACCAAATGGACTGGAAAAGATACTCTACTCTAGAAGACAAAGAGGAGACCACATCAAGAGGTAGGAGGGGCAATTATGTGATATAAGCAACCACGTACCTCCTGGGTGGGAAGCCCCACAGACTGCAAAGTAACTGTATCACAGAGACTCACCTACAGGACTGAGTTCTGAGCCCCACGTCAAGTCCCCACGCCTGGGGATCTGGCATAGGGAGAAAGAGCTCTGGGAGCATCTGGCATTGAAGGTTAGTGGGGCTTGTGTGCAGCAGCTCCACAGGACTGGGGGAAACGGAGACCCCATTCTTGAAAGGTGGACACAGACTTTCACATGCCCTGGGTCCCAGGGCAAAGCAAAGTCTCCACAGGAATCTGGGTCGAACCCGACTGTAATTCTTGGAGGATCTTCTGGGAAAACAGGGGTGACTGTGCCTTGTTATGGGGGAAGGGCATTGGAGGCAAAGCTCTTGGGAACATTCATCAGCCTGCATTTCTCTGGAGCTGGCCATTTTGGGGAAAATCTGGCCCCTCCCATCAGTGCTGAGAAGCCCCAGGCCAAACAATAATCCAGGGGGGATCACAGCCTCACCCATCAGTAAACAGACTGCCTAAAGACCCCTCAGGCACACAGAGACAAAGAACCACTCACCAGATGGATAGGAATCGGCTCCACCTACCAGTGACCAAGCACCAGTCTCTCCCCATCAGGAAGCTTACAGCAAGCACCTACCCCCCATACCAAATTCAGCCACAAGGGAGGCAAACATCAGAAGAGAGTCTACAACTCTACTGTCTGCAAAAAGGTCACCACACCAAAAACCTATAAAAATGAAAAGATAGAGAACTATAACTCCAATAAGGGAGAAAGAGAGAAGCCCAGAAAAACAGCTCAGTGATAAGGAGATTATCAGCCTCCCCAGAAAAGATTTTAGACTGCTGATGCTGAAGATGATACAAGGCATTGGAAATAAACTAGAGGCAAAGATTGATAATTTACAGGAAACACTGAGCAAAGAAATACAAGATGTAAAAATTAAGCAAGAAGAGATGCAAAATACAATAACTGAAATACAAAATTCATTAGAAGCAGGCAACAGTAGAATACAGGAGGCAGAAGAACGAGTAAGTGAAGTGGAGGACAGATTAGTGGAAATCACTAATGCGGAACAGAAAAGATATAAAAGATTGAAAGGAAATGAGCTGAGTCTCAGAGAACTCTGGGATAACATTAAATGTACCAACGTCCATATTATAGGGGTGCCAGAGGGAGAAGAGAGAGAGAAGGGGACAGCAAAAAATATTTGAAGAGATAATAGCCGAAAACTTCCCTAACATGGGAAAGGAACCACTCAGTCAGATCCAGGAAGCGCAACGAATACCATATAAAATAAACCCAAGGAGGAACACCCCGAGACACATATTAATCAAAATGACCAAAATTAAAGACAAAGAGAAAATACTGAAAGCAGTTAGGGAAAAGAAACATATACAAGGGAACCCCAATAAGGTTATCAGCAGATTTTTCAGCTGAAATTCTGCAGGCCAGAAGGGAGTGGCATGAAATATACTTAACGTGATGAAAGGAAAAAACCTCCAACCAATATTACTTTACCCAGCAAGGCTCTCATTCAGATTGAAGGAAAAATCAAAACCTTTACAGATAAGCAAAAGCTAAGAGATTTCTGCAACACTAAACCAGCTTTACGACAAATACTAAAGGAAATTCTCTAGGCAGAAAAGAAAAGGCCACAACCAGAAACAAAAACACCACAAAATGACATGCCCACCAATAAAGGCATATATATAGTAAAGATACTAAATAACCCATGCACAATTGTGCTACCAAAATCAGAAATCATGAGAAGAGAGCACAAATGCATGACACTGGAGACACACTTGCAATTAAGAAAACAACAACTTAAAACAATCTCGTTTATATATAGACTCCTATATCAAAACGCCAGGGTAACTGCAAACCAAAATCTACAATTGATACACAAATAAATAAGAAATATCAACTCAAATACAACATTAAAGACAGTCATCAAACCACAAGAGGAGACAACAAAAGAATAAGGGAAGAAAAAAGAGCAATAAAAATACAAAACAGTTTAAAAAATGGCAATAAGTACACACATATTGGAGTTCCCTTCCTGGCACAGAGGAAATGAATCTGACTGGGAACCATAAGGTTGTAGATTCGATCCCTGGTGTTGCTCAGTGGTTTGAGGATCCAGCGTTGCTGTGAGCTGTGGTATATGTCACAGATGCAGCTCGGATCTTGTGTTGCTGTAGCTCTGACACAGGTCAGCAGCTACAGCTCCAACTGGACTCCTAGCCTTGGAACCTCCATATGCAGTGGACGTGGCCCCAAAAAGACAAAAAAAAAAAAAGATACATATCAAAAATTACCTTAAATGTTAATGGACTAAATGCCCCAACCAAAAGACACAGACTAGCTGAATGAATACAAAAACAAGACCCATATATATGCTGTCTTTAAGAGACCCACTTCACTTCTAGAGACACATACAAATTGAAAGTGAGAGGATGGAAGAAAATATTCCATGCAAACAGGAATCAAAAGAAAGCCAGAGGAGACTGGATTAAGATGGCGGAATAGAAGGACTGGAGCTCAACTTCTCTCCCAAAAAACGACATAACTACAACCAAATGCCAAGCAGCCTTCAACCAAATGGACTGTAAACTTCCAAAAAAGATACTCTACGCCAGAAGACAAAGAGGATACCACATCAAGAGGTAGGAGGGGCGATTACGTGATAGAAGCAACCCCATACCTCCCGGGTGGGAAGCCCCACAGACAGGAAAGTAACTGCATCACAAAGACTCAGCTACAGGACTGAGAGTTCTGAGCCCCATGTCAAATCCCCACGCCTGGGGATCTGGCACAGGGAGAAAGAGCCCCCGGAGCATACAGCATTGAAGGCCAGTGGGGCTTGTGTGCAGGAGCTCTATAGGACTGGGGGAAACAGAGACCCCATTCTTGAGAGGCACACACAGACTTTCATGTGCACTGAGTCCCAGGGCAAAGCAGTCTCCAAAGGAATCCAGGTGGAACCTGACTGCAATTCTTGGAGGATCTCCTGGGAAAACAGGGGTGATTGGGCCTTGTTGTGGGGGAAGAGCATTGGAGGTGAAGCTCTCAGGGGACAATCAGCAGCCTGCATTTCTCTGGAGGTGGCCATTTCTGGGAAAATCTGGTCCCCCCCATCAGCGCTGAGAAGCCCCAGGTCAAACAATAATCCAGGTGGGATCACAGCCCCACCCATCAGTAAACAGGCTGCCTAAAGACCCCTCAGACACACAGCCAGCCTCTAATCTCATCCAGAGACAAAGCCCCACCCACCAGAGGGAGAGGAATCAATCCCACCTGCCAGTGAGCAGGCATCACTACTCCCATTACTAAGCCTACAGCAAGCCCCCTCCATACCAACTTTAGCCTCAGGGGAGGCAAACACCTGAACTAAGAGAGGCTACAACTCTATTGTTGCAAAAAGGTCTCCACACCAAAAACCTATAAAAATGAAAAGACAGAAAACTCTAACTCAGATAAGGGAGAAAGAGAAAAGCCCAGAAAAACAGCTCAGTGATGAGGAGATTATCAGCCTCCCAGAAAGAGACTTTAGACTGTTGATGCTGAAGATGATACAAGGCATTGGAAATAGACTGGAGGCAAAGATTGATAATTTACAGGAAACACTGAGCAAAGAAATACAA
>PVHT020000521.1:25750501-25798682 GCA_004024745.2 Catagonus wagneri
ATGGGCAGAGGATCTAGGCAGACAATTCTCCAAAGAAGACATGCAGATGGCAAATAAACACATGAAAAGATGTTCAACATCGCTCCTCATTAGAGAAATGCAAATCAAAACCACTATGAGGTACCACCTTACACCAGCCAGAATGGCCATCATCAAAAAGTCTACAAACAATAAGTGCTGGAGAGGGTGTGGAGAAAAACGATGCCTATTACACTGTTGGTGGGAATGCAAACTGGTGCAACCACTGTGGAAAACAGTATGGAGATGACTCAGAAAACTCAAAATAGAATTACCATTTGATCCAGCAATCCCACTCCTGGGCATCTATCCAGAGGAAACCATGACTCGAAAAAACACATGTGCTCCAGTGTTCACTGCAGCACTCTATGCAATAGCCAGGTCATGGAAACAACCTAAACGCCCATTGACAGAGGAGTGGATAGGGAAGATATGGTACGTACACACAACGGAATATTACTCAGCCGTTAAAAGGAATGAATTACCAACATTTATAGCAACATGGATGGACCTAGAAATTATCATGCGAAGTGAAATCAGTCAGACAATTAGACGGCAACACCCAATGCTACCGCTTACATGTGGAAACTAAAAAGACACAATGAACTTCTTTGCAGAACATAGAATGACTCACAGACTTTGGAAAACCTTTGGTTTTTCAAATAAGACAATCTGGGGGGTGGGGGTTTGGGATACAAAATCTATAAAACTGACTTGTGATGATTTATATACACCTATAATTGAAATAAAAACCATTAAGAAAAATAAAATTAAAAGACACAAAAAAAAAAACTGCAATGAGGGACCACCCCACACCGGTCTGAATGGCCACCATGTCCACAAATAACAAATGTTTGAGAGGGTGTGGAAAAAAGGGAGCCCTCCTACACTGTTGGTGGGAATTTAAATTGGTACAGTCATTATGGAAAACAGTATGGTGGTACCTCAGAAAACTAAATATAAAACTACCATATGACCCAGCAATCCCACCCCTGGGCATATATCTGGACAAAAATTTCATTGAAAAAATACGTGCAACCCATATGTTCATTGCAGCACTATTCACAATAAGCAAGACATGGAAACAACCTAAATGTCCACTGACGGATGAATGGATTAAGAAGATAAGGTATATATACACAAGGGAATACTACTCAGCCATAAAAAAGAACAAAATAACACCATTTGCAGCAACATGGATGGACCTAGAGACTCTCGAAGTGAAGTAAGTCAGAAAGAGAAATACAAATACTATATGATATCACTTATATCTGGAATCTAATATGTGGCACAAATGAACCTATCCACAGGAAAGAAAAAAAAACTCATGCACTTGGAGAACAGACTTGTGGTTGCCAAGGGTGAGGAGGAGGGAGTGGGATGGAGTGGGAGTCTGGGGTTAGCAGATGCAAACTATTGCATTTGGAGTGAATAAGCAATGAGGTCCTGCTGTACAGCACAGGGAACTGTATCTAATCACTTGTGATGGAACATGATGGAGAATAATGTGTGAAAAAAACGTGTGTGTGTGTGTGTGTGTGTGTGTGTGTGTGTGTGTCTGGGTCACTTTGCTATACAGCAGAAATTGACAGAACACTGTAAATCAACTATAATAGAAAAATAAAAATCTTAGGTAAAATAAAGCACAAATGAACCTTAAAATAAAGCACAAATGAACCTATCTAACAAACAGACTCACAGACATAGAGAACAGACTTGTGGCTGCCAAGGGGAAGAGGGGTAGGGGAGGGATGGACTGGGAGCTTGGGGTTAGCAGAGGTAAGCTCTTACATATAGACTGAATAAACAAAGTCCTATTGAATAGCATAGGGAACTATATCCAATATCCTGTGATAAACCATAATGGAAAGAATATGAAAAATAACATACACATGTGTAATTGAATCACTTTGCTGTACAGAAGAAACTAACCCAATATTGTGAATCAACTAGACACCACTTTATCTTATTTTATTTTTAGGGCCACACCTGTGGCATATGGAGGTTCCCAAGCTAGGGGTCGAATCTGAGCTATAGTCTCCAGCTTAGGTTACAGCCACAGCCAGATCTGAGCCGCGTCTGCGACCTACACCACAGCTCATGGCAAGGCCAGATCCTTAACCCACAGAGCAAGGCCAGGGATCGAACCTGCATCCTCATGGATGCTAGTCAGATTCGTTTCCACTGAGCCATGATGGGAATTCCAGATATCATTTTAATAAAACAAACAATTCCTTGGTTTGAACTTCCACTGTCCCTCCGGAGTGATAACGTGCCCTCCTGCAGAGCCAGAATCACACAGGGCTCACCACGGCCTAGGGGCAGACTACCAGCCACACGCTTCTTGGCAAGTCCGGTCCTCAGAAAGGTAGAGGAAATGAACCACGCTTTAAAGAAAACCTTAGCAAAGCTCTGCCAAGAGCTCTACTCATGAGCCCCGGACCAACCTGCTTCCTACTATGATCCTCGGGGGTCTGTATAGCCCCCGGGAGCGGTCTGAGGCTTAGCCCATTTGAAATGACCTATGGGGGGGGGGGTCTTTTTATCTTTTTTTTCCCCTTAAAAAACAAAACATTTTTTATTTGGTCTGTCGGAGCCTGAGCCTGGAAACACCCATGGGGACAGACATCCTACAGGCATGGTACCGACAACTGATAAAATAGTCTCTGCTTTACAAGAGCTGCCGTATATACAGGGTTGAAAATACTCAGCTCAGAGTAAAAAGGAGTGTAAAGGAGGCCCAAAGGAGACAAGGCGGGTGGTCTAGTGCTTCCAGGAGCTTCTCCAGGTGCAACCCGCCCCCCACCCAAAGGCTGTGGCTGCCTCTGGAGGTCATCGCATCACGGAGGAAGGCCTGGGCTGTCTTCCAGTGGGCCAGACGGTGGGTGACGGAGAAGCTGGTGTTGCCCTGCAGCTGGGACAGGACCTGCCCGTGCAGGGGCGGCACGCTGTCCTGGGCGCGCAGGCTGCCCCGGTGGACACCACGTTGCAGCCATCTGAGCAGTCGCGCTGCACGTGCAGGTAAGACTTGGGGTGCCGGCTCTCCCAACCATGACGAGCCCCGCCCAGCCGGGCATCAGGTGGTAGCAGGCCACGCCCTCGCGAGCCTCATGCTGCTTGCCCCTGCTTTCTGCGAGCAGGACGATGGCATCGGCCAGTGTGGTCGGCTGGGCCTCCACCATGGCGCCATCATGACGAGCCTCAAGCTGGGCACCACTAGCAGGTGGCCAGTCAGCTCTGGGGCGCCCCAGGGGACCTCCGGTTGAAGGGCTGGAGGCCTGCGTGGCCGGCGGGCCGGGGGCCCCAGTGGTTGAAGGCGCAGCACACCACAGCATACTTGCTGAGCTCCAGCATCACACGGCAGCTGACCAACTTCTTGATGGTGAGCTCGCTATGGGCCAGCAGGCGGCCCAGGCTCAGGTGGCCGCCGCTGCTGAAGGACGCCTGGAAGACCAGGATGCACAGGTCCAGAAGGTGACAATCCACTGACTCTGAATGCCTGCTGCCTTCCTGGAAGCGGGCGAACTCCAGGGACTCGTGCTCCAGCACTGTGAGGGCCGTGCTGTCCACCAGTCCACTGGCCAAGCTGGGGAAACAGCCCTGTACCCATGCCTCCTGCCAATCCGAGTGCACCTCCCAGAGGTCCACGGAGTGGAAGTACCTGATGAAGTCACTGTACTCCATCCAGAAGATGCCCTCGCTGCTGCTGCGAGGCATTAGCTCGCTCCGCAGATCCCCTGGCCAGTGGGGCTACTAGTCTGACCAGATGCCGTTCCAGAGCCGCAAGAGCCTGGAGCCCTGGACGTCACGCATGTCCAGGATGGAGAAGGCGTGGCGGGGGTGTAGGCCCAGGCTCTCCTAGGCGGCATCATCCACCTTCATGTTGCAGCTCCCACAGGAGGCACCCATGAGGAACCCAGCCTCCTTAGGACGCGGCATTTTGGCCCAGATGAGGTCAGTGTCAACGGGCTCCTTGCGGGGGTGAGTGGAGCTGACCTGCAACGCCGGGCTCTGCCAGGGAGCGCCGGTGAGCGTGGCCAGGCCCTCGATGGTACACCCCACCTGGAGGACGAAGTAGGAGCCGGGCAGCTTGGCCAGTGCCTTCTCGATGAGGGCCACCCACAGCTGCTTGCGCTGGGCCTGGAGAAGAGGAGGAAGGCAGCCTCGTTGCCGGGCAGCACGTCGTCGAGCAGCACCGTCGTCCACGTGTCGCCCTCCGCACAGGCTGCGCGTGTCCATCGCCTACTGAACCAGGTCTGGCCGCTCGGCCGGCACACTCAGGAACCAGCAGTTCCCCAGAAGCCCCTGCAGGATGTCTGAGGGCCGGAGAGTGTGGAACACGGACCAGGAGGTGCTGTGGTCCCTGAACACAGAGCAGTTGATTTTGTGGGCCACTGTTGTACACGTTGCTGGACACTGTCACCTGCAGGGAGGCCCACAGACTCGGGCCTGGGGGTGGGGGGGAGCTGTCGTCCATAAAGTTCACGTTGCTCTCCTGGCAGAAGGCCACGATGTTCTCCCACAGCGACTTGGCCTTGCCCTCGTCCGTCTGCGGCCGCTTCTCCGTGTGCATGCTCTTCCTGCGCCCCAGGGGCGCTTGGCGCAGGGCCACCAGGAGCTTGGGGGTGTGGTAGGCAGCACAGTGCTTGTCCCCGGGTGCACTGAGCAGGGTGCGGGCAGGGCAGGCCCGCTGGCCCGGGCGCTCAGATGGCGCTGTGGGGAGGAGGTGGCAGGCCTTGTGGACTGAGTAGGGCCTGGGCCTGTCCACACTGTAGTCTAGGCAGTGGGCGAAGGGCTTGCCGTGCTCCTGGAAGCCGAGTAGCTTGGGGCAGCTGCATGGTGTGTGCTGGAGGGCGGGGGGTTCTTGAACATGCACTTGGCTCACGACCAAGTGGTGAAGTCAGGGCTGGAGGGGCGGGGGGTGGGGAGCTCTTTTCTTACTAGTGACATTCTAGACGACGAAGTGAACCAGACCCTGAGATATACTATTAACCTATAATAATCTATTCATCTAGGGTAATTGAGAAGGCCATCCAGGACTATGCCCACAAGGCACTGCCAGCTCCCACTGAAAATACAGCAGGAGGGGCAGTCCCTTCAAAGAGACTCCAGGGACCAAGTTCTTCAAACCTGGAAAGTGCGGGCCCCCTGAGACCAGCTATTGTCAAAATGGAAGTGCCCCTATAAAGGAATTTTAGCCACTTCCACTGCTGTCAAATTGCAAGGGATATCTAGTGAGTGCCTCTGTACTAATGCTTTCACCTCCAAAACCCCCACAGGTCACAACAGAACAATACACCTGTAAGCCAGTGGAAAATCTGAGATAGCCATCCAAAAGAATGGAGTTCCCATCATGGCTCAGCAGCTAACAAATCTGACTAGGAACCATGAGGTTGCGGGTTCGATCCCTGGCCTTGCTCAGTGGGTTAACGATCCAGCATTACCGTGAGCCGGATAGGTCACAGACGTGGCTTGGGTCTGGCGTTGTTGTGGCTGTGGCTGTGGCTGGTGGTTACAGCTCCGATTCGACCCCTAGCCTGGGAAACTCCATATGCCGTGGATGTGGCCCTAAAAAGCAAAAAAAAAAAAAAAAAAAGGCACTTTCCACAGATAAGTCACGCGATGTGGTTGGCTGGACTCCTATTTGCCATTCTTGCTACTGATCTCTTGTTTGCATTCAACTGGTTTGCTAAGCCACCCAGGGCAGCTTCTTTGGGCAAGTTTAAGGAGAAGGTAACAGGGAAGAACAAATCTGACTCCATTACATCTGTTCCTTTTCTTGTGCTTAGTCATGCTGGCTCTGCCCTTTTGGTAAAAAAGTGGTGCCTAGAGCCTGAAATATACAGGATTGCTTATTCTAAAGGCTTTGACCTTTAAGAGTCTATTCATACAGAGATAACAAGTTGCAGAACAGCAAATAACATTTTTTTTTTGTCTTTTTGCCTTTTCTAGGGCCGCACTTGCGGCATATGGAGGTTCCCAGGCTGAAGGTCTAATAGGAGTTGTAGCCGCTGGCCTGCACTACAGCCACAGCAACACGGGATCGAGCCGCGTCTGTGACCTACAGCACAGGTCATGGCAATGCCGGATCCTTAACCCACTGAATAAGGCCAGGGATCGAACCTGCAACCTCATGGTTCCTAGTCGGATTTGTTAAACACTGCACCATGATAGGCACTCCGCAAATAACACGTCTTATTGGAGGTCGACTGAGGAAGACTGTGACCTTACCTATGTAGACAGCTGTGAAAACAAAGAATTCCAACATGAGAATTTTGCAACAACTAACCACACCTCTCCCTCATCTTGCCTTTAAAAGTGCCTTGCTGAGGAAGTTCCCTTTGTGGCTCAGTGGTTAACAAACTGACTAGGATCCATGAGGATGTGGGTTTGATCCTTGGCCTCACCTGGTGGGTTGGAGAACCCATGTTGTTGTGGCTGTGGTGTAGGCCAGCAGCTAGAGCTCTGATTCAACCCCTAGCCTGGGAATTTCCAGGTGCTGTGGGTGCAGCCCTAAAAAGGAAAAAAAAAAAAAAGAATTTTCCCCTTAAATAATATATTACTACTAATCATTTAGTCAAGTCCTATAGTTAATGGAGTAATAAACACAATTACAAAGGCAGACACCAGTCAGAAGGTAACTATGAATGAATCTGGAACTTACGGTGCCAAAAAAAAAAAGGTGTTTTTCTGAAGCCCTTTAAGAAGTATAGGGCTTTGGGGGCCTGAGCCACCGATCTCCTCGCTTGGCCCTGCAGTAAACCTTTCTCTGCTCCAAACTCCCACATTTTGGTTTGCTCGGCCTCACTGTGCACTGGGCACATGAACTTGCATTTGGTAACAGAAGCAGTCTAGCACTGACAGGCTCCTCCTGTTGACTCTGTCCACCTGTAATTAGGCAACAGTTACAAGAGAACTCTAACATTTCCAGAATCATATCTAAAGGGGAACATGTAAAAGATGGCTGGACATGCCATCACCACCCCCAGCTGGCTACTGCCCCTCCTCTGGCATTTCCCTTGGACCTGCCAGGTCTGATGGTAATTAACGATCTAAATTAGGCTCAATGGCCACCCCCCTCGACCTCTGGTATTCACGCTTGCACCTCCCAGGGGCCACTCCAATGCTTTAACCTGACTCTCCCGTACAACTAGGCCCAAGGTGAGGGGCGCACTGTTTGACTGCACATTTGTCTCTCATGCCTCGAGAATTGCCGAGGTTTAATTTTACTAGATATCCTCCCTCTTATAGAGGGCTAATGGTGCCTATGACCTTACCCACAGGTGCCCTGTTTCTTTTCTTTTTTTTTTTTTTTTTTTGGTCTTTTTGCCTTATCTAGGGCCGTACCCGCGGCATATGGAGGTTCCCAGGTAGGGGTCTAACAGGAGCTGTAGCCGCCGGCCTTCGCCACAGCCACAGCAATGCAGGATCCGAGCCGTGTCTGCAACCTATATCACAGCTCACGGCAATGCCGGATCCTTAACCCACTGAGCAAGGCCAGGGATTGAACCCGCAACCTCACGGTTCCTAGTCGGATTCATTAACCACTGAGCCATGACGGAAACTCCAGCCCTGTTTCAAACTATGGCCCTGTTCCCCTAAACACCATGGAAGGAGAACATGGGTAGAGGGAAGGGAACATTCCATCCATCCAGTCAATCCAGTTTAACCCACCCGTGGGATTCTGGGCAAAGAGTGATCTGGCCCAGTGAGTGTGACCTCTGAGTGGTGCCAGCAGGATCATACAAGAGCATCCTGTAAAAAATGTTGTAGAGCTTTATACGCTTAGTTATCAACATCATAGTCTGCTGTCCCCTGATGGATCAGGTACTAGCAACAGTTATGTCTTTCAAGGTCTGCTCTTAACAACCAGGAGACAGATGTTCAGCTCTGCACCCTAAAGCATTCCTTTTCTTTTGGAGACATCCAGCCACCATATGTTACAGAATTACAACTAAGCCCTGTCCTTTTCCAACCAAGCTATAGCCTATAAATGCACTGATAATGTCCACATCAAAGGACAGTGCACTACAGGGACTGTAGGGATAAAAGGGACTTTTATCTATAATAGGACCACTCTGGCTTACCGCCGAACCAGGGGAGAGCACAAGGATTGATTCTGGCAGGGGCAGGGCTGGCCTTAGGACTGGCAGCTCCATGGGGAGGCTGTCCCTATCATGAAGCAACATGAGAAGTCTCACCAGACAGCTCAGTTATATGATGGAACAGACAAGGCAGGGCTTCACAGTGCTTAAGACCTCTCGTTTTTTGTTTTTGTTTGTTTTTCTTTTTAGGGCCGCACCTGAGGCATATGGAGGTTTCCAGCTAGGTGTCCAATCGGAGCTGCAGCTGCCGGCCTACGCCACAGCCACAGCAACACCGGATCTGAGCTGCACTTGAAGCTGAAGCTTGCAGCAATGCCCAGATCCTTAATCCACTGAGTCCAAGGATCAAACCCACATCCTCACGGACACTATGTCAGGTTCTTAACCCACAAAGCCACAACGGGAACTCCAAACTTCTTTCTACTGTTTCTTTGGCTGATGTAGTTCTTTTTTTTTTTAACTTTATCCAAAGCTTTATTTTATAAAGTAATGTAGCACAGGGAATTTCTGTGATTTGCCCAATGATACAGAGCTGATCAGTTTATTTTTTTTATTTTTTATAACAATGAATTTTATTTCAATTATAGGTGTACAAAGATCATCACAAGTCAATGTGATAGATTTTGTGTCCCAAACCCACAGTGCATCCCCCCGCCCCCCAGATTGTCTTATTGGAAAAACCAAGGTTTTCCAAAATCTATGAGTCATTGTCTGTTCTTCAAAAAAGTTCATTGTGTCTCTTTAGTTTCCACATGTAAGCAGTAGTATTGGGTGTTGCTGTCTAATTGTCTGACTGGTCTCACTGATAATTTCTAGGTCCATCCATGTTGCTGTAAATGTTGTTATTTCGTTCCTTTTAATGGCTGCGTAATATTCCATTGTGTGTATGTACCATGGCTGATGTAGTTCTTGATAATGGTCTAGCTCTTGATGACCTTCTGACAGAACAAGGTGGAGTTTGTGCACTAATACTTCCTGCCAGCCTGGATCAATGTGACAGGGCAGGGAGAAGTTCATAGGAAGGACATATACATCCAAGCAGCAGGGCCTCACAGTTTTGGCTGGGGTGATGTCACCTCCGCTGTCGGGCCAACAGTTAAGGAAGCCTTCCTGCAGTTAACCTGGTCCTTGCCCTCTCTAGGCCCTTTAGTGGCTACTGTTTTCCTTTTTGGCCCTTGTTTGTTTAACCTTTCAGTTTTGTGTCTCCCAGGCTCCTACAGTTTCAAGTGAAGCTCAAGATGGCTCAAGGATTTCAACCCACTGCAGCGGAGCATGGCCCTTGGAATAGTCAGCGAGGGGTTTCTACACCTTTAGGCTGGGCGAGGATCTTGCAGCAGGAATAAGTTCCAGAAGAAGAGCCCTACAGCCCCTTAACCCTTAAGAACAGGGGTGCAGAATCCGTCAAAGGGGAATGAGACAGCTGGGACCTGGGACCCTTTGCAACAGTGCCTGCACCTGGACAAATATCTCCTGGAGTAACAGACACAAAAAACTATAAGGGACTAAAAATGACTGCACACATGTACATTTGGAGCAGATTATGAACAAGATTCAAAAAGGCCAAACCCATGGCCAACAAGCACATGAAAAAACACTCAACATCACCGATTAGAGAAATGCAAATCAAAACTACCATGAGATACTGCCTCACACCACTCAGAATGGCCATCATTCTGGAGAGGGTGTGGAGAAAACGGAACCCTCCTACACTGTTGGTTGGAATGTAAGCTGGTACAACCACTATGGAAAACAGTATGGAGGTACCTTAGAAAACTATACACAGAACTACCATATGACTCAGCAATCCCACTCTTGGACATATATCTGGACAAAACTTTCCTTGAAAAAGACACTTGCACACGCATGTTCATTGCAGCACTATTCACAAGAGCCAAGACATGGAAACAACCCAAGTGTCCATCGACAGATGACTGGATTAGGAAGATGTGGTATATATACACAATGCAATACTACTCAGCCATAAAAAAGAACAAAATAATGTCATTTGCAGCAACATGGATGGAATTAGAGACTCTCATACTGAGTGAAGTAAGTGAGAAGGAGAAAGACAAATACCATACGATATCACTTATATCTGGAGAGACAAATACCATATGATATCACTTATATCTGCACAAATGAACCTTTCCACAGAAAAGAAAATCACGGACTTGGAGAACAGACTTGCAGTTGCCAAGAGGGTGGGGGAGGGAGTGGGATGGGATGGGAGTCTGGGGTTAACAGTTGTATACTATTGCCTTTGGGATGGAAAAGCAAGGAGATCCTACTGTATAGCACTGGGAACTATGTCTAATCACTTGTGATGAATCCATATATGTATGTGTAACTGGGTCACCACACTGTGCAGTTGGAAAATTGACAGAAAACTGTAAACCAGCTATAATGGAAAAATAAAATTAAATTTAATTAAAAAAAAAAAGGTCAAACGCAACTGCAGCTTGGGAGAAAAATCAGGGTCCTGAGCATGATTCCTGCACACAGCACCACCCAGGCGGGGAGCAGACCACCTAAGCCGCTCCTCCAGCCTCACCCATGAATTTGCCCCTACCTTCGCTCCATTTAAGGAGCCAGCTCACTCCCTCCCCACTGCCCCCAGCAAGAGAGCAAGGGCACACTTGCTTATTGGCTTGCTGGGAACCTGCTGCTTGTTTTCGCTCCCTCCTGCTATAGCACAAGTCCCAGGAAAGCCTTGCCTGAATCACTCCTCTGGCCGCTTATCAATTTCTATTAATTAGAGTCCAAGAAGCAGGGTTGGTAACATTAGTTTCAGGTGTACGGCAAAGTGATGCAGTTTTACATATATATATATACACATAAGAATATATGTATATATATATTCTTTTTCAGCTCCTTTCCCCTTATAGATGTTCACAAGACACTGACTATAGTTCCTTGTGCTCTGCAGTAGGTCTTTGTTGTTTGTCTGTTTCATGTACAGTACTGTGTCCCTGATAATCCAAATTCCTGATTTACCCTTCGCGGCCCCAACCAGCCCCTTTGGTAACCATAAGTTTGTTCTCTATGTCTATGAGTCTGTTTCTTTTCTGTAAATATATTCATTTGTAGCTTTTTTTTTTTTTTTAAGATTCCACACCTGAGCAAAGATATTATTACTTAAGTCTATGGTGAAAATAAGTAAATGTAGACTGGGGCTTCCCTTCCTCAGGCACACGCTGGTTTTAGAGAGAAGGCTAAGTCAAGAGGAGGTCTTACCCTCGAACTTCTTCCTTTCAGCACAACTGAAAAGGCAACTCCAGGCTGTTTCTCAGCTTGTTAGGAAGGGTTGGCGAACAGTGAGGTGCTGGGGGGCTGTGCCTTGTTGTGGAAACTCACACGGGAGTGGAGTTTCCTTAAGGGCTGTGATGACAAGCAGCCCTTCCCGAGGGCTACTGGTCAACTCGTGCTGGGCAAATCATGTTCTTTACCAGGGATATATTGCTTTTGGCATGCAGGCAGATTTTTTTTCTTTTTTTTTTTCTGCAGAGATGCTTGAATTGCATTGGTGTAGGAAAATACTACCCTTTTTTATTTGGGGGCTCTTTATCAGTAAAAACATCCCTTTTTTTTTTTTTTTAAAGGCTGCACCCGAGGCATATGGAGGTTCCCAGGCTAGGGGTCCAATCGGAGCTGCAGCTTCTGGCCTACACCACAGCCACAGCAACACCAGATCCGAGCTGCATTTGCGACCTACACCACAGCTCACGGCAACACTGGATCCTTAACCCACTGAGTGAGTCCAGGGATCAAACCCATGTCCTCATGGATATTAGTCAGGTTTGTTAACTGCTGAGCCAGGACGGGGACACCCATGGTAAAAACACCTTATTCACCTCAGGCCCAGGGGAGGGCACGGTGTGTCCCAGGAACCAGTGTCCCTTCCGGTCTGCTTCTGTTTCTGCCAGGCTATGGGTGGCAAAGGGATCCTTCAGTAAAATCAGGGGGCCTTTATAGCATTTGCTAATGTTTGCCTAACATGGTTGTCTCCTCTCATCTCCGACTGTTCTAGGTATTATTCCTTACTGGTTTCCCTCTCATCCTCTATTTTATTATAATTATTATTATTATTTTGCCCTTTCTAGGGCCACACCCGCAGCATATGGAGGTTCCCAGGCTAGGGGTCTAAGAGGAGCTGTAGCCGCCGGCCTACACCACCACAGCCACAGCAATGCCGGATCCTTAACCCACTGAGCAGGCCAGGGATCGAAACCACAACCTCGTGGTTCCTAGTCGGATTCGTTAACCACTGAGCCACGATGGGAACTCCTTATAATTAATTTTTTTTATGGCGACAGCTGTGGCATATGGAAGTTCCCAGGCTAAGGGTCCAGTTGGAGCTGCAGCTGAGGCCTACACCACAACCACAGCAACACTGGATCCGAGCTACATCTGTGACTTACACCATAGCTCACAGCAACACCAGATCCTTAATTCATTGAGCAAGGCCAGGGATTGAACCTACCTCGTGGACACTAGTCAGGTTCTTAGCCCACTGAGTCACAATGGCAACTCCTTTTTTTATTATTTATTTTTAATAATGATTTTTATTTTTTCCATTATAGCTGATTTACAGTGTTCTGTCAATTTTCTGCTGCACACATACCCAGTCACACATACATATATGCATTCTTTTTTCTCACACTACCCTGCTCCATCACAAGTGACCAGACGTAGTTCCCAGTGCTATACAGCAGGATCCTGTGGCTTATCCATTCCAAAGGCTATAGTTTGCATCTATTAACCCCAAATTCCGAGTCCCTCCCACTCCCTCCCCCTCCCTCTTGGCAACCACATGTCTGTTCTCCATGTCTATGATTTCATTTTCTGTGGAAAGGTTCATTTGTGCCCTATGTTAGATTCCAGATATAAGTGAAATCATGTGGTATTTGTCTTTCTCTTTCTGACTTACTCCACTTAGTATGAGAGTCTCTAGTTCCATTCATGTTGCTGCAAATGGTATTATAGACACAAAAATTCTCAACAAAATTTTAGCCCACTGAATCCAACAACATATA
Source organism: Catagonus wagneri (assembly GCA_004024745.2). Lineage (NCBI taxonomy): Eukaryota > Metazoa > Chordata > Mammalia > Artiodactyla > Tayassuidae > Catagonus > Catagonus wagneri. Next base: position 25,763,658 of record PVHT020000521.1, read on the forward strand.
AAAAAGATCATACGTCACGACCAAGTGGGATTCATTCCAGGTTCACAAGGATGGTTCAACATATGCAAATTAATCAACGTCATACACCACATTAACAAAAGAAGAGTCAAAAACCACATGATCATCTGAACAGATGCAGAAAAAGCATCTGACAAAGTCCAACACCCATTCATGATAAAAACGCTTACCAAAGTGAGTAGAGAGGGAACATACCTTAACATAACAAAAGCAATTTATGACAAACCCACACAGATATATTGATTTCCATTGAGTATATAGTACTCAATGGAAAAAAGCTGAAAGCCTTCCCACTAAAATCTGGAACAAGATAAGGATGCCCACTCTCACCACTTTATTCAACATAGTATTGGAAGTCCTAGCCACAGCAATCAGACAAAAGAAATAAAAGGTATCCAAACTGGAAGAGGTGAAACTGTCACTGTATGCAGATGACATGATACTATACACAGAAAACCCTAAAGACTCAAGCCAAAAACTACTTGAACAAATTCAGCAAAGTAGCAGGATATAAGATTAACATTCAGAAATCAGTCGCATTTCTGTATATTAACAACGAAATATTAGGAAAGGAATACAAAAATACAATATCTCTTAAAATGGCACCCTCAAAAATCAAATACCTAGGAATAAATCTGACCAAGGAGGTGAAAGACTTATATGCTGAGAACTATAAAACATTAATCAAGGAAATTAAAGAGGATGCAAAGAAATGGAAAGATATTCCATGCTCCTGGTTTGGAAAAATTAATATTGTAAAAAATGGCCATAGCACTCAAAGCTATCTACAGATTCAATGCAACCCCTATCAAATTACCCATAACATTTTTCATAGAACTAGAACAAACAGTAGAAACATTTATATGGAACCACAAAAGACCCAGAATTGCCAAAGCAATCCTGAGGAACAAGATCCAAGCAGGAGACATAACTCTCCCAGACTTCAGGCAACGTTACAGAGCCACAGTAATCAAGACAGTGTGGTACTGGTACCAAAAAAGACATTCAGACCAATGGAGCAGAAATAGAGAAGCCAGAAATAAACCCAGACACCTACGGTCAATTCATCTTGGCAGAGGAGCCAAGAATATAAAATGGGAAAAAGACAGTCTTTTCAGCAAGTGGTTCTGGGAAAACTGGACAGCTGCATGTAAATCAATGAAACTTTTTTTAAAATTCAGGTTTGTTGAAGAATAATATGCAAACCATAAAATACTTTCCTGATGTATTCTGCACCCTGAATGTCCTGTTTCTGCAGGATACCACCCAGACCTGCCAACCGAGCCACCCTCAGCCTTGCTGGGGCTACCCACAGCCCATTCCCAAGATCCAGGTTTCCTGACTGCAGGCCAGTCCCAGACACACCAACCACTCTCCTCGACCTTCCCCATAAGCCCCTCACACATTAATGGCTGCATCTTGTGTGTTCCTTGGTCCCTACTGTCTGAGCACAGGGGCCCCTGCCCTTCAGTCCTCTCTCCTGGCCTCACATCATTCTTGGCTCAGCAGAGGATCTTAAGTGTTCGCTAAACTTATTTAAATAGCTCCAGTGTGGGAGTTCCTGTTGTGCCTCTGCAGGTTAAGAACCTGGCATCGTGTCTATGACAGTGCTGGTTCGATCCCCGGCCTCACTTAGTGGATTAAGGCTCTGGCATTGCCACAAGCTGTGGCGTAGGTCACAGATGCAGCTCGGATCTGGTGTTACCATGGTTGTGGCGTAAGCCGGCAGCTGTAGCTGATTCAACCCCTGGGAACTTCCATGTGCTACAGGTGTGGCCCTAAAAAGGAAAAAAAAAAAAAAAACACAAAACAGCTCCAGTGTAAGGTCAGATGGCCTTGATGAAGCATTTCAGTAAACTTTCTCTTAAAGTAGTGGCTCTTTTGAGGCCCAGGCTCAAGTGGTAAAGTGGTATGAGCCAGAGCAGTTACCCTAGAAAGTCTATTTCTTCAAACCCAGATTTGAAGACGTATTTTCCAAGTCCACAGAAACACAAGGCAGATGCTCGCTCATCTTGGCAATGTTTGCTGGCTCTCCTTCCTCCTCCCCGCTAGCCTCCGAAGTGTAGAAGTTTTCCATTTTTACTTTTATTTATCGGAGGGGGGGGGCACCTACCGCCTGCAGAAGCTCCCGGTCCAGGGATCAAACCGGTGCCCCAGCAGTGCCCTGGGTTCAGATCCTTAACCACCAGGCCACCATGGAACTCCTCAGATTTACTTATAATATTCCTCTTTCCTCCTGATTTTCCCGATCTCACACACCTTGGGGACAACCAGCCCCCCACCCCCCCCAAAATTGTCATCTACGGAAGTGACCTACAAGTGACTTAGCCGTCGCAGCAGGCAATTAACGAACTGCCACAAATAAACAGTATCAACCTCGCTGACCATCAAGGCGCATCGGCTTTGAGATAAGCCCCTACACAACCCCCAACCCTTCCCGCAAACCTCTTTGTAAGAACATCAGAGCAGGTCCGGTCAGCGTCCTGGCGGCCTCCATCCTGGCCTCCGGCGGCGTCCTCTCACCCCGCCCCCTGCACCCAGTGCGCATGCTCCCAGCGGCCCTCCTGCCTGGGGGAGGGGAGGTTGCCCAGCCTTGGAATGAAATGGGACACACCTGCGTTTGAACCTTGGCTCCGTGACTTGGGCGCCTCTGGGAAGCCGAGGTGGTTATAGAAGCCTCAGGAGGCAATGGTAAAGAGCAGGATTTTGCAGGAGTTCTCGTTTGGGTCAGTGGTTAACGAATCCGAGTAGGAACTATGAGGTTGTAGATTCGATCCCTGGCATCGCTCAGTGGGTTAAGGATCCCGCATTGCTGTGGCTGTGGCGTAGGCCGACGGCTACAGCTCCGATTAGACCCCTAGCCTGGGAACTTCCATATGCCAAGAGTGCGGCCCTAAAAAAGGCAAAAAGACAAAAAAAAAATTAATATTTTGCAAGGCGCTCTGTACCCCCCCATCTCAGTCTATTTATGCCTTTTCTCACGCAATTCACCTGTCCGGAAGCTTTTTCTCCTCTAATTTCTGATAAAGTTCTATCCCTCCTTTCAGAGACATAAAGATGCTCCTCCCTTCAAGGGGTCGTGGCCTCCCAGCATAGTGATTCAGAATATTCTCAGATTTTACTATTTTAAAAGTTATCATAAGATAGTGTCTATAAGTCCTTGTGCTATGCAGTATATGTTTGTTGTTCATCTGGAAACTTGGTTTTATTTTACTTTTTTTTTTTTTGGCTTTCGCCCTCAAGCCACTGCAGTGACAATGCGGGATCCTTGACCTGCTGCACCACAAGGGAACTCCAGCCTTGGTGTTTTTGTTTTTTGTCTTTTTAGGGCCACACCCAGGGCATATGGAAGTTCCCAGGTTAGGGATCAAGTCGGCGCTGCAGCTGCTGTCCTATGTCCCAGACACAGCAATGCCAGATCCTTAACCCACTGAGTGGGGCCTACAGGAATTGGACCCCCATTTTCATGGATACTAGTCAGGTTCATTTCTGTGAAACCACAATGGGAACTCCAGCCTTGCCCTTTTTTTTTCTTTTTTTTTTTTTTTTTTTTGCTTTTTAGGGTGCTCCCACAGCATATGGAGGTTCCCAGGCTAGGGGTCGAATCAAAGCTACAGCTGCCAGCCTACACCACAGCCACAGCAACGACAGATCCGAGCCACGTCTGTGACCTACACCACAGCTCATGGCAACACCGGATCCTTAACCCACTGAACAAGGCCAGGGATCGAACCCCCAACCTCATGGTTCCTAGTCGGATTCATTTCCGCTGCGCCACGATGGGAACTCCCAGCCTTGGTTTTAATAGACATTTCTTACACATTTTCTTATTGCAAAATAATAGTGATTCTTGGGGAGGAGGTCTTTTTTTCTAAAGAATCATTTTAAAACATGCCTTTTAAGAAAAATATGTACCGTGATATAGCTGTTATCTGTATATACATTCTTTCAAATGGCCATCAGAACTTCTTAAAGCATTTTTTCAACTGACAATTTCATTGACTTTAAAACACAATTTTATTCACTGCTACATTAGATAATGATTTTATCAACCATAAAGAGGCATATTTAATATTTACCACAGAGTTCTGGGGACGTTTATTCTGTAGCAACTGCCAGAAGCCTTTTAGGTCATGAAGGGCTCCGTCTGGATGCTACAGCCTGTGGGTTACTGCATCTTTTTCCATTGATAACGTCCAGTGCTTCAGGGACCAACAGCGCTGAGGAGGACCACTAGAGGTCATTCTGCTGCCTCTGCCAGGCGGGTGCGCCTGAGAAGCTCCCAGACACGCTTGTTTGTACCCAGAGGTTTCTAAGTGTCCAGCAGGTGGTACCGCCCAGCAGTCAAGTGCGTGGTGGTGAAGAGGGCTGCAGAGACCACCGTGACCTCTCCTCCCTGGCTGGAGGGTGAGAGCCCAGCTGGCTTCTGGGGAGGCAAAGGAGAGTCAGTTAACCAGACAAATGTTTATCCCCTTGTGGAAATCCTAGGCTAGGTGGGTGCTAAAGTGGGTGATGGCAGGATTTCAAAGAGACGTCAAACCAGCCTGGCTTTTAACCAGCCTGTACACTCTTGGTGTGTGGCAGCAAGGGCTGCTGGCAGTCGTTTCGGGGGCACAAGACATCACTTCGATCAGCATCCTTCTCTGTCCCCAGCTCCAGGGTAAGCACTAGGAATGGAAATTGGAATGGAGCACAAGCCTGACCTCGAGGAGCCTCCAGGTTGCTGGGGGGACAAACGCACACACTGACAGCAGCTGTCATGCTGTGTAGTCGAGGGAGAGATGTGCTAGCCGTGTGCAACGGGCGTTATGCAGAACGGCGGATGGGTGAGTGACCCAGTTGGGGAAGGGAAAGAAGGCTTCCTGGAGGAGGCAACGATGAGGTGAGATCTGAAGGATGAAAAAGGACAGCACTAGGCAAAAGAGGAAGTTTGTTCAAGATAGAGGGAGAATGGGAGGAAAATCCGGAGAAGCAGCCAGCTATGCAGAGGGAACTACAAAAAGTTCGCATCTTCCTGATGGGGGCCAGCCAGGTGGTGGCAAACTCTGGAGGCCACATGGTGCGTGGAGCGGGGACTCAATTCAGTGTTTGAAGTGCCCCCAGGGAGTGACCTGTCAGATCAGGTTTGATGGGGATCACTCTGGGGGCCATGCCATTTCAGGATGTCTGAGAAAACTCTGGTCACAGCCTCCTTGACCTCCTGCTGCCTCTGGGAACTTGTCCTTAAGGAGAGGACCACAGACACTGCCAGGCCAAGTTTAAGGACTGTTTGCATTTAGGGGGCAGCTTGTCTAAAGAAGGTGGGTTTTGAACAGAGCAGCTTTGGTCTTGGCTTGGCAACAAAGCTCTGTATCCTTTGACGAGTTACAACTCTCTCTGAACATCATTTTCTCATCTTCAAAATGGGGATAATGATGTTTTTCTTTTTAGGATCTGTGGAAGGCTATAATGACTGTGTGTATAACTACATGTATGGTGCTTGGCTTGTAGCAGAGGTCAAGTAAAATGGTATACAGTGGTAGTCCTCTCTGTTAGCGATATTTTAATTTTTCTTTTTTCTTTTCTTTTCTTTTTTTTTTTTTTGGCCTATACCCATGGCATGTGGAAGTTCTGGGCCAGGGATCGAATCCAAGCTGCAGAGATGCAGCAATGCTGGATCCTTGATCCACTGTGCGGGGCTGGGGATCGAATCTGTGTTGCCGCAGAGACAACAGCACATCGGCGCCACATCAGGAACTCCTTAGCGATATGTTTAAAGGAGCCTGAGAGAGGTGAGAGTGAGATCAATTAGCCTCTTGCCACTGACTTATTGAGCTATTTGAAGATGAGTGTTTGAACTAGAGCCACGACCCAGGAAAAACAGAGAAGGGTTTGGAATTGAATTCCCTTCCTTCCTTTCTTCCTTTCTTCCCTTCTTTCTCTTTCTTTCTTGCCTGCCTTCTTTCCTTCTTTCCTCTTCCTTCCTTTCTTTCTTTATCTCTCTCTCTCTTTCTTTCTCTCTCTCCCTTCCTTCCTTCCCTCCCTCCCCTCTTTCTTCCTTCCTTCCTTCCTTCCTTTGCCACGCCAGCAGCGTATGGAAGCTGCTACGCTAGGGACTGAACTGGAGCTGCAGCTGCAGGCTTACGCCACAGCCAGGGCAAAACCAGACCCAAGATGGATCTGTGACCCACGCTGCGGCCGGTGGCCATGCTGGATCCTTAACCCCCTGAGGGAGGCCAGGGATTGAACCTGCCTTCTCGGAGAGTCGCTGTTGGATTGTTAACTCACTGAGTCACAATGGGAACTCCTGAATTATTTCTAGGAGGTAAAATCAGAAAGACTTTGTCCGCCACAGCTCGCAGGTTTCTGCTGTGGGCAGTATGAGGGTCCAGTACCTGAGATAGTGGCCGCAGGAGACGGATGGGTAAGTTTCGAGGGAAAGATGGACTAAGCAGAGGGAGAGTACTCGTGGAGAGCCAGTCTGTGTAGACCCAGAGCCATGTCCAGGAAGCCTGGCTCTGGTGGACAGGCTGTCTGAGTCTACTCAGGGCCCCTGCTGTCCCCTTCCCTGCCACAGTCCTCCTCTGACTCTGGTCCTCTGTGCCTCCATTTGCTGCATCTGTTCAGCGACTGCCGTTCCTGACTGCTTCTTTGTGCATCTCCGTTCCCGTGTCAAACCTTAGCTGCCCTGGGCCTGTGGGTAGATTATTAATCTACTGCTGCACAAACACAATGGCTTAAAAAACATGCATTTATTATCTTGCGAATCCTGGGGGTGGGGGTCTGGGGGTGGCTAAGCCAGGTCCTCCGCTCAGGATCTCACGGGCTACAGTCCTGGTGGCAGCTGGGCTGTGTTCCCATCTGGAGTCTCAGCAGCCAGAGAATCCCATTCTGAATTCAGGTTGTCGGCAGAATTCATCTGGTGGCTGTGGAAGTAAGCCTTTTGGTTTATCCCATCCATACTTGAAGACAAGTGTGAACACAGCAGCCGGAGTCCTGGGGTCACCTTAGGCTCTGTCAGCACGGTGGGCAAGTCACCCCCTAATGCAGGGCAGACCTCATGGGCCAGGATGGCTTCCTTGGGGTCAGACCTCAGTTCTCGGCCAGGCTGCTGTGGCCAGAAGCAGGCAAGGTCACCTGGCTTAGAGCTTGGTGGCCTCTGCACCATAACTTCCTCTGGGCACTTGTTCTAAAGGGTCAAGGGCAATACAGACTTAAGGCTGGTAGCTTGGGACTCAGAGAAGGGCAGGAATTTCCTGGAGGTCACACAGCAATAAAAATCCACGAGTTGAAATCTGTAAGCTCCTTTAAGAGTCACTTCCTCTAGTTCAGCAGGTACTTTGGCTAATTTGTTTCGTGACTGACGTTGACATTTTTTTGGATGCTCTTTAAGCTTTTCTCTTCGTCCGTCTCCTCAAAATTGGAAACATCACACGTACGGATTTTTCCATACCGGTTTTAACACTTATGTTAATTTCATTTTCAGCTACTTATATTCAATCTAATTTTCAGTTTGAAGCCGCAAAAAGTTTTGGCATATGTAATTGACCATCGTTTGACAAAAATAGCAAACCCATTACACACGAGAACTTTGTGTCTCTAATTCAAAGAGGAGATTGCCCTTCTTTTCTGTGCTTCAGTTTCCTCATCTGGACTCAGAGGGAGGCAGTTTGCCTGATCCTGAGCCCCGATCATCCAGGCTGCCTGTCTCCAGGCTGGTGGTGAAGATCAAAGGACTAAAGTATGTGAAGGCGTTGGCCACCCAAACACACAGCAGGACTGCAGCGACACCACAGAGAGCTTCATCGTGATGCTGTGGCTGTTTGAAATGGAGTTTCTTCTCTGGGATTCTAGACTGACTCGTTAGTGTTTCCGTTTGTACATGACCTTCCAGAAACGTATTCCATAAAGTGAGCGTCTAACATAACTCACTCAGTCCCAGAGCAGGGGTCCCACTGCACTATTCAGAAGGCGTGAAAACAAATTTTGGCTCTGACCAAATGTGTCTATGGAACTGCACGTTGGCCTCTGCCTGTGGAGGTTCTAAGCACTCAGAGTCACTTTGTTTTTCAATTAAAATTTTTTTCCCATTCATTTAAGAAGTATTTATTGAGGAGTCCCCGTCGTGGTGCATCGGAAATGAATCTGACTAGGAACCATGAGGTTGCAGGTTCGATCCCTGGCCTTGCTCAGTGGGTTAACGATCCGGCGTTGCCGTGAGCTGTAGTGTAGGTCACAGATGCAACCGGATCTGGCTTTGCTGTGGCTGTGGTGGAGGCCGACAGCAACAGCTCCTATTAGACCCCTAGCCTGGGAACCTCCATATGCCGCGGGTGCGGCTCTACGTAAAAAGGCAAAAGGACAAAAAGAAAGAAAGAAAGTATTTATTGAGTTGCTGCTATGTAAGTGCCAGAATCTAAGCTGGGACTATAGAAAAAAGACAATAAATTTGCCGCCTTCAAAATACTTGTCTAACAATAAAAAAGAAAAACTGGCAAATTTACAATTATACTAGAAGTTGAGGATCACTTTATTTATTTGCTTTTTAGGGCTGCACCCATGGCATATGGAGGTTCCCAGGCTAGGGGTTGAATCAGCTACAGCTGCCGGCCTACGCCACAGCCACAGCAATGCCAGATCCAAGTTGCGTCTGCAACCTACACCACAGCTCCCGGCAACGCCAGATCATTAACCCACTGAGCAAGGCCAGGGATCGAACCCTCAACCTCATGATCCCTAGTCGGATTCCTTAACTGCTGTGCCACAATGGGAACTCCATCACTTTATTTTTAATCCAGTGTTTTCTGGACTTATTTGAGCAGGAAGCTCTCTTGCCTTTTTTTTCAGTCACACCTGTGACATATGGAAGTTCCAGGACCAGGCTTTGACCACTGTAGTGGCAACGCCAGATGCTTAACCTGTTTCACCACCAGGGAACTCTGCCCTATTGATTTTAATGTAAAAAAACCTTAAGCAAAACCCATTAACACCCTATAGATCAGAACCACAGTCTTGCAAATGCTATCTCTGTGCACAGAAATGCTTCTTTTTTTTTTTTTAGGACCGCATCTGCAGCATGTGGAAGTTCCCAGGCTAAGGGTCCAATCGGAGCTACAGCTTCTAGTCTACACCACAGCCACAGCAACATTGGTTCTGAGCTGTGTCTGTGACCTACACCACAGCTCACGGCAATGCCAGATCCTTAACCCATTGATTAAGGACAGGGATCGAACCCACAACCTTATGGTTCCTAGTCAGATTCGTTTCTGCTGTGCCATGATGGAAACTCCAGAAAGGTTTCTTCTTGAACCTCAGCTCTGGAGGATCCTGGAGCTAGTTGCTGCTGCCCAAATCTGCTGATCTGATTCCTTTTCACTGTATTACTCTAACGAGGGTAATTTAATTGTATTACTCGCCTTTGAAAAAATACACGTGCTGCTCTAATAAACTTCTCATGCCACACGTTTTGGAGGTTTGGAACTTAACTAGCTTTCCGCTTTCCGTGTGTGATAGCCATCAGCTGAGCCAGAGATTCTAACTGGGAGGCTCTGTTGAGGTCTCTCTCTCTCTCTCTTTTTTTTTTTTTTTTTGCTTTTTAGGGCCACACCCACGGCCTATGGAAGTTCCCAGGCTAGGGGTCCAATTGGAGCTACAGCTGCCGCCAGCCCACGCCACAGCCACAGCAATGCCAGATATGAGCCTTGTCTATGAACTGCACCACAGCTCATGGCAACGCAGGATCCTTAACCCACTGAACGAGGCCAGGGATCAAATCCTCATCCTCATGGAAACTAGTCAGGTTTGTTTCTGCTGAGCCACAGTGGGAACTCCCCCGGCCTCTCTTCTTGACTGTCCCAGAAAAGAGCCCCCCCAGCCAGTTCTGCCACTGCCCGTGGCTCCATCCCTCGCACCAATCCTGTGGTTTTCTAGGCACCGGGTCACCACAGACTTGCCACGATTGATCTATCTATCTATCCATCTATTTTTGGCCAGTTATTGAATCCATGCCCCAGCAGTGACAATGCCAGATCCTTAACCACTAGGCCACTAGGGAACGCTGCATGATTTCTTTTTTTGCTTTTTAGGGCCGCACCTGTGGCATTTGGAAGTTCCTGGGCTAGGGGTCTAATTGGAGCTGCAGCTGCCGACCTACGGCACAGCCACAGCAACGCGGGATCTGAGCTGCATCTGTGACCTACACCAGAGCTCACAGCAATGCCGGATCCTTAACCCACTGAGCAAGGCCAGGGATGGAATCCACCTCCTCACGGAGACTAGTCAGATTCTTAACCTGCTGAGCCACAACAGGAGCTCCCCTATGATTTCTTTTTTTATTAAAGCTATCTAAGAAGTGAATTCGATCAAAGAGAAGGTGTGTTTAAAAGTATCAGACAACATGAGTTTGAAAAATGAATAATCTTGTACAACCAAAGCCTTCTGTCCACCTCTTCAGTCTGTCAACCTGTTTTCCGATAACTAACAAGACAATACTATATGTTTGAAGAATGTCTCATCTTTTCAGAACGTGTCCATGTACGTTGGATGTGGGATGCTCCTAGCAACCCTGCAGGACACGGGTGCCTGGACAGTGACCTGGCACAGCCAGCAGTGAAGTTCCAGGTGGCAAAAGGGCCTCGAGATTCCAAGATGCTCAGTTCAGGGGAGGCTAAAGGCCAATGAGGATGTAGACCGACAGGCAGGGGAGGGTCTGGGGGTCTGAAAGCGCTCCTCCCCACCCCAGCCTCCCTCACGCCAATAAAGTGAGAGACAGATGTCTTTCTGAATACACCAGGGTGTGTGTGTGGGGCTCCCTCCAGTATAAAACTTCTGGGTGCTTCTCATACAGTCCCCCGTTCTCAATCACATTTCTGTGCACAGAGATGGGCGTTTCCGGGAGTCCTGAGCTGCACGGAAGCCCAAGCTGCCCTTTTCGGGTAAACAGCGCCACCTCGTGGCCAGAGGATAGTCCATGTCACTAAGAGACCAGGTTGGGGGGTGGGGGCTGGTCCCTCGCCCCTTCTCAGTGGAGGGTAGCATCTGATAACACTTTATAAATGGACAGCGCAGGCAGAGTGCTCACCTGAATCACTCCCTTGACAAAGGTCCAAATGCAGTTGTTTAGTTTAATGACCTGCGTTATTGTAGGCTTTGGATGCTGTGTGTGTGCCAAGAAAAAGAGTGAACAATACACATCCTCTTGAGAGAAATGTTCCTTTGGAGAGCGGAGCGGACAACACAAGCCCCACTGTGTGGGAGGGCCCATGGTTGCTGTCCGCATTTTGACAGCATTCATCAGTCTGTCATGAAACGGAAAGGAATCCTGTTCCCGTGCTTAGTTCTGCTTGCTGAGAAAAGGTGTAGAAAGGAAAGAGAAGCTCCAGCCCTTTCCAGGGGTCTTGGCAAACGCTTCCTCCACTGTGATGGGAGCAGGTGGGGCGGTACACTCGCCTCAGAAAGACCAACTGCCTTTGCCCAAGGAGCACCCAGGCCTGGGGGGTAAGAGACACCTGCGGGCTGTCATTGGTGGCCCAGTCTCAGCAGCTGCTGTGTGTGCCCTGGTGGCTGTGATCAAACACGGTGGCCTTTGCTGAGAGGACAGCTTCTTTTTGACCGCACAGTCTGACTTTGGAGGTCTGAGCAGCCAGCCTGGTGCAGGTGGCCTGGGGATTCTGACCATGACCCACAGGCTGGACCCCTGGGGTGGGCGGGAGGTCAAGGGAGACCATTTTGCATGGTGTGTACTTTTTTTTCTGTCTTTTTAGGACTTCACCCATGGCATATGAAAGTTCCCAGGCTAGGGGTCGAACTGGAGCTACAGCTGCCGACCTACATCACAATCACAGTAACTCGAGATCGAGACAAATCTGTGACCTACACCACAGCTCACGGCAATGCCGGATCCTTAACCCACTGAATGCGGTCAGGGATCGAACCTGTGTCCTCATGGATCCCAGTCAGGTTTGTTTCCACTGCACCACAGAGGGAACTCCTGTACTTTGTTCTTGCCGCGCACGAGAGCCATGCGTGTGTGACTTGGAGTCCCTCCTTCTGGGGAGGAGGTTGTCCTGACCGGAGACGGTGGCTGGTCTGGAGGAGGCTGGGGCAGAAGCCAGAGGGGTTTGAGCCGTGAGGTGCGAGAGGCGGGAAGAGGCATCAGGGTGGTGGTGTTCCGCACGTGGGGGATGGGATGGGTGGGTCCCCTTACCAGCGAGGGGGAGACAGGAGGAGGGGTTTGCCCTGCCCCGGGAAGGGGTCTTCCCTTCCAGACCCTGCCGATCAGCCTTGCCTTGGGTAGTTCAGGACTCTGCAGGCGCAAGAAACCCATTGGCACATCCCGGAGTCGTGGCCATATGCTGCTTTACATTTCCAAGCAGACTTTTAATAGCAGTCTCCTGTTACCTAGCTAAAAGTAGCTGCACGCCTCTCGCCATCTATGCTCACACCTCTTCTCCCCTGCTCCCCGACCGCTCCTTCTGCACACCCTAAATTACAGACTCTTGCTGGGTCTGAGCCGCGAAAGGCATCCTTAGGCTTCTCAGGGTCATTAACGCAGGTGCAGGTGCTGCGTCAGCCCCATGGCCCGCTCCGCCCTGCTCCCCTCCCCCATCCTCCTCCCCAGCCCCCCTCTTCCCCCACCTGTGAGCAATGGGTCCCTGGACGCGCTCCAAAGCACTTTCTTTCATCCCTTGATTGGGGTTTTATTTTTAAGAAGAAAGACAAGCACATTTTTAACAGCCACAAGCAGATGGAGCAAGCTCTTCTAAGGCAACGCGAAGGTAATAAAACGGAGCAGGATGATGTGGCTCTGCTAATGAGGGGCCCTGGGGCTTCCCGCCAGCTCTCGCCGATACCTTGGCTGGGTGGAGGTGATAACCCCGGGCAGCGTTTTCCTGACTTCTGTCCTTAAGCAACTGGCCAAAGTCGGCACCTTTCCTGTCCCCAACCCTTTCCACCTCCGTCTCGAACATTCGTCAGGCCTCAGGCTTCACCGTAATTCTTTCTTCTTGGTGACCCTGGCGGTGTGTGGGTACCTGCCTCCTGCCCCCATAACGCACGCACACACATGCACGCGGAGTAATATAGCCTGTTTCTCCATCATTAAGTCATTTCCTTTGAACCATAATCCTTTCCTTCCTGCCCTCCAGCCCAGCTTCTAGAATGGACTTTCTCCTTCCTGATGCTGGCTTATGGCAGCTGCAGCCCTGACACACATGGGCTTGAGGCTGGCCCTCCAGGACGCACGCTTCGGGCACCTTCACGCTCCCCAGGGCCTGGCCCTGGTGACCAATCCCCTCGCTCTTTGTCCTCTCTCTGGTGTGTTGATGGCCTCGCTGCCCCTTGGCCCCTTCTTTTACGCCAGCACCGGCACCCGCCACACGCTTCATGCCACCCTCCCCCTGGCAGAAGTGGACACTGGTCCCTCCTCCCCCGGCAGTCTTGGGAAACGCCCGATCACCTTGTGAGATGCTAGTTCAAGTTCACGCCCCGCCTGTAAGTTCTTAGGCAGAGGTTGCCTATGGGCTGGGTGAGCATCTGTCCCGTGGGACGAAGCAGAAGTGAGCACGGTGACACAGGGCGCGAGAGGTGAAGGAACGACGGCCGATGTCATGGTGCTGAGGGCTGAGGGCGTGGTGTCTGGCATCTCCATCATTCCTCACCGCAGCCTCGGGTGTGGGCTTGCATTGTCAGCCTCTTGGGGGACATAAACTGAGGCCCTGGGAGGTGGATTCACACGGGCCTCAGCGCGTCCTGCCTTAGGGTTCATAGCGATGTTCCCCCAGGAGGAGAAAACGGGACCGAGGGTCCGGTGGGGCCCTGTATGTGTGTGTATGGGGGAGGGAAGGGTGGAAAAAAAATTCAGGGCAGGAAGCAGTGGTTAGGCAGCCTGGGGGCGGGGGGCAGTCAGCTGCAGGGACCCAGGAGCCCCTCAGGGTCACTTGAGTCTCCTGGGAGCTGAGAGGAGCGTCGCGAGGTGGGAGGTGGGTGGGGGATGGGCGAGGGGCTGTTCGGCGCCTCGGCCTCTCTCCTCCGCCATCTCTCCTACCTCTTGCCCAGTAACCAGGGCCTGAAAGGCGTGGGCTCCGTGCCAAGCCCCGATCTTGGCATGGACCCCCCCTCTCTGCCCTGGAGGAGCTTATTATTATTGAGTTTAAAAGGAGGCTGAGAAATCAGAGCAAAGATGGGAAACTTTGTTTTCGTAGAGAAGGGGAGGGGTGTGTGGAAACAGAATGGCAAAACAAAGGCGGATTGATTTGCTGTTGACCTGTTGACCGCGGACCTGGGGACACGGGCAAGGTGTGTGGGGCACGTGGGGGGCGGGGCGAGCAGGGGACCCTCAGGAGCCAGTTCTAGTGTGAGCGTGGGCTGGGTAGTACCTCCAGGCGTGACTTCTCGGAGAGGCATTGCGCCAGCTCAAGGTTGGGGACGTGGGCCCCCTGAGCTCCTCAAGGTTGAGAATTATCTCAGGTCTGGGTGCTGGTGACCGGGGTGTTGGGAGAAGAGGGCTGTGGGCTGGAATGGACCGGCTAGCAGAGCAGGTGGATTGGTTGCTTGGGAGCAGTGGCTGGTCCTAGCCTTGGCTCTCTGATGTGGCCGTGTGGCTTATCGCCACTAGGATGGAGATCGGCAACCCTGGCCCTTTATTTATTTATTGTTATCTTTTCCCTTTTTCAGGCTCCACACGCGGGCATTGGAAAGTCCCCGGGCTAGGGGGTCGAATCAGAGCTGCCACTGCCGGACTAAGCCACAGCCACAGCAACAGGATCCAAGCTACATCTGCAACCTACCCTGCAGCCTGTGGCAACACCAGATCCTTAACCCACTGAGCGAGGCCAGGGATCGAACCCGCATCCCCATGGATATTAATTGAATTCATTTTTGCTGAGCCTCAACGGGAACTCCACGTTACATGTTACAGACACCACCCTCTCTCTGGGTCCTAGTCACTCCTTCCAATGTATGAACTGAGAAGAAACTGAGCCATGGAAAAGTTAAGCAAGTCACCCCGAGTCACAGAGACAGTGAGTGGAGCCAGGCGGAGGGGAACACACGGCCCAGCTGGACCCGCCTCCTCCGCTGTGACCTCCTAGGTCTCTGCCGGACGTGGGGTCCGGTTCCCACTAGGCGCCGTGTGAATGCTCGCCAACTTCGGCAGGGCCAGCAGAACTGCAAGTGATTTCTACATCTTCATTGACGGCAGTGAAGAGGAGGGACGAGTTTCCAACACGTGTGACTGCTTCCCAGCGTGTCCAGGGAGTTCAAAGCCACCAGGCTGGGTCAGCATTTTCCACATCAGATGCCCTGGAGCTTCTGAAACTCTCAGGTGGCCTGACTCTGCACTTCTGACCTAACCTTGATTTTCCCTTTGTGAGCCTTTGCTTGGGCTGTGGGAACCGTGTTCGGGGGGGGGCGGGGGGGGGCGGTGTTTAAGGTTGAACTTGCACACCGACGTCGGGGACAGCTGAAGTGTGGCAGGCAAGGAGGGCCCAGGATCCCGTCTTTTCTGTCCCAGGGCGATGGTGCCTGCATCCAAAGAGGGCCTGTGCCCACCAGCCCTGGTCCCTTGCCAAGCAGGAGCTGTTAATGCCAGGTGACTAAAGGAGAAGGTTGAGGCTTTGGGGCAGATCAGGCATGAATGAGCTTCTGTTCTCCAACCTGACCACAGGTGTTGGACGCAAACAGACACCTCGCTTTCCTGTAAACACACCTCGTGCAGGTAGACGCTTGTCTGCTCACTTCTCTCTCACGGGAGAGCTGCCCTCCTCGTGCCCTGGCTTCGCTGGCCTCTGTGCTCCTCTAAGGACACTGTGACCTTGAACCGGCTCCCTGTGTTCCTTCCAGAGGGGCTGAAACGAGCCATCAGCAGGGCCCTATCTTTTACTGGCTCCTGGCAAGCCCCCTGGGAAGGCTGGTCCCGGTTGTGCAACAGCCAGACACAGCCTAGCCTTCCTTGCAGAAGCCTCTGGGCCTCAATTGTATTCTTCCTCTCTCCCTACAGTTACAGATGTTGCAAGATCTGTACCACACATGTCCACTGGTCTCTCTCTCCCAGGTCACTTAGATGTCTCAGCCCAGTGTTTCTTTCTTTTTTTGGTCTTTTTGCCTCTATCTAGGGCTGCACCCGCGGCACATGGAGGTTCCCAGGCTAGGGGTCTAACAGGAGCTGTAGCTTCCACCTTCGCCACAGCCACAGCAACGCAGGATCCGAGCCGCATCTGCAACCTGCACCACAGCTCACAGCAATGCCATATCCTTAACCTACTGAGCTTGGGATCAAACCTGCAACCTCATGGTTCCAAGTCGGATTCGTTAACCACTGAGCCTTGATGGGAACTCCAGTCCAATGTTTCTTTTGCTCTCTCTATCTTTCTCTAAGACTGATGGGTTTCAACAACACCTTATGGCAAAGCTGTTAGGTGAAAGTAACAGGTTTTTAATGGCACTCAACTGGCCGCCCATGTGGGGAAACAGGCGCCTCTGTTTTCTCAGAGTGGGATAGGATGGAACCGTGTATCCTTTTCAGAACAGGACTGGGAAGCTTGCCTGCTCTCTCCTTCTTTCTTTCCTCCTTCCTTCCTGCCTGCCTGCCTGCCTGCCTTCCTCTCCCTCTTTCTCCCGCTCTCTCTCTCTCCCTCTCCCTCCTCTTCTTCCTCTTTTTTCTTTTTTAATGGAAGAGAGTATCTTTATAATGAAGGGAAAGTGTGGGGGAGCTCAGTGGTCCCATTGAAAAAGCCAGTTCCTAGAACAAGAACCAAAGGAATACATCGATCTCCAGATGCCTTCCTACAGATGGACCTTTGCTAGCATCTGTGGGCGTGAAGGACTCGACAGCGCCCCCCCCCCTTGCTGCGCCTGGTGGGATGAAGAGGGGGCCGTGCCCAGCAGTGGCTGCAACCCTGAGCTTCAAGGGAACATCTAAAATGCCGGCGTAAGGGCTTTGTTTATTTACATCATGAAAGACATCTTGGGAGTTCCCTGGTGGTTCAGTGGGTTAAGAACCCAGTGTTGTGGCTGCTGTGGTGCAGGTTCAATCCCTGACCCGGGAACTTCTGCATGCTGAGAGAGCAGCTCCCCCCCCCCCAAAAAAAGATGTTTTGTGGCAAATACCAGACATTTTCAGTGCTGATCAACAGCCCGCTAGAGCCGCCCTGCGGCAGAGATGTGTGGAAAAGGGTTTTTGTCCCCATATTAGGAACATGGACGGGCCAGGCAGAATGATGCACTCAGCATGCACTTGAGACCCGGATCCTGGAATCGTCTCTCCTCTATTTGAGCCCTCCTCTGGTGGCAGAAAGGGCTATGCTTCCATCAAAGCCGGTGTCCTCTCCTCCTGGACACACAGCTGGATGACTTATTCTAGCTTCCTACCGGGTGTGGCTGTGCGCCTGGGCTGAGCAGGGAGGCATGGGTGTGACACTGCCTGCTCGTGCGAGGAACTCCCCACACGACTGCCCATGGGCTCCCTCCCTCCCAGAGGGTAGGAGCCTGGGGCCCTGAATGACTGTGTGGAGGGTCGCTGCTGTCCAACAACATGGCCTTGGGCTTCCAATGAGTGAGAAACAAACTTCTATTGGGTTTGACCTCCCTGCTTGGGGATTTGTTGTTTCAGCAGGTAGCATTGCTTAGCCTGACTAATACAGACTGACCAGACCTCTCAGGCCTGCCCTGACCTTGGTCTCCAGGATTGCCCAGGGCTGCTTGTGAGTTTCAGCTCCTTCACCTTAGCGTTTCTGCCCCCACTTCCCTCCAACAGTTCCCTTCCTCTCTTATCTTCCAGGATAAAGTGTCTTTTCCTTTCAAATCTACCCTCATCTTCTGGTGCCTTCCATTCCGACACTGCTTACCTCCAGCTCCTCTTCAGCTCCTTCCCATGAAGACTTTCTCTCTCCTACAGTGTCCATCCTTATCTTTCACTTGCTCCGTTCCTTCTTGTCTGTGAATCTATTCAAAAACAAACAAACAAAAGTCTTCCTCCGTCTTGTTATTCATGTATCCTTTCTCATCAATGTCAGAATGAGGTCTTCCTCACTTTCACCTCGTCCTCCTCACGCAGCGGCAGACTGTGACTTGTCAGTGTCCAGCTCACAGCCCTCCCCCCCAACCCGGTCACTATAGTTGCCAGTGTCCTCACCGTGCCCACGCCTTGTCCCTTCTGGGCGCTCCATCCTCTGGCCAGGCCCGCCCTCTGAAGCCGGGCTGGCCTTTATTGCTCTGTTTTCCCAGCGCTGCTTGCCCCTCCCTTCTGCCACTGGCTGGTCTCTGTGCAGGGATGGAGGGAAAGGAACACACAGTGTCTAGGCTCTTCCCTCCTCGGTGGTCTCTCCTGTCATGGACTGTGTTTACTGACTCTGCTGGATTCACCTGAGAGCTTCCTGCAGGATGATGCCCGAGTCCTGAGACGCCTTCAGGACACCGTCCACTGAACCGACGGGCCTCTCCCGGGACCACTGAACAGATGTGAGTCAGAGCTTGGCTTTTGGCTGCTGCCTGACCTTCCAGGCGTCTCTGTAACCCACCCCAACAAGGCCTGCCTCGCCCTCTGCCCCTAGCTGTGCTCTTGTACCCCTGCCCCCACTATTTTGGGGGATACCCAGCCTTGGAGGTCCAAGCCCACTTGTCATGTTGGTGGACACTGACCTTTGCTTAATGAGGATGTTCGTAGCGGCCCATTAGCTGCCTCCCGCCCCCACCTCCCCCTCATCCACCCCACCTCTCCCCTGGCAGCTGGCTGTGGAGCTGGGCGTGTGCGAGGTGCTCCTGGATGCAGTGCCCAGGGTGGGGAGAGTGTGGGCCGTGGGCTGGGACAGACCTGGATTCCTGTCCTGGCCCTGCCACCTGGGAACTGTTGACTTTGGCAATGACTTCATCTTTCTGAGCTCAGTTTTTGCGTGTAAAACGGTGATAGCACCTGCTTTAACAGGGTTTTTGTAAAGATTCAATAAGGCAGGTTCATGAAGCCCCAGGGCACATGGCAGGTGGCCTGAGACCCCTGCCCTCTCCTGGGAAGGGACCACGGCTCTGTCTCTCCTCCAGTCACCTGTGGTTTCTGCACCAGGGCCCTGCTGATCTGACGAATGACCTTGAGGCACAAAACCATTTTTTCATACCTCATTTTTAAGCTCTTTTATTTCTAGAGCGTTTCTGAATAGTGAACCCTTCCTCCCAAGCTTGCCTTACTCCCTGGGAGGAAATTAGGCCGCTGCAAACTCGTTTCATCTGCTGCAGAGGTGGAGGCCAGGGGAGCCTTGCTGAGGGAGACAGGCCTTCTCCAGGAAAGATGCCGGAACTGGGGGCACGAACTGGGTCCACGTCAAGGCCATGGTGCTTTAGGAAGGGTGGCCCCCTGGGTCCAGGATCAGGCCCAGTATCCAAGAAAGGAAATCTGCCCCCCGCTGCTTTTATTTTATTTTATTTTATCTTATTTTATCTGTCTTATATATTTTCTTTTTTGGCTGCCCTGTGGCATATGCAGTTCCTGGGCCAGGGATCAGATCCAAGCTGCAGTTGCAAACAATACCACAAGGCTGGATCCACAGCTGCGGCAGCGCTGGATCCTTAAGCCCCTATGTGGGGCTGAGGATGGAATCTGCATCCTCGTGCTCCACAGATGCTGCTGAGCACATTGCGCCACAGTGGGAACTCCCACCCTCCCCGCCCCACAGCTTTGAGATGTTCTGTAAGTAAACTGATGACACAGCAGCCTGAGGTCTGAAAGTTGCCCTTAAGTGGCTCCAGTAGGCCAGGGCTGGCCCGTGGTCACCCTGCTACAGTGTGGACGGGGTTAGAGGTCAGTGGGTCATGTTTTTCCGGTGCATTTCTAGTGTTCGAGAAAAGCCTTAAACTCCAGAGCCAGGTCCACTGACGAGATAAAAATAGTAAACATTGAAATTCCTCTTGTGGCTCAGCAGTGACGAAGCCAACTAATGTCCATGAGGATTTGGGTTCAATCCCTGGCCTCGCTCTGTGGGTTAAGGACTCGGCGTTGCTGTGAGCTGTGGTGTAGGTCACAGATATGGCACAGATCTGGTATTGCTGTGGCTGTGGTGTAGGCTGGCAACTGTAGCTCCGATTTGACCCCTGGCTTGGGAGCTTTCACACGCCACACACGTGGCTCTAAAAATAAATAAATAAATAATGAGTTCCTTGGTGGCTGAGTGGTTAAGGATCCAGCATTGTCACTGATGTGGTGAGAATTTGACCACTGGCCCAGGAACTTCTGCATGCTAACGGCGTGGCCAGAAAAAAAAAGCCACCAAAGAAACCCAAGCTCCACAAATACTTGCTCATCCCTCACACAGAGCATATTTTCTTCACACGTGAACCCAACTTCTTTTAGAGTCTGGATTGGGAAGGTCTGGTACCCAGCAGACTCATCTCAAACACAGAATCTGTCATGAGTGATAGACACCCTGGCATTTCTGTGGGGCAAAGAGGCACATTGGCTGACATGAAAGCACAGACTTTAGAAACCACCTGTTTTTTGTTTTTGTTTTTTTAATGGTCATACCTGCGGCATACGGGGTTGAATCGGAGCTACAGCTGCCGGCCCACACCACAGCCACAGCAACACCAGATCTGAGCCACATCTGTGACCTGCACCATAGCTCACAGCAATGCCAGATCCTTAACCCACAGAGCGAGGCCAGGGATCGAACCCACATCCTCATGGATACCAGTCGAGTTCTTAACGTGCTGAGCCACAACAGGAACTCCAGGAACCGCTCGTTTTTAAGGCTCCACACGGGCAGTAGCAGAGATGAATTCACTTGGCATGACCCAAGGCCTGAGGTTGTCTACACCAAACTCAGTAATTGCTTAAAAACAAATCTTTTACATTTGGTGTCACATGTCGCTAAGTCCCTGTAACTTCATTGTCAACCACTGTTTCTATGAAGGCAAAGATTCACAGCCGCAGGGCCAGGCTGGCGCTTGTGAGGAGAAGCCTTTCCCCGTTGTTTCCTCAGCCGTGGCTTCCGGAATGTTCCACGGCAGGCAGCCCGGTGGAGAGATTACACCTTCATACCTTTTTTTTTTTTTTTACATGAGCTCTTTAGAAAAACCTTTTTGCAAACAGGTTTATTAGAGTAGTGGGTGTGGTTACTGTTACATCAGGGACAAGTCTAAGCAGAGACCTCCGTCACGGTTTTGGGTCTTACTTTTTTTCTGCGAGGACAGAGTGCTATAAGGACTCATGTGAAATAGCCTGGAAATGAGTTTGGTCGGGTTGGTGCCGTCATGGGAACTCCTGACAGCCCCTCTTCCCCTTTGGGTTCCCGGGGGTGGAGTCACAGGGCTACAAGTGGGATGTGAGGGGTTGGGGGGGGCGCTGGAGGGTCTCCTGCGGCCAAGAGGCACCCTGACACTTTGAAACAGAGACTCTGGGCTGCGGGGCTGCAGCTGGACACTCTGAGGCTTTCTTGGAGGGAGGGTGACAAGCGGATGGGAACACTGGACACAGAGTGGAGAGAGGGGCGCTAAAGCAAGACCCCCAGGAAGGCACCAGGCACAGCCCGGGCCCAGAGCAAGACCGTTCCAAGGGCAGCCCATCCTCGCCCACCAGGAGGCCCTAGAACCCTGCAGACCAGTACAGGGGCTTTCTGAGCACTTGACATTGAGGCTCAACTTGGCAGTGCGGTTGGGTGTGTGTTTAGGGAAGCTGACCCGAAGCACCTGGGGGCCCTGCTGCGAGGCGCTGGGCTCAAGGCAGGAGAGATGGCTGGGCTCGTAGCCTTGTTCGGTGAGTGATGGTTAAAAAAAAAAAAAAACAACAGAGCAGGGCAAAGGCTGAGAGAGAGTGGTGGGTCAGTAGAGGTTTTCAAGTAGAACCAATTGGATTTGGAATGAGAGGGAGGCAGGGAGGTCGAAGGTGATTCCATTGCCTGTACGTGATTATAGAGGACAGGAAGGGCTTGGAAAAGGGCAGAAGCCCAGCTACGGCCCTGGAAACCCTATGGGACCTAGGGAGCCTGGTTACCATGCGCCAGCCTGCGCGGCCGGCCTCTGGCTCCTTGGCTGCACAGAGTCCTTCCTACCCCAGGACCTTTGCACATGCTGCACCCCCATCTCAGAGCTGCTTCTGCCCTCACACATCACATCCACGACCTCCCTCTCATCCTTTCAGCCTCAGCATGGATGACATCTCTGTGGTGAGAGTCATTTATTCTCTTCTCTGTCCCTCTCTCTCTCGCCCTCCTTCACCCATCACAGCCTGCAATGCTTTTGCTGACATGAGGGCTTTCATATTTGGTTTCCACTTGCCTTCTCCAGTACGTAAGCACCGTGCAGACCCATAGTCAAGACTTAAAGGGAGAGCAAATGGGGATGAGTGAGTGACCCTGGGAGGGGATGTGGGCAGAGGGGCCGGGGTGAGCGCTGCCCCGGGCTGGGTCCTGGGAGGGCTGGGGTAGAGGAGGGACATGAGGGAAGGTGCTTAGCGGAGGTCAGAGCAGGAGAGCAGAGCCAGTCTCAGGAAACCAGGCCTGACTGAGTCTCTGGTTCAGAGCGCCTGTGCCCCGCAGGGAGAATGGATAAATAAATCAGCATATTCAGCAATTAATCATGGCTATGGAGAATTTTTTGAGAGGCTAACTTGGAGGCTTATTTATTTATTTATTGTCTTTCTAAGGCCATACCCATGGCATATGGAAGTTCTCAGGCTAGGGGTCAAATTGGAATGGCAACTGCTGATCTACGCCACAGCCACAGCAACGTGGGATCAGAGCCGCGTCTGCGACCTACACCACAGCCCTCCGGCAATGCCGGATCCTTAACCCACCGAGTGAGGCCAGGTATCAAACCTGAATCCTCATGGGTACTAGTCGGGTTCTTAACCCACTGAGCCACAGTGGGAACTCCGAAGTACATAGCTTTAACTCAAGTCCACTAACATAGTCTTGAGTGTGTCATTGGACGTGTGTCTCTGTGTGGGTGTGTGATGAATATACTGAGAAATTCATGTGGGTTGAAACACCTGAGAGGTGCAGCGGTTCCACGGGGCTCCGTCCAGCGGGAAACACCGCGTTTGGGCATTGGTGGGGTCAAAAGGAGCCTGGATTTCTGGATGCAGTGTGATGAGTGGTCTGATGGTGCGTGTACCTCGTGTACGGCTGGGCTTGGGAAATGACATTCCCTGTCAAATGTGAGTGCGACAGTCATTTTAGGGATGCTTTGGGGAAGTTCCCTCTCTGCAGAAACCTTCTACAGCCACCAGCTCACCAGAGCATCTTGCCTGGCTCCTCTCCATAGCTTGGGAGGCCTGTCCTCACCTGCCGCTGACCTGTGTCTCACTGGTGACCCTCGGCACTGGGCCTGGGGTGGCCCGCTCTGCCTGCGGCTCTGCCACACCTCTGCTAGTGGGTCACATGGCCTAGCGTGTCTTCCAAATCCAAACCTTCCTTAAGGCCTGGCCTATGCCCCACCTCTTCCAGGAAGCCAGCCCTGATTGCCTTGCCCTCATAGGCATCCGCTTCCATTGCACACACAGGTTGTTTTTAGCTCTTTGTCGAAGACTGCTTCACCTTGCCTATGATTGTTTCTCTTGGGCTATTGTGTTCTCAACATGAAACTTTTTGAAAGAAGGTAACATTTCTCCCACATCCAGTATAGACCCTCAAAAGATGCATGTGGGATGATTGGGTGACTGACTGATGGATGACTGACTGATGGATAAGGTTAGTGGGTGTTTGTGCTATTATCCACCACGCTTAAAAAAAAAAAAAGCCAGAGTTCCCTGGTGGCCTAGCAGGTTAAGGATCTGGTATTGTCACTCTTGTGGTGTGGGTTCGATCCCTGGCCCGGGAACATCTGCATGTTGCAGGTGCAGCCAGAAAATAATAATAGTACTAAGAGCCAAGATGGTTTCAGAGGTGGCTGAAATGAAAAAGTAACTTGAAAAGGCATGGGGACCTTAGTAGTCAGTGCAAACCCCCTGGGTTTGGGGTGACTTTAATGTGATCTTGACCGTCTCTCTAGAGTTTCTTGACTTTCAGTGTGAACTGAGACCCACACCGTGCTGCTGTTTCCTCTGCTGCTTCTTGCTCTTGTCAAATGGGTGGCAAGACAGCTGCCAGACTTGTTGCCCTTGGCAGCGCTACCCGTCGGTGAGCTCCGGGTGGACTGTCCAAACTGGGCCACCCTGTGACTGCTGGCGTCAGGCCCCTGGGATCGCTCAGCTAGTGTCACTCCCCAGATGTTCACGTCGGCCAGAAATCCCAGGGCAGAAAGGGACTCAAGGAGGTCTCCTGACCCTCCCTCCTGCCTCAAGGCAAGACCAGACCACGCCCAAGCTGATCCAGACAGCCCAGAGGGGCCTGCTGTTGAAACCTAGGGAGAGGTCTCCCCCAGGAATCTGGTTCCAGGTTTTAATGAGCCCTTCCATCAGGAAATGCCTGTTGCTCAAGGCTCAAGTCCTGCCACCATTAGCCCTGGGGTGGGGTGGCGGGGACAGGATTTTGGATACTCACTTCTTTTTTTTTCTTTTGGCTTTTTTTTTTTTTTTTTTGGCTCTTAGGGCTGCACCGGCGGCATATGGAGGTTCCCAGGCTAGGAGTCAAATCGGAGCTGTAGCTGCCCGCCTACGCCAGAGCCACAGCAACACGGGATCTGAGTCGCGTCTGCAAACTACACCACAGCTCATGGCAACACCAGATCCTTAACTGCATGCCCACTTCTTGAGCATCTTCTGGTGTGTTTGAAATTTTACCTTGGAGTTCCCGTTATGATGCAGGAGAAATGAATCTGACTAGGATCCACAAGGACACAGGTTCAATCCCTGGCCTTGCTCAGGGGGTTAAAGATCTGGCGTTACCGTGAGTTGTGCCGTAGGTCACAGATGAGGCTCCGATCCTGTGTTGTTGTGGCTGTGGCGCAGGCTGGCAGCTATAGCTCTGATCAGATACCTAGCCTGGGAACCACCATATGCCATGGGTGTGGCCCTAAAAAAGCAAAAAAAGAGGAAAAAAAGAGAAAATTTTCATTTGCCCCCAAAGAGCAGAGAGAGCTAGCAACTCGG
The DNA here is from genome assembly GCA_004024745.2 of Catagonus wagneri. NCBI lineage: Eukaryota > Metazoa > Chordata > Mammalia > Artiodactyla > Tayassuidae > Catagonus > Catagonus wagneri. Next base: position 25,788,664 of record PVHT020000521.1, read on the forward strand.
AGTGTGGATGCCATGCTGGCGGTTTTGCTGCCTAGCCGAGAGCTGTCCAATGCCCCGGGGGCAGCTCCAGCTCCATCCTCACTGGTGTGTGGTGGGGCTGGTACAGAATTCTAATGAAGTTTCAGCAGAGAAGAAATGAGGGCAGACCAAGAGAACCGAATCCAACAAAACTTGCATTTATGTGTTTACTTATTCAGCAAATTCTTCTTCTTCTTTTTTTTAGCCATGCCCTAGGCATGTGGAAATTCCCGAGCCAGGGATCAAATCCGTACCACAGCACTGACCCAAGCCATAGCAGTAACAATGCTGGATCTTTGACCACTAGGCCACCAGGAAACTCAGCAAATTCTTGTCGACCCCACACTTCTGTGTCTGGGGCGGGTCCAGGTCCCTAGGACCACCCGAGGGCCAGCCCCAGGCTGCAGGGCTCCAGGGAACCTGCAGAGCCTGCAGGGTTGGCAGATGTGTTTTGAACGTACTTGCAAAGCCTCAGGCACATGTTCTTGGCTCACGGACCTGATTCAATGGACTACTGGAAGGAGCTCCTCCATGGGCCGCTGCCCTTTCCTTCCACGTGTCGCTCACATGGTCGTATCCAGAGCCACCCACCAGGTCTCACACCCACCACAGCCTGATGTGCATCAGGCTCTCAGTAAGACGGCGATGCTTGTTCTTGGAACTGGCTATACCCTGTCTCCACAACTGCCCCTGAGTGAGGCCACCATGAGCTGAATTGTGCTCCCTCCCCACATGCATATGTTAGAGTTCTAACCCCCATGATCTTAGAATGTGACTGTATTTGGAGATAGGGTGGTTTTTCTTTTTCTTTTTAATTTTTCTTGGCTGCAACGTGCCGTGGTTTGATGTGGGGTCGCAGTTCCCAGAGCAAGGATGGAATCCAGGCCGCATCACTGAAAACTCTGACCCCTATCCACTAGACCACCAGGGAACTCCCTGGAGATGAGGTCTTGAAAGAGACAATTAAGATAAACAAGGTCATTGTGGGGGTCCCATCCAATATATCCTGTGTCCTTATAAGAAGAGGAGATCAGGAGTTCCCATTGTGGCTCAGCAGTTAAACGAACCTATTATCCATGAGGACGCAGGTTTGATCCCTGGCCTCACTCAGTGGGTTAAGGATCCAGCATCGTCGTGAGCTGTGTACATGTAGGTCGCAGATGTGGCTCGGATCCTGTGTTGCTGTGGCCATGGCGTAGGCCAGCAGTTGTAGCTCCTATTCTACCCCTAGCCTGGGAACTTGCATATGCTGCAGGTGCGGCCCTAAAAAGCAGATCAGGACACAGACAGACATAGGGGGATGACCGAATGAAGACACAGGGAGGAGCGGGCCATCTCTAAAGCAAAGAGAGAACCAGCCTCAGAAGGGACCTTGATCTTGGACTTCCCACCTCCAACACGGTGATACAATACATTTCTGTTGATGGAGCCACCAGGCAGGGGTGCTTTGTTACGGTGGCCCTAGCAAACGAATATACCCTGGGCCTGGGGGTGGGGGGCATTATTTCCACCTTGAGCCCTGTGTTTCCACCATGAGCTATGACACCATGAATGGTTTCCCCCACTTGATCACTTCCCCTGCGTGATCTGACCGCCCCGTGGGCCTGCGTGGAGGCTGGCTCTGGGTCCTGCACCTGGTGGGCAGGTGATGTCCATGATGGATATGTAAAAAAGAAGCCTTGGAGTTCCCATCATGGCTCAGTGGTTAACAATCCGACTAGGAACCATGAGGTTGCGGGTTCGATCCCTGGCCTCGCTCAGTGGGTTAAGGATCCAGCGTTGCCGTGAGCTGTGGTGTAGGTTGCAGACGCAGCTCGGATCCCGCATTGCTGTGGCTGTGGTGTAGGCCGGTGGCTACAGCTCCTGTTAGGCCCCTAGCCTGGGAACTTCCATATGCCACGGGCGCGGCCCTAGAAAAGGCAAAAAGACAAAAAAAAAAAAAAGGCCTCAAATACATCTGCATTGGAGGTAAAATCTGGGATGGGCAGGACTCCACTGGTTGGCAAATCTCTCTGACTTGAGAACTCCTGGCGACCTGGGGAAGGCAAAGGTACAAAGCTGCTGCCCAGAGGATGGGGAGGTCGAAACACAGGGCTGAGTGTTGCTGTTGGGACCCGTGGCTTTTTACATCAATGTCCTTCTCCGTCAGCCTCCATCTGGCCTGGTGGAGGAGGCAGGAGGGCCTGGGGGCAGGGCCAGCATGCGGTCAGGGGACTGTGGGCTTGGGCTCCTGGTGCTGAGGGGCATCAACCAAATGGGACATCTTTCTTGTTGTTGTTGATCGTTTTTTTCTTGGCAACACCTGCAGCATGCGGAAGTTCCTGGGCCAGGGATGGAACCTGTGCCACATCAGCCACCCGAGCCACTGCAGTCACAACACCAGATCCTTAACCCACTGTGCCAACAGGGACCCCCCCCCCAGCCAATTGGGCATCCTTATTGATCTCGAGTTCTACTTAGCTTGGCATGGCCTTGGGGGCCAGCTAGTCACCTGGCTGTAGCTTCCCCGAGGACTGAGGGGCCTGGGGAAGGTGCTTTCTTGGGGAATGGGTGAGCTTCCCCTTTTATTTGGAAACTCTCCCAGAGTGAAGTCACCTTTGAACCTTTTTGAGCTTTGTCCATCCCTTGAACTGTGTGACCTCCCGGAGGGCCGTCAGAATCCTGAATGTCACCCTGTGAGACGCTGAGTCTGGGAGGGCCCTGGGGTGGTGCAGCAGGGGGTGATCATTCTGGAACCTTCTTTGGGTGGGTCAAGGAACTTCTCTGCACCCCGTCATTCTATTTTAATATCTATCTCTACCCTTTCATAGCCCAGTTACTAAAACATCATTAATTAGGTTACACACACATACACACACACACCCAGCTTAACAATGATAGAAAACGCCAAATTCCAGTTGACAAGAAGCCAGCAGCCCAACCTCTCCTCCAGCTAAACAGAGAGACCCATTATGCTGGAATTTTATTTTCTCATGGTTTGGAACCATTACATCAGCCTTGATGTAATAACATGGTTAACTTCAGAGGTGTATTTATTTTGGTTTGGAGTTCAGATAGTTTTGCCGTTGGCCCGGGATTGAGCAAAACCCGGAAAAGCCACACAAGTTCGAAATGAACCGTTTTGCTGCCCCCTTACTCGCCCCCCCCATTAAACACACTTCAGATGTATTTTCATCTCATGGCAAAGGTGGTGACCTGGGGGCTGATGGATTTTTGGAGGCGATATTCTTTTGTCTCTAAGGCGATGGGCCAATGCTGGATTGACCAGCTGGGCGCAGAGCGGGGAGAAGCCCCCAGCCGGTAAGGATTCAGGAATTCCACGAGCAGCTTCTCTGCACACGGGCCAGGAGCTATTCAGCAAGTCCTTTCCAAGGCCAATCCTTCTCCAGAAATAGGTCCACTAGCTTGGGATTGTCCCTCTTGGTGTCTGAGCCTAGAGGTCAGTCTCCGGATAAGCGCTCTTAGGGTCTCGGGGGGCTTCCTGAAGCCTTTGAATTGTTTTCTTCTGAGCCCAGTCTTCCAAAGACGCACACAGGGGAAAGGCTGTGACACTGGGTGGCAAGATCCTCACCGATGGGGTGCAAGCCCCCAGGGGCTGTGTGTTGACTGGGACGCTGGGTGCTCCGTGGACTGGGCTCATCGACCAGCCTCCCCGTTCTCGAGTGCACTTGGAAGTTTCTATAAGCAAGTTCAAATCCAATCAAATCCTGGTCCCAGTCATCTTCGGAGCACTCCTTTCCTCCTCTAATACTTAGCGAGAGGGAAACAGAGGACAGACATGGCCAGGCGAGGGGAGGGGAGGGGAGGCGAGGGATGGGGAGGGGGGATGTCCAAAAAACAAGGAGGATGCAACCATTTGGAAAGAGGGAGGTCAGGGGGCTTGGCTGAGGGGGACTCCGCTCCTTGCTGGTTGCCAGTGCTCAGGCAGACGTGTCACTTGGGGTGTCTCTACTCGAATGCATTTGGGTCTCTGGGGCATGTGGCAGAGGGCGTTTAACAGTTGGTCTGCCACCCCCAGCGCTTGCTTTTAGCCGACAGGCCTGGCAAAACCTCTGCCACACCCAGGGGAACCAGCAGCCCCAGGGAGAGAAGCCACAAAGCACATCTGTCTGGCTGTGGAATGAAGGAGGGTGGCAGGGCGTCATTTCCTTCTGGCTCGGTGGTTCTCAGCCCCAGCCCTAGCTTAGAATCAGCCTCAGGGCCTCCCAGGGCCAGGCAGCCTCCCAGCCTCCCAGCATCGGGCGGGATCTTTTGGAAGTGGGTGCAGAGCTTCTGGTCAGTCCCCCTGCGGGGTCTGGGCTGGGCTGTTGGCTTCCGCAACACTCTGTGCACCACTCTGTTCTGCTCAGCAACCTGGGGGCCCTGGGCCGGGTCCTCCCACAGCTGCATGTGGTTGCGCTCCAGCACATCTAATGTAGCTCCCGATGCCAGGAGGTCAGGTAACCGCAACCTAGATACACAGTTTCTCCAGCACGGCCCTCCAGGACGCAGGGTTCCCACTAGAGCAGAAACACCAGCTGCAGCCCCTGAGTGGTGACCGCCCACCCAGGCCTGGAGGTTGAGGTGGGGGGCAGGGAGACAAGGGGTCTTTGGACCCTCAACTCAATGTAACAAATCCACTTGACACGGCAACCTAGAACACACATGCACACAGAGAAACGTAGATGTCACTGACGTTGGCGTCATGAAGGATATTCACCTTTTTAATGTGCGGTTTCTGTTATTTTCTAGCCTATTCCTTTTTTTTTTTTTCCCGGTTTTTAGGGCCGCACCCCTGGACTATGGAAGTCCCCAGACTGGGGTGGACTACAGCCACAGCAACACCAGATCCGAGCTGCATCTGTGACCTACACCACAGTTTGTGGCAATGCTGGGTCCTTAACCCACTGAGCGAGACCAGGGATTGAACTTGCATCCTCCTGGACACTATGTTGGGTTCTTAACCTGCTGAGCCACCATGGGAACTCTGTACCCTGTTCCATTTTATTGCATTAAAAAAAAATGAAGGCCCAGGAGTTCCCTGGTGGCTCAGCAGGTTAAGGACCTGGTGTTGTTAGTGCTGTGGCTTAGGTTCGATTCCTGGCCCAGAAGGCATGGCCAAAACAAAAAAGAACCCCCAAACACACAAACCAAAAAAAGAAGGTCCTACCTCACTGCTTTTGGACTCATGACCCATTCTGTGTTTGACAACCTGCCGTTTGAAAAACACTGCTCTATGCAGTTGGCGAAATGGATTCTGGCCAGCACTGGAGCACCCCTCCAAAGCAGGGGTACTTGCCTCAGAGTCAGAAAGAGACAAGAAGTTTCCATTTTCTTCCCCAGACAGTGATCGGCCCCAGAAGAACTGTGATGATGCGGGGCAGGTACCCACGGCGGGGTGGGGGATGGGGCGGGGCTCAGTCTCGCTTTGCTGCCTCTAACATCAACCCTAGGACCACAGGGTGAGGACCTGCACCTGAGATGCCCTGACCAAGGTCAAGGCTCTTTGGCGCCGGCCCTCTTTAGGGATCCAGGAGAGCGGGGTTGGAGCCGCTTGCTGTCTGGAATGATCCTGGGTGCCGGGGCTGGAAGGGGGGATCCTCTTCTGTCCCCTTGGCCCCATCTCTCTGCCAGCCTCCACGGTGATGCTGTGGGTCAGAGCCTCTGGGCCGGTCCATTTGCCCATCAGCTGCTCTGTCCAGGGCCTTCCTCCCCACGGCTCTGCCGAAATGCTCTTGGATCTAATCAGCTAAGTCCCAGGATGAGTTCTCAGTTATCACTGTACTCGGTGGCTCCCAGCACTTGGAAGCTGGCCCTTGCTCCCCACTCTGTCCATCCACCACGCAGGCCTTGTTTTCCTCCTCCTTTCGGCCTCTTTCATTGGCTCTCCCACCTCTCAAGGCCAAAGTGCCCCAGGGCCTCACCCTTGGCTCTCTCCCTTCCTCTTCTCCATCTGCACCTTCTTGCTGGGTGAACTTATCTTGCCCTGCCTTTCAATACCATCCACATGCTGGCAGCTCCAAATTTGATTGACCTCTGCCCCGATCCCCAAACTCACTCCAGCTCCCTGTTCAGCAGCCCCTACCGGTGGCTAACGGGCCCTTCAAAATCAGTATCTTCAAGGGGAAATTTTAATTGCCCCCAGCTTCTCTCCCCATCTCCCCCTTCCCCATAAATGGCACCACATCTTCTTGGATGCTCAGCCCCCAGACCTGGGATCTGTTCTCTCATTTCTCTCTTGTCTTCCTACCCCACACCCAGGCCATCAGCAAGTCCTGTCGACACTAGCCTCAAACAGAGGCCAGATCCAGCCACTTCTTGCCACCCCACTGCTGAGATCCCACCCCCCCATCATCTCTCACGTGGATTATCACGACAGTGCCTAACTCATTTCCTCTTCCCCTCCTCCCCATCTACAGTTTATTCTGCTCCTTCAGCTTGAGTGATCTTCTCACTGGCTAAGTCAGATCACAGCAGCACTTAAAAAAAAAAAAACAAAAAAAAAAAGCAACCCTCTAAAACCTTCCCGTTGCAAGTAGGACAAACCCCAGTCTCCTTGCCATACCCTTATGCCCACTCAATACTTACTCTGTATTTCTTACCTCCTGATTGAATTCTTGTTTGATTTGGAGCAGTGTGGTACCCGGTTACGCGTTTCTACTTCCCAGCTTCTTTTACATCGATGGGTGGCCAATGAGAGAAAAGTGGACTTGTTGAGTGGGGCCTGGGGTATTATTCTTTCAACAGAGCTGACTCAGGTAAGGGGATCCAAGGCTTTGCTCTTCCACTTTCCTCCTTGCCATTGCTTGAGATGGAGATGTGATGGATGGTGCTCCAGCAGCCATATTGTGATTATGAGATAACTTTTATGGTAGAAACTTTGTAATATGAAGAGAAAGAGCATGAGTGCCTAATGACCATGGAGCCATCATACCAGGCTTGGAAGTCCTAATTCTGAGCTTTTCCTATGCACGTTGTCCACTGAGGGCAAAATCTAGTCCTTAAGGAGTAGAACTTACAAACCTCAAATTTATCTGGCCTTTCCTTCTTCTTCCTTCAACACTTCTCCTCTTGCTTTACCATGTTCCAATCACATTGGCTTGCTTTCTATTCCTTGAATATTCTTAATTTTGGGGGGGGGGTCACACCTGTGGCATATGGAAGTTCCCGGGCCAAGAGTCAAATTGGAGCTGCAGCTGCTGGCCTATGTCACAGCCACTGGTACCGTCAGATTCTTAACCCACTGAACAAGACCAGTGATCCAACCTGCATCTTTGTGGATACCAGCTGTGTTCTTAATCTACTGAGCCACGACGGGAACTCCTGTTCCTTGAGCATTTGAAGCTTAGTCCCACCTTAGAGCCTTCCCCCAGATCTACGGGATTTCCTCTTTATCTTTGAATCACCTTCTCCCTCTGAGTAATGCAGCCCCCTGACCAGTCTGCTTACCACTCACATCCTTTTAAAAAAATCCGTGTCACTTTTCATGCTTGGAAATTATTTGCTTTTAAAAATGTATTTATTGTCATTTTCTTTCTTAGTAAAGTTTTGTGAGGGCAGAGAATTTGACTGTCTTGTTCACTGCTCTAGCTCCTGGGCCTGGTATATGATAGAGACTCGGTAAGTACATGTTCAATGAATCAGGGGAGTAAGATGACTTTTCAGAATTTTTCTTTTTAGGGCCATACCTGAGGCATATGGAAGTTCCTAGGCTAGAGGTCCAATCAGAGCTGTAGCTGCTGGCCCATGCCACAGCAACAGCAACACCAGATCTACAACTTACACCACAGCTTGCTGCAACACCAGATACTCAAACGACTGAGATGTGATGGATGGTGCTCCAGCAGCCATCTTGTGATCACGAGATAACTTTGATGATAGAAACGTCATGATACAAAAAATAGAGCATGAGTGAAAAATAGAAAGACCAGGGATCAAACCCACATCCTTAAGGACACTATGTCAAATTCTTAACCTGTTGAGTCACAACAGGAACTCCCGACTTTTCAGAATTTTTGAGAGAAATTGATCTTGGGTGATAAGGTACAGTTGTCCTTTTCAATGGTGGCAGAAGTTTATGAGGAGGAGCTTGGTGGGGGCAAGTTTGGATGGTATGTGTTCCTGGCAGACAAGCTTTGGGGAAGGGCGCTGCAGGCTGGCCAATGGTGTAAGTAAAGATAGGAAGGGGCAAGGCTCCCAGGGTGACCAACTATCCCAGATGGTCTGGGACCATCACGGAAAGCCCCATATCCCAGGAAACTCCTTTTTCCCAGGAAAGCCAGGATGATGTGTTATCCTAGAGACACATGGCTTTTTGGGTCACAAGACGTGGCTCACAAAACGTGGCTGTAGGACAGAGAGAGTGAGTGAGTGGCCAAGGGCTGAGAAAGAGGATCTTTCATCAGAAACTGGAGGGGGACCAGGGACCGGGGACCAGATGAGGAGCCTGGCAGGCATCGCAATGAGTTGGAACTTTTTCCTTGACAGTGAAGGACCACCGTAAAGACTTCAGGATGGGGCAGAGTTTAGGAAAGCATTAACTATTTACTAATTGGAGAATGATTCTTCCTCCGAGAACATGCCAGGAGCTGCAGACCACCAGCCCGCATGTCACAGGTGGCAGACATGGTGATCGCTGCTCTGGCCCCCAAACAGACCCCCGGCTCTGAAATAGGCCAGATGTGTGCTGTCCAACAGCCCCCCTCCTCCAGGCAGCTCTGGGAAAGTCACTGCTTCTTCTCTGCTGCTTCTTTGGAAAGTCCGATGGCCAAATTCTGCAGACCGCACTTGCCTGATGTTCCCAGGAAAGTTCATTCTAGGGGAACTGGGGCAACATTTTCTTTCTGTGGCTGTGGGGATGCAGGAAAAGCAGGAGGGCCTGGGCAAGTCCGTGCTTTCCCGTCCAGTGGGTCCCACGGTGGGGCGGAGGCCATATGGGAAACGCCAAGGCCGCGTGGACCATCTCTAACATCTCACCTGCTCGTGGGAAACCACCCCACAGCCAACAGTGGTGTTCCTGACGCCTCCATCTCTTCCTCCTCAATCACAAACGCTTAAGGATTCTACTTAAGTCTCTCCTGAAGTTGGAAGTGAGGATGGATAGGGCAGAAAAGGGGTCTTAATATCACTTCTCTTGCTCTTAACCTTATTGGCAAAAGCATCCTGAGACTGGTCACTGTTCCTATATTTTGGTGCCTTAATCACATATCTACAACCCCCAACACCCCTCCCATGCTAACACGTGCACAATCCAGTACACACGTCCCAACACACTCGTACCCCAAACACAACACACGCATGCACACACGCACACATGCCAACACACACCGTACAGACACTAATACACACTCCAGCAGATCCATTAACACACACAAGACCCTTACATGACACACATACCTCTCAATACACACACACACACAGCCCTCCCACACTAACACCTGCATACCCCAGCACTCACATCCCAACACGCTCATACCCAAAACACACACACGCCAGCTCACACACACACGCCACCCAGTCCTTTGATCTCAGTTCCCACACTGACCTCCTCAGGCCCAGCCCCATCCCATGGCTTCCACCTCCTGGGCCGGGCTTCAGCTTCTGTCTCCATTTTGGTCTCTCTGTAAGATGCCCCAGGCGATCCTTTGCCCCATGGACTCGGGCCTGGGGGCTGCCCTCCAACCCTCCCCTGCAGTCTACTGGCCTCTGCTTCTGGGAGTCAGCCATTCCTTGGCTTCCATTTTGGGGGGGTCCCCCCTGATAAGAACCCCCCCTACCCCCACCTGACCTTGCAACCCTGGGCCCGCTGGCCTGGATCATGAGGGACACGGTGAACTTTCTCATCCCTAAGTCTCCTCTGCCCTGGCAGTTTGCTCACTCAGAGACCACCCATCCCCCGGCCCAGGCCCCCCTCCCCCAGCACCCCTGTCCGGCCTCCTTCAGAGACCCCTCCGCTGCACTTGGCCTTCTTGGTCTCCTCTGCTCCTGTAAGTCCTCTGGCTGCGTGATATCCCCGCACCCCC
>PVHT020000521.1:25798782-25861639 GCA_004024745.2 Catagonus wagneri
ATCCTAGTCAGATTCATTACTGCTGAGCCACAACAGGAACTCCCGCCCTGGCTTTTCTTGCACCTCCTCAACTGGTGCTTTTCCGTTTCCTGTCTTCTTTCTCCTCTGGCTCCCCCAACTGGGTGGTCACCGCCCCTCAGCTGTACGCGTCCTTGTTCTCGGGGCTGCTGTGGGCGGGCACGGCCCTGCAGAGTCACCCTGACCCTGCTCCGAACTCTCTGCTCCGCCATCGAGAATGTGTGAGGAGGCTGTCTGGCCAGACACACTCCTCCCGACCCTGACCGGCTCTGCCCGGCCTCCTCCGGGGTCGCTCCAACCCGCCGTGCCTGCCCGGCAAGCCCTCCCTCCTCACGGAGCCGAAGGTGGGACAGCGCCGCACACACAGCCCTGTCACTGCCTGGTCCACTGCTCTGTTCCTGCCCGGTCCTCCGTACAAATGCACGGTCCATGAATTAAAGAACACGCTGGAACAATAGAGGGAGGCCTCAGGGAGGGCTGGGGATGGTGCTGAGGGATCTTGAACCCAGAATATGACCTTGTGGCCGGCAAGGGTCAGTTATCCTCAGTAGGCGGCAGGAGAGCAGGGGGTCAGAGCACTGATATACCAGACTGATAAGGGATTCCCGGTGAGGTGAGCCAAGGTGGCCACAGTTTGATCACATCACTTTCAGATACAAACAATGTCATAAAACACAACTGCATTTTCTTAGCTGCTTCTGATGAGAAAGAGTGAATGCCAGTTGCTGTGTGTTTGAGTACCTGTGTCCCTGATGAAAGCCAAGGCGTTGGCAGTTTCTTTTTATCTTTAATGAAGTGCCTCGCTCTGAGCTGTTATTTCTGAACCAGTAGGAAGTTGCGCAGGTTCAAGAACCTTTAGACACTCTAAGGGAGGTGAGATGCAAATCAAAGTTTATTTTTTTATTATTATTTTTGGCTGCACCCTTGGCATGCAGAAGTTCCCAGGCCAGGGACTGAACCCGTGTCATGGCAGCGACAATGCCTGATCCGTAACCCACTAACCTACCGGGGAACTCCTCAAATGAAAGTTTCATGTTGTGTATGTCTTTGTCCTAAAGGTGCTGACTCCTCTTTTTTTCTTTTTCTTTCTTCCTTCCTTTCTCTCTTTTCCTTCCACCCTTTCTTTCTTTCTTTTTCTTTCTCCTTCTTTCCTTCTACTCTTTCTTTCTGTCTCTTTCTTTCTTTCTGTCTTTCTTTTTCTTTCTCCTTCCTTCCTTCCTTCCTTCCTTTACTTTACTTTACTTTCTTTCTCTTCCTCTTTGAGGAACAAGGCAAATCCTCAAATCCTTGTCTTGAGAAGAGCTTGCATGAAAATTTTCTGGGCAGGAGTTCCCGTCGAGGCACAGTGGAAACGAATCTGACTAGGAACCATGAGGCTGTGGGTTCGATCCCTGGCCTCGCTCAGTGTGTTAAGAATCTGGCGTTGCCGTGAGCTGTGGTGTAAGTTACAGACGTGGCTCAGATCTGGCGTTGCTGTGGCTGTGGCGTAGGCCACCGGCTGTAGCTCTGATTAGACCCCTAGCCTGGGAACCTCCATATGCTGCGGGTGCAGCCATAAAAAGACAAAAGACAAAAGACAAAAAAAAAAAAAAAATTTCTAGGCAAATGGGCCGGGTTGGCAGGAGGAGGCTTGAGGACGCTCGCTGCCTGCCACCCCGGGTCCTACTCAAGGGTCTCTTGGGTTGCTAATACAGACTGACTCTGGATCTCTTTCACAAACTTAGAGAGCAAGCACACAATAGCTATTTGCCCTTCAATAGGCCAGAACTAAAACACTTAACCCCCTTCCCAGTGGGGTCTCCTAATTAGATATAAATACATGTATCCATCAAGCAAAAATCTGATCCTTCCCTTTTCATTCTATTTTTTTTTTCCCCTCCAGCATTTCAACCCATAATCTAATGCACTGGGAAGGGAAGGGGCTGAAAGAGCTGAATGTACTTGGGCCCAGGGAGGGGTGTAAGAAACGCCGCCTTACTCGGATTAGCATCTGACTCACTGGGGCCCAAGGCCCGGCTGGGGAACAGGGGACATGCACCTGCCCAACGCCCAGCCTGGGGCTGAGTCTGCAGGGTGGTGGGGCCGCCCCGCTAGAGGGGAAGGACAGAAGCTGGAGAGGACTTGAAATTAACATGGCTTCAGAAGCCGGTCGACAGGCCCGGGCTGCGGGGGAGCTGAAGCTGGTCATTGCACTGGGGTTTTTTCTTCTTCTACAATCAGTGGTGCCCCCGCAGAGTTTCCTTCAACGGCTAGGCAGAGACTGGTTTACCGACTGCGAGGATTCAATCAGAGTCTTCTGCAAGGAAGGGGAGAATTTGTGTGGCGCGTAACGTGATGATGGCCTCTTTCTGAGCTACTTTCCTGCGGGAGCCTCACGGGTATGGACTATGTAGAAATAACGGGGTACACAGACGCCCTGGGGGATGTGGTGGCCTTTGGGAACAGAGGTCCTTAATTTCATACACATAAACGGACAGACACATTCCTTGATCTTATTTAAAAAGCAAAAGGGGAGTTCCCTGGTGGCTCAGCAGGTTAAGGATCTGGCATTGTCACTGCTGTGGCAAGGGTTCAGTCCCTGGCCCAGGAACGTCCACATGCTGTGGGCACCGCAAAAATAAATACATAAATAATAATAATAAGTGGAGTTCCTGTCGTGGCTCAGTGGTTAACGAATCTGACTAGGAACCATGAAGTTGCAGGTTCGATCCCTGGCCTCGCTCAGTGGGTTAAGGGTCCGGTGTTGCTGTGAGCCGTGGTGTAGTTTGCAGACGTAGTTCGGATCCAGCTCCGATTGGACCCCTAGCCTGGGAACCTCCATATGCTGTGGATGCGGCCCTAGAAAAAGGCAAAAAGACAAAAAAAAATAATAATAATAAGCAAAATGACGTCTTGTCTATGCCTGTGTACAAGGGTAATTCCCCTATTTTTTCCCCCTGAGTTGTCCTTGTCTCACATTAGAAGTGGGCAAGTGCTATTTTGGTTCAGCTGTGCCTTTTTCTAGGCTGGTGGCTTATTGGGCAGGCAGAGCACTCCTCATTCCTCAAGGTGCAGATGCAAAGGTCACCTCTGACGTTCAAGGTCGGCTGAGGACAGAGGAATGCCACTGAAGGCGAGTTTGGATCCAAGTGCTCCCAAAGTGGATGTAGTTGGGTTTGGAGACCTGAAGTGAAGAACTAGAAATGTTCCCCTCGCCCTTTGTTAGGTGCCACATAATCAGCTCATTGGGTTCTGACCTCATGAAGGTATCTGGGAGCGGTGAGCAGGACTGCTCATGGCAGAAATAGGGTGGAGTGGGAGTTCCCATTGTGGCTCAGTGGCTTAAGAACCTGACTAGTATGCATGAGGATGCCGGTTCAATCCCTGGCCTCGCTCAGTGGTTAAGGATCCGGTGTTGCCATGAACTATGGTATAGGTTGCAGACGCTGCTCAGATCTGGCGTTGCTGTGGCTGTGGTGTAGGCCGGCAGCTGCAGCTCCTATTTGATCCCTAAGCCTGATAACTTCCTTATGCTGCGTGTGTGGGCCGAAAAAAAAATCCTGAATGTTCAAAACACATGGAATCCTACTCCTGCAGCTTCGGGCACCCCCGCCCCCAGCCTTGCCAGGGGGAAGTGGAGGAGACCTCCCCCAGTCCTTGCAAGCTAGCCCCTTCCCACGAATGGAAACAGGAACACAGTGACTTGTGTTTCTTGTGTGGTTCTTGCTCACAGACAGTAGGTTTCGGGGCCCAGGAGCTGAGGCAGTCAGCTCAGGAGGAACCACGAGGCGAGGTGGTGCCCTGCTGGAGCTGGTTTGGGAATAGCATGGGATCATTCGAGGTGACTGGCCTGTGTCAGATACTTGTGGTGGGAAGCAGGAGAGGGGCTCCCCCGTGGGCTCCCTGGAACTGGGGGGGGGGGGTGTCCGTGTTTGAATCCCAGGCCCACTGACCCAGTCAAGCACAGGTGCTTCAGGACTTCGGGCTGCCTGAGCTGTCTGAAAGCGACCCATGCATGATCTTGTTATCAGGTGAAGTAAGTTAGATTGGAGAGTCCGAGGCAACCTGTAACCTACCCCTGCTTGCTAGGCCTGTCCTGGGGGATCCACCAGACCCATGTCAAACCCCACCTCGGAGCTGGGATACACCGATATCAAGCAGGCATCTTTGGGAGGCTACAAGGGGCCCTGAGGATGTGGCGGGGGGGCTGCCAGGGGAATGTGGGCAATGTCCAGCTGCCCTATTGAGAAATAAGGGGCTGCCTGATCAGAATAACCTTCCCGAACCCACTCTCCCATCAAGGACTCGCTTTGGGGAGTTCCCTAGTGGCTCGGTGGGTTAAGGATCCTGTATTGTCCCTGCCGTGACTCAGGTTTGACCCCTGGCCCTGGGAATTTCTGCATGCCCTGGGTGTAGCCAAAAAAAAAAAAGACTCGTTTTGGGATCACACAAGCATGAGGTGGCCTCAGGGCTTTCTGAGGAGGCTCTGTGTGGGTGTCTGGGTTTTTACAAAGGTCAGCTTGTGGTCCTTTGCCTCTGGGGACACCCTCAGCTGGATCCCGCATCGCACCTGGCTCAGGGCTGTCTCTCTCCTGTGTCTGGGGCAGGTCTTCACATCTGACACGCCACTTCTGCTGACAAAGCGAGCCACTCCAGAGAGGTGTGCTGTGTCATGGTGACATCTGGCAAGGGTGGCTTCTTGACCTAGGGTTGGGAAAGTGAACATAGGTCCCTGAGCCCAACTCAAAGGTCTCTCTCTTCTCAGGGTTTGAGCGCCCACTGATGTGAAGGACTTCACCCCAACACCCTGCAGGGGCCACGTGGTTGAGAACTGCACCCCAAGGCTCATTTTTTTTTTATTTGGTCTTTATTTTTTTTTTCCACTTCTGCGGCATGTGGAAGTTCCCAGGCTGGGGGTTGAACCGGAGCTGCAGCCACAGCAAACCGTGTCTGTGACCTACACCACAACTGATGGCAATACCAGATCCTTAACCTGCTGAGCGAAGTCAGGGATCAAATCCATGTCCTCATGGATACTAGCTGCGTTCGTTACCGCTGAGCCATTGTGGGAACTCTTCAAGGCTCATTTTTATGGCTTAGTTACTTTGGGAATCTTCATCATCTCCGAATTGACACTGAGCTATGGGCTATGCAAAACAAAACAAAAAACTGTTGTGAGGAGTTCCCGTCATGGCGCAGTGGTCAACAAATCCAACTATGAACCATGAGGTTGCGGGTTCGATCCCTGGCCTTGCTCAGCGGGATGAGGATCTGGTGTTGCTGTGAGTTGCGGTGTAGGTTGCAGACGTAACTCGGATCTGGCATTGCTGTGGCTGTGGCGTAGGCCGGCGGCTACAGCTCCGATTAGACCCCTAGCCCGGGAACCTCTATATGACGCAGTTGTGGCCCTAAAAAAAAAACAAAGAACAAACAAAAAAAAACTATTGTGAAAGCAAGTGCTCTGAGCCCCCCAGAGGAAGCCCCAAGGAGTTCCCATTGTGGTGCAGCAGAAACAAGTCCAGCTAGGAGCCATGAGGTTGCGGGTTCGATCCCTGGCCTCGCTCAGTGGGTTAAGGATCTGGCCTTGCTGTGAGCTGCGGTGTAGGTCGCAGACGCGGCTGGATCTTCGTTGCTGTGGCTGTGGCGTAGGCCGGCAGCTATAGCTCCGATTAGATCCCTAGGCTGGGCACCCTCGTATATCGCAGGTGAGGCCCTAAAAAGCAAAAACAAAAGCAACAAAACTCTGTGCAGCCATATGCAGAGTGTCACCATGTTTCCTTCCTGCCTTCCCCATTGGGCCTGAGTGCCCCGATGGCGTCAGGGAGCCAGCATTCGGTGTGGGGGCGGCCTGGTCCTGCAGCCCAGGTGGAGGGCGTTGGCTGATGTGCATTATTGTATTAAAAACTGACAGGCACTGTCACATCCCTGGCTCAGATGGAGGGCTGAGGTCACCCTCGATCTAAAGGGAATGGAGCCCAGCGCTAAATAAGGCTTCGAAGCAACAGGAAAAGGTCTTTGCCCCTCGGTAGGGGATGGGGTGCTCTCCCCCCTCCGCAAAGCACAAGGTGATCTGGAAGAACTCAATTTACACCCTTGGCTCCTGGGGGCTGGGGGATCAGCAGAGGGCGGGATAATCCCAGCTTCTTGAGCAGATGGTTTCTGACTACCGCTTGACCCAGTTCCCTCCTAGCAGATGACTGGCAGCGGGGCTGACAGCTCCTCCACTGGGGGAGCAGAACATGGATCCTCCTCTTCCCTCCTCCTACCAGCAATTACATGGTGGCTTTTGCCTCTTCCCAGTGCCAGGACAATGGGTAGGATGTTGCACCTTCCCAGTGCCATGGAGCCCCCATCCCCCGTCTGCCCCAGCCCCCATCCTCCAGCTCCGTCCAGCCCAGGAACTCACAATAAGGGCTGTAGCCTAGCAGACGAGGAATGCCTTCTGTGAGGCTTGTGCTGGGGAGTGGGAGCGTTAAATCCTTCACTAGCTTAATGATGTCTCTCATTCAATCCATCCATCCATCCATCAATCAAAGCAACCAAGTATTGGTTCAATAAGGTTCCTTAATCATCTGCTAGGTTTGGCCTCAGATAGGGCTCACCAGGCCTGGTACCTGTTCTCCTGGAGCCTGAGGCCCCACGCAGGGGACAGACAGGTGAAGAGATAACAGCCAGGCACTGGGCCGAGAGGCCACAATCTGGCAAATAACTCTTCAGGGCACAAGAAGGCCATGGTGGGCTTCACCAACGAAATGAAGCTGGGCTGGGGCTTGAAGACTGAATTTACCAAGCAGGTTGGTTATTGTGATGACGGAAAGGGCCATGAGACCAGAGCACGTGTGCCTGGTGGAAGACGCAAGCAAGATCATAAAAGGGGGCGGGGGGGGGGGGTCCCAGTCTGGCTCTAGGCCACCACGCAGAAGGTGCCAGCCCAGGCAGCCCAGGAGCAGAAGCATCTCCTTTTTGCTCAGGGCTTGCAGGCTCTGGGACTTCAGGCTCTGGAACAAGGTGAGCAGTGGACAGCTGTTTGGGAGTGGCAGGTAACAGCCATCTGGAGAAAGCTCTAAGGAGTCAGAAGGGTTGCCATCCTGAGGACCCTCCTGGACCCCTGCTCCTGACTTTGGGTTGGTAAACCCACACAGGCCCCGTTTTTTTTTTTTTTTTTTTTTTGCACGGCGGCAGGAGCAGCCCTGCGCACCTCCGGGTCGGTTCCTCCGATCAAGAGGGAGGGGGCGCTCCGCCTCCAGACTTGCGGATCTCGGTTTGGCTGCGGTCCGGCTGAGCGCCACAGCAGCAAAGAAGCTTGTGATGAGGGGCCACGGAGGTGAGGTTCAGGGAACCCCAAGTAGATGACCAAGGTTTTCCTCGGTCGTCCTGGGTTTCCTAATATCCTAAGAAGACTAGAATGACCTCTTCGCAGTCTCACTGTTACCGGGGCACGGCCACCGTTAGGCGGGGGTCTGGCGATTGAGGGAAGAGGGCAGGGCCATGTACCTGGCCCCAAGCTCAGCGCCCTGGGCGCACTGCTTTGCGGTTCCACGTCCAGGTAGGGCGTGAGGAGGGACAGAAGGAACGGATAGCACTTAGGATTCTGGAGGGGGATGGGAGCTTGGTTTCCATCGACAGCACCTCTTGTCTGGTGGCCTAAGAACGGCGGCCTTGGAACATAATTTGAGTTCTGTGAGGAGCTTGGCCCAGTTGCTTACTTTGGGGCACCCAGCCAGCCCGTGTGCTAATAGGTGACTGTGCCCCGTATACAGATGAGGCGGTAGCGACTAGAGTGTGACCACTCTACCCAAGGTCACTACTACAAACTGGCCGTGGCTGAGCCTCGACTGGAACCCGTTTTATCTCAGGCTAAGGTTTGCCAGTTGGGGGGTAGTGGTGGCGGAACTGCGGGAGACCTCGCCAGCCCGGAGGTCTCTCGGCCGCGAGGCCCGTTCCCCACGCAATCGAGGAGTTCCTCAGGGCTCAGAGCCTGGGGAAGGCAGGCCTCCAACTGCGGCCGCCTCCCGGCACCTCCAGCCTGCTGGGCCCACGCCTCGCCCAGTGCACCGGCGGCCTGGGGCGCTGGGCTCGGGCACTGCAGCCCGGGAGCGGCATCCACCAGCGGAGCCAGCCTGCGGCGCTCGAGGCCGCATCGCCGCCCCCGCCTCGCCAAGGCCCGCGAGGGAGCTCCCCAGGCAGGCCGGGGGCGGCTGCGGCGGCGAGAGGTGCCTCTCCCGGTCGCGGAGGGCGGCGTCAGTTACGAGGGTAGGGCCTGCGCGGCCGCGGGGAGGAGGGCAGCGCCGGGATCCCGGGCCAGGAGCCCGTCGGTGCCGCCCGCTGCCCAGCTGGGCTGGGGTCCGGGGCGCCCACGTGGTGAGAAAGTTTCCAGACCGCAGAAGTGGCCCGGCCTTGCGGGGGGTGAGGGGGGGCAGGGAGAGGGCCGGCTCGCTCCTCCTTCTCACGAAGGCAGAAGGAAAGAAGCTGAGGGAAGCGGGGGTGGGGGGGGAGCGAGCAGCACCGACCTGAACAGATTCCGCCTCCCCTTCCCCCGGCCCCCCCTCGCCGGGAAGCCGGAGCGGGGAGGCGCGGACATTCTCCTCCCGCACGGCCAGGGCGAGACTGCCCCCCCTTTCCTGCCAACGTCTATCTCGACGCGCGCGCACATACGGAGATTGTGCGGCTTTTTTTCCCCCTTGGGAGAAAAAACGAGGAGAGTAAAAGAAGACAGGGCAAAGAGAAGAACTCCTCCTCGGCGGGCTCCGCACTCTGTAGCGGCCGGGCGCGGGGACGCGGCCGCCACCCGCCCGCTCTCTCCCGGCCCTGCGGCGTGTGCCAGCCGGAGAGCGAGCTAGGGCACCCGCGCCGGGGTCGCTGCGAGACTTTTAGGCGCTCGAGCCGACACCGCTGCCGCCGCGGCAGGCAGCTGAGACCGGGGCGAGGAGGGCCCTGCCTCCGCCTCGCCTTCCTTGCCCGGCGCCCTGCGCTCAGCCGGCGCACGCGGGCGGAGGGAGGCAGGCGGCGAGGAGGCGGGCGGAGCGGAGGCCCCGGCGGA
The DNA here is from genome assembly GCA_004024745.2 of Catagonus wagneri. Lineage (NCBI taxonomy): Eukaryota > Metazoa > Chordata > Mammalia > Artiodactyla > Tayassuidae > Catagonus > Catagonus wagneri. The sequence goes on from PVHT020000521.1 coordinate 25,807,820, forward strand.
GAGCGCAGCGGCCGGCCGCCGGTGGATGCGGCGCCCCGGGAGCCTGGAGACAACTTTGCCGTGTGACACGCCGGGAGGACCGCAGGGCCCGCGGCCCGGGGCTCTGCGCCGCCTCTGAGCCGGCCGGTGCTCCCTGGCGCCCCCGGCACCGCGCTCGCTCCGCTTCTTCGCCCGCCCGGCGGCCGGCGGGGAGGACAACCCGCCCGTCGCCGGCGGCGGCAGCCCTTCCTCGGCGCGAGGCGGCGAGGGCGAGACGCTCAGGTGCGAGCGCGGGGCCCCGCCGCAGCGCCGCGCCAAGCCGCGCCCGGTTCCGCTCCGGGGACTCAGGAGCCTTCGCTTTCGTCTCGGCCAAGTTGCGTCGACCGGCCCTTTCGCCACCTTCCCCGCCCGGTGGCGAAGCCGCCGCTGCCGCCGCTTTCGCTTCACCCGAGCGGGGCCTGCGGGGCCCCGACGCGGAGAGGATGGGGAGAAGGCTGCGGATGCCGAAACGCCCTGAGACGCCCGAGCGGCAGTGACCCCCGCTCCCGCCTCGCCCAGCGCGCCTCTCCGGCCCCAGCGGCCCTCCGCGCCCCTTCCCCGCCGCGCGGGAATCCCCGCGGCCCGGCCGGCCCCCTCCCCCTGTGAGCCGGCGGCTGCCCTCCCGGCGGGCGGGCGGAGGCCCGGGCGGGCGCAGGCGGGGGTGGGGCGGGGCGGCGCGCCGGGGAGCCCGGAGCCCGGCCCTGCGCTCGGCTCGGCTCGCCTCGCGGCGGGCGCCCTCGTCGCCAGCGGCGCACCATGGACGGGCTGCCCGGTCGGGCGCTGGGGGCCGCCTGCCTTTTGCTGCTGGCGGCCGGCTGGCTGGGGCCCGAGGCCTGGGGCTCCCCCACGCCCCCGCCGTCGCCCGCCGCGCCCCCGCCGCCCCCGCCGCCCGGAGCCCCCGGCGGCTTGCAGGACACCTGCACGTCGTGCGGCGGCTTCCGGCGGCCAGAGGAGCTGGGCCGGCTGGACGGCGACTTCCTGGAGGCGGTGAAGCGGCACATCTTGAATCGCCTGCAGATGCGGGGCCGGCCCAACATCACACACGCCGTGCCCAAGGCCGCCATGGTCACGGCCCTGCGCAAGCTGCATGCGGGCAGGGTGCGCGAGGACGGCCGGGTGGAGATCCCGCACCTCGACGGCCACGCCAGCCCGGGCGCCGACGGCCAGGAGCGCGTCTCCGAGATCATCAGCTTCGCAGAGACAGGTGGGTCGGTCCCTCGAGTGTCCATCCGTGGCCCTCGCTCCCTCCTCCACCCCTTTTTCCTTGCCCACGCTGTCCACCGCCGCCGCCGCAGCCAGCGCGCCTTGGGGGAAACCTGGGCTCCTGGACCGACCCGCTCGCCTCTGGCCCTATGCGCTCCGTCCTGGTTGCTGACCTCTTCCTTCGGATAGCAACCGCTTTCTGCTCCCCCTACCCCCGGCACAGAGTGCTTTGCCCTCCACTCCTGCTCTCCAGAATCGGGCCCCAGCGCCTCTGGGCGCGCGTCCCCCTCCTGGCAGATGCGTGCGGCCCTGGCTCCGCGGGCACTTGCTCGGTGATTGCTTAATGTTTTTGTTTCCCACGATCGGAGTGTAGGCTTAGCAGTGTGGATGGAAATGTTGTGCTTGTTGATATCCGTGGGCCGGAGGAGTGTGTGTGTGTGTGTGTGTGTGTGTGTGTGTGTGTGTGTGTGTGCCTGCGTGAGAGGCCCCTGGGGCCGCTTCCATCGCCGGGTGGCGTGGGCTTGCCAGGATTGCTGAAGCCTCACTAGGGAGAGCTAGGCAACCTCTCTTCCGATTGTGTGGGCACCGGAATCGGGCGGAAGGCAGGCTTCTCAACAGGTCCCATCATTTACGCAGAGAAAGACGCGGCTCCGCGGCAGCCGGGTGCCTTTCGACTTGCCGGGCAGCAGCCGCAGCAGCAGCAGCTCCCTCTCCTTAGAACCAAAGAGTTCATAGTTAACAAAGGGTCGGAGTCCTTTCTGGAATTTTCCCCCAGCCCTGGATTGCAAATTCTACCACTGCCTAAATATAAAAATCAGGAGAGGAAAAAAAAAAATCTTCCTAACTTTAAAAGAAAGGAAAATGCGCTCGCGCTGAAATGCTGCAAGTGCTTTCGGCTCCGCTGTCCTTTTCAGGACTTGAATGAGCCAGGCTGGCTTTTGTGCCTGGAGCTCAGCCCCACTGGTACTGAGGGGACTGCGGAGAAGGTCGCAGGGGGGAAGCCCTGGTTTGGGCAGGGCTGGATGGGCAGAGAGCCTGGGGAGGGCGGTGGTGGTTGTGTCCCCGGGCTGCAAATGCCCACCCCACCCCCCCTCAAGGCAGCAGGCAGACTGTGCTGGTGCCGCTTGGGGATGAAAAGGGATAAAAAGTTTTGCATGGCCGGGTGTGGAGAAAAGCAGAGACAATCAGGGGCTGGTTTGTGCTTAGAAAGAAACGCATTGCCGTTTTCGCTGTCTGACTGAGTCGGGGAAAGCTGGCCATGCAATTAGAGAGCTTGGTTAAAAGGTGCTTTGGGGCTCAGAGTAGAAATGTGATTCTGGAAGGTCGAGGAGGCCTTTTGGTCCCGGTGGCACAAAATGACAGCGGGGGCTGTTATATTTCTGGTCCGTTTCACGGAGCCAGCTCTTTGACTTATAAATAACAGATTCAGGTCACAGGAAGCTCGTCCAAGACCAGCTTTTAAGGTTGCACTTTCCCCCATTTCAAAGTCAGATGTCAGTGTTATTAGAGGAGCCAGGCAAGGCCTGAGGAGGGGGCTGAGTGGGGGTGGGCAGTGGTAGGCGGTTTGATAAAACCAACTGAGGCCACACGGTCGCCTTATTTGTTCTTCCTGCAAAATGAAAAAAGTAGGAATTGTCAGAGAGAAGGGTCACTGAAACAAGCGTGGGATGAGAAAAGGCATCTCTGGGTCTGCACGGCCTCCCTTCTTGTTCAACAGAACGCTCGAGAAAGCTAACAAGCCAGTTCTCCTCCACGGAGATTTTGAACGCGCCATTCATGGGGAGCCAGGGTCTTGTGAAAGGGGTGGACCTCAGGTTTCAAAGCTGAGTGTCCGGTCACTTGGAACTTCTCAGAAACGAGGGCTGCACTTTGCAGCCTGCAAAGCACACGTTTCTGTGTCAGAAACCTGAGCAGAGCTGGCTTGTTTGCAGTGGAGGTTCCACTGGGGGTTGGATCAGATCATGCTTAGGTAAACACTGGAAAGAGGCGGTAGGTGGCTCAGCTGGATTTTGCAATGCCCTAAGTTAACCAAAAAAAAAAAAAAAAAAAAAAAAGGAGAAGAACCAAAACTCTGCTAAAACAACCCACCCCCAAATCCACAGTCAGATCCTGGTTTTGTATTTCAGATTTCACAGATACCCATAACAACTTGTTAGGATCTTGGCCTCCTGACAAGTTCCTCTGTTGAGCTTTGAGGCCTGACAGCCTGTCTCCAGGGAACCCTGGCCTGGGAGAGGTGAGGCTGGGTTTTATAGGCCCCGGACTCTCCAGCTCCAACCTGGTCCAGGCTTCTCGATTTTCTCTGCCTCTCCCAGGTTACAGCCAGAGGCCCCGGCCCCAGGAATGGTATTTCGAATCGGGTAACGTCTTCCAGCTGCGTGGCAAGGGTGCGTTCCAGCGGCGTGCAGCGGGGTCCCTTTCCCCCGTTGTCTTGTGTTCTCCTTGAGCTAACTTGGCCTGCTCTCCCACTTCTCCACAGACGGCCTCGCCTCCTCCCGGGTCCGCCTGTACTTCTTCATCTCCAACGAGGGCAACCAGAACCTGTTCGTGGTGCAGGCCAGCCTGTGGCTCTATCTGAAGCTGCTGCCTTACGTCCTGGAGAAGGGCAGCCGGCGCAAGGTTCGGGTCAAGGTGTACTTCCAGGAGCCGGGCCACGGCGACCGCTGGGACGTGGTGGAGAAGCGCGTGGACCTGAAGCGCAGCGGCTGGCACACCCTCCCGCTCACCGAGGCCATCCAGGCCCTATTTGAGCGGGGCGAGCGGCGCCTCAACCTGGACGTGCAGTGTGACGGCTGCCAGGAGCTGGCCGTGGTGCCCGTGTTTGTGGACCCCGGCGAGGAGTCGCACCGGCCCTTCGTGGTGGTGCAGGCGCGGCTGGGCGACAGCAGGCACCGCATCCGCAAGCGGGGCCTGGAGTGCGACGGCCGGACCAACCTATGTTGCAGGCAACAGTTCTTCATCGACTTCCGCCTCATCGGCTGGAGTGACTGGATCATCGCGCCCACGGGCTACTATGGGAACTACTGTGAGGGCAGCTGCCCGGCCTACCTGGCGGGGGTGCCCGGCTCCGCCTCGTCCTTCCACACGGCCGTGGTCAACCAGTACCGCATGCGGGGCTTGAACCCGGGCACGGTGAACTCCTGCTGCATCCCCACCAAGCTGAGCACCATGTCCATGCTCTACTTCGATGACGAATACAACATCGTCAAGCGGGACGTGCCCAACATGATCGTGGAGGAGTGCGGCTGTGCCTGAAGGCGCGGGCTCAGGACGGTCCCTGCGGGGGCGCGGGGCACGTGGCAGGGGGAGTGTGGTCTTGCCGCCGGGGTGGCCCGGGGGGTGCCGGGGTGGGAGGCCCGAGGTACTTTCCTGCTTCTTTATCAACCAATCAGTCGAAACCAGAGGGCGAAACCTTCCACGGACACGAAAGACTTGAACACGCGCACGTAGATGCCCGCAGCCAGACGCCTCCTGCCACCCACGCAGCAGCCTCCGGGATACCAGCAAATGGATGCGGTGACAAATGGCAGCTTAGCTACAAACGCCTGTCAGTCGGAGAGAAAGGGTGAGCAGCCACCATTCCCACCAGCTGGCCCGGACACTCTGAATCGCGCCTTCCGAGCACGCAGAAAAGCACAAAGACAGAGACATGGGGGCGGGGGGAGCACAGGAGCCCTGGAGGGGGGAGGGACAGATGCGGGGGTGGGGAGCGTGGGGGCAGGCGGAGGGCTGCGTGTCCCCCCTTTGCTTGCTCAAGGCCAGCAGGCCTCGGCATCTCTTGGCTCCAACGTATTGCCACTTCGTCCCCTGCCTAGGGTCCTTCCTAGGGGACTGGGGCAGCCTGTCCTTTCCCGCCCTTGCCGAGGGAAGGAGGCCCAGAAGGGACACCACCTGCCAGAGACCGCGTGGAGCGGTGGCAGTGACCATTTGACTGTTGCCTGGGTCCCCGGTGTGACTTCTGTGTGTGTTTGTTTTGGGAGGTGGCGGGGGAGGGAGGGAGAGGAGAAGGGTCTTAATTTGATGCTTTAACTGAACACTAGCAGTTGAATGGTCATTCATTCCAGTTGTATCAATGCAGAGGGACCTTGCTACCAGGTATGACCTTTCAAGGTAAAAATCTGAGTTGTGCTAAGCGGATAGAAGAAAAAGTTGCAATTTGTGCCCTTCGCTGGGGATATTCCTCTAGGACTGGTTGGGGAGGTGTGGAAATGACTCTTAGGCGAGGGGGTGGGCTCTTAGGAGGAGGGGGCGGCTCTTAGGGTGGAGGTGTTCTGGGAATGCTGGAGGGCGGTGGGCTTGCCTCCTCAGCTGGGAGCGAGGGAGGGGCGCAGTTTCACTGGTCTTGGGGAAATGGGGGAGGCTTTCAGCTGCTTTGCAGAGGTGGCCCCTGTGGGCCCCGGCCACCAGGGCTGACCGCAGACCCCGCCGCTCGCCCGCCCATCCCCCGGACCCTGCACTTGCAGACCTGCCTGAACGCACACGATCTAGCCCTTGCCCACCGCGTGTATCCAGAAGTGGCCCTTGGCAGAGCACTGAGCTTGCTCACCCCTAGATGTCCAAGTGCCACGTGAACTATGCAATTTAAAGGGTTGACCCCCACTAGACGAAACTGGACTCGTCCGACTCTTTTTATATTTTTTTATACTTGAAATGAAATCCTTTGCTTCTTTTTTAAGCGAATGATTGCTTTTAATGTTTGCACTGATTTAGTTGCATGATTAGTCAGAAACTGCCATTTGAAAAAAAAAGTTATTTTTATAGCAGCAAAAAAGAAATACAGTTAAATGTATTATACATAATTTTGGAACCAAAGAGGCCAACAGATCAGTTTTAATTTTTATTAGATGGTGAGGCCATCTTACATGAGGTGGATGTTCTGAACTCCCTTGAGTGGCCTGCCTACGTTTCAGGGTATAAATGGATTTTGTTTATTCAGTTCGATGTGTCTTTTCTATCCTTACACACCCAGAAGGTAGAGTAAAAAACGACGACAGTAGAAGGCAGGTGTGTATCCTTAAATCCCCATCTTTATGTTTATTTAATAAAGCTCCCCTTAGGTTCTGTTTCATAATAATTTAAGACCAAACAATTTTCCCATAGACTCGCTGTTAAAGTATTTTACATTTGTGTACAGTTTAAGAAAATAAAAGATGGAGTGCCACGGGCTTCCTGCCTTGTGTGTTGTCTGGGGTAGGGGGCTCTGGGCTGGAGGTGGCGGTGACTGGGGGAGGAGGGCAAGTCCCGGTGTGTCTAGCTCTGATGCCAGTTGCCTCCGGGGGCCGAGCCAGGGACATCCCTGGGTCCTTGTCCTGAGCTCGGATGTCAGGCAGCGAGTCTAGGAAAAATGGCAGAAGATGAAAATGAAGGACAATTAGCAAATTCATGAATTGTACATTTGCTTACCCTTCTAGTCCCAAGACTAATTACGTTGCCCGGAGGCCGCATAGATTACCACTTGCAAGTGCTGGTTAGGCCCCGTCCCTGGGAGGAACTGTGAAACTTGGGAGGCTGAAGTCCACCTGACCCTGGGCCCATACCCGTTTACTAATAAGAGATGACTGACGCAGAAGAGGTTGCTATCTTGGGATGGAATCCAGAAGCAAGGCTGTGAGGGTGCATGCTGTCCTTTCCTGTGGGGATTGTTTACTGGCGGTGGGTGGTGGCGGTGTTAGTTGTGACAGTGGTCCATCTGCAGCTACGGGGACTCCTGGAGGTACCCACTGCCTTCTTACTGTGCCTCGCTTATACCACGTCTTAGTATAACTCATGTTTCCTAGTACTTGGAATCTGAGGCTCAGAGAGGTTCAGGGCTTACCTGAGAAAACACAGCAGTGGAGTCCAAGTGCCACGGCTGGTTCCACCATCCCCTTGGGTGGACTGCGAGGCTAAGGCCTGGCCTTTATCGGAGGTCCTCCAGGGCCAGAGGTGCTGGGACGTGGTTTTGTGGTCACCTCTGGTTTTCCCAGAGAATCTCAGGGTATTTGAACAAGTGGGGCCTTAGGGATTATCTGTTGCCATTAAGGCAGCAATGGGGAAATTGAGGGAGGCTCCGGGCAGCGGGAGGGCCTATCTCAATCCACGTGGCCAGCTGGCTCCTGTCTCTCTCTCCAAGAGCAGGCTTTTGTCCTGTAAGACTTTCCACTGAGGGGTGGACTTTGTTAACCTGCAAGGTCTTGAGACAACAAAAAAATTAATGCGGGCAACGAGGGAAATTTCATAAAGACATGTCTGATATGGTCTTGTTGGGGTGAAAGTTACGCTCCAGCTGTCCCCAGCTCAGCGGTGGGCGAGGCCCTTAGCCCACCCCCATCCCCCCACGGGTGGCGTCTGAGTCACTGGGGCCTCTCAGGGCACCCTCCTGGGTCACAGGGCGATCGGTCTGTGGGTCGCACAGTAACCCTAGGAAGGGCCTGAGACTCTGAGCTTGGAAGCTGGTAGATGGCAAACATCATCCTTGAGTGGCCCCCTGCTGCCCTGTGCTGGCCTGTGTCCCTGTGGGTCAGGCACCCCCGAAGCGATGGTGGGGGCACTTACTGTTTCCAAGAGGTGCAGTGAAGATGGCCTGCGTGCCTGTCCGCAGGGCTGGCTGCTCTCCTCCAGCAGAGCCTGACGGCTTCCTTCTCCTCATGCTGCCCAGCAGGTCTAGTGCCTCGGACCCGGGCCGTTCCTGCTCTCCCTCCCTCTGCCCCTTCCTTCTTGAGGCCACTGGGCCCTTAGCCTCTTACAGGGCTGGTGGGTCAGACCGGGCCAGCCAGAGCCAGAGGCTGCCTGCTCCCCACTTCCTTAGATGTTTGCACTGCGCCAGATTCATCCCTGGCTGACCTTCAGACGTGCCCCCACTTCTTAGCGTCCCCATGGAGTCTAAGGCTGGCTGTGCTGGGGACAGCGCTCTACCTACCTACCAGAGCTCCCCCACTTCCCAGATGGGCAGACGGAGGCCCCAGGGGTGCCCCTTGTGCGTTTTCTCTCCCCGGGGCCCTTGGGTGTGATACCCCGGCCGCCTGGTACAGGGGCTGAAGGTCCCTCCCGCAGTTCCAGGCGAGGGACTGGAAGGGGACCTCGGGCGGGCCTGGGCCCCTGGGCCATCCGCACCCACGCTGGCCCTGCACTGTGCCCTCTGCAAAGCCCTGTGGGAACGCTTGCTGGGGACCCCCAAGCGGCCTGGCAGGCTACCCTTCGAGAACTCCTGCGAGGGCGGGAGGCCGCTGGGGGAGGCCACAGGCTGCCGCCAAGCCACGGAGACCGCTGCAGGCTGGAGAAAGTACGCCTTTGCAGGCAAAGAAGCAGAAACAAAACAACCTTCCTGTGGACAGAGGCCCTGGGAGCAGCCCCAGCGTGGTTACCAGGCTTTCAATGGGATGTTTTGAGCCAATGACAAATTACCTGTGGCCTTTGCGGGAGAAGCTGGGCCTGCTGTATGCGAGGCCCAGGGAGTGAGCGGGGGCGGGTGGCGGGCTCCAGGAGCCCCCGGGGTGCGTGGGGGCTGTGGGTGAGCCATTGTTGGCATGCCTGGCTGTGTGGGGGGCGGGGGTGGCTGTCAGTGGGAGTGGATGAGGAGCTGTGGGTGAGGTGGTCACGTGCTGTTTTGTGACTGTCTGCCGAGCCATGGGGTGTGAGACTGCGATGCTGGCTGTGGGTGATGGGCCATGTGCGTGAGTTTGGGGTGTGGTTGGGCGTCTCGGAGGTTGTGTGGGTGGGTGTGTATGTGTGTGGTTGAATGTGAGACCGAATGGGGTTTGAGACCGCGCTAGCGGGGGTGTGGTGGCTTGGTTGGCTGTGTGTATTTCTTGCCATTTTCGTTTTCTTTCTTGTCCAAAGGGGATGCACCTGGCCAGTTATACACTTTGTGATTGGGGTCCTTATGTTTTTAAATCTAGGCTGTTGCCGGCAATCTCTGCTGCACTTAGCATCTAAAATCACCCTCTTAGAGTTCCCATTGTGGCTCAGTGGGTTAAGTGGCTACCCAGTTAGCATACCCGAATAGTATCCATGAGGATGTGGGTTCGATCCCTGATCTCACTCAGTGGATTAAGGATCTGGTGTTGCCCTGAGCTGTGGTGTGGGTCGTAGATGTGTCTCGGATCCTGTGTTGCTGTGCTGCGGCATAGGCTGGCAGCTGCAGCTCTGATTTTACCTTAACCTGGGAACCTCCATATGTCACAAGTGGGCCTTAAAAAAGCAAAAAATAAAAATGAAAATAATAATATCACCCTCTGACGGGCAGATGCTGGTATACAGGGGTGGTGCAGGCATCCTTTCTGTGGCCTTTGTGTTTGCCCTCAGAGCTGTTTCATAGCCCCCACTGCCTTTACCTCCCGGTGCGATGCCTGGTGTCAGGGGGGAGGTGGGGGTTGTCACCATGGTGTCCCTGCAGCTTCAAAACCAGAACACTTGAAAATTAGAATGACACTATCTGGCCGGTCCTTTAGTCATTCAACAAACATTCCCTGCATGCCTGCTCTTAGGCGTCATCTCTGTTGAGCCCTCACAACCACCAGGGGGGAGGGAGAATAGGTATCATTATCCCCATTTTGTAGATGAGAAACTTAAGGTTGAGAAAGCCATTTAATGAAGATTGCACAGCTCATAAATTGGAGAACTTAGATTTGCTCCCATGAGCTATTCTGAAATCTACTCCTAGCCACAGGGCTGCCCAGGGGTGGGGTGAGGGCATGGCTGTTCCAGGGCCTCCCTGGAGGAGAGGAGAGGCCAGGGCTCAGAGTCTTCTTGGCTTTTCATTGGGAGGGGACTGCCCCTCCCTCGGCCCACTGCTCCAGCCCAGGATATATCCACAGCAACTGTGCTTTGAACTGTTCTCTGGCTGTGGGGAGAGCCATGCACGCACAGTCCTTACTCGCTCCCTGGCCAGCAGGGTGGGATGGCTGCTGGGCCCTGAGGTGGTGCAGGAGGCAGCCTGGATGGTCTTCATCGAGAATGCTCGTTGGGGAGTCCCCGCTGTGGCTCAGTGGGTTAAGAACCTGATTGGTATCCATGAGGATGCGAGTTCCCTCCCTGGCCTCACTCAGTGGGTTAAGGATCTGGCGTTGCCACGAGCTGTGGTGTCGATCTGGTGTCGTTGTGGCTGTGGTGTAGGCCGGCGGCTACAGAGTTCCTGCCAGCAGAATGTTCCTGCCGACCCCTACCCTGGGAACTTCCACATGCGGGCTCAGGGCCAGCCCACCTTGTTTTGCAATCCTGGCTTCACCTCTCAGCTTCCTCGTCTGTAAAATGGGGATCATGACCCGGCTCACCCCGGGGCCCAGAGGCTCAGCGAGTTGTCGTGTGTATTAAGGAGCATGGAACAGGCCAGGCTTTGGTGGGCGTGGCCTCGTTGCCATTTTCTGGGTGTCTGCAGAGCTGGAGGCCTTTCTGAGCCCCTCCCCGGAGCACACCTCTGTCCTTTTCAGCGATTTATTCAATGAACGGTCACAGAGGCTAAGGTGATGATGATGACCTTAGCTAACGTGCCTTGAGAGCTCACGGCCATCAAACAGAGTGTTTCTCTGCAGCCTCCCCGCTAGGCAGGTGACGTGTGCCCATTTTACTGATGAGCAAGTTGAGGCTTGGGGAAGTGGAGTGTCTTGCTGGAGGCCTCATAGCTATTTCGGGGAGGATCCTTGTTTATCACCTTCTAGATGCTGCCTCCTCTCCCTTCAAATTTCTCAAAAGAACCTCAGGGCCCTGGAGCCCCGGGGACTGGGGACTGCGGGGGGCTGCCGTTGGGTGTGTCCTGGGGAAGTCCTTCAGAAGCTCCGGGCTATGCCCTAGTCCCCTTCCTTCCTTTCCCATCCCATCCCCATGGGGGGACCCGAGGGCCCCTCCTCTGGGGGTGTGCCCACCTGCCGGTCCCGGTCCCACCTGGTGAGAACAGCCACTCCAGGAACAGGAATGGGGACCTGTCTAATGTCATTGTCAACTCCCGGAGGATCTGATGAGGGCGAGGACTCCCTGAGGGGCTGAGAAAATGCTGAGGAAAACACAGACCACGTTTGCAAATGGGATTTCAAAGAGTGATTATTGGACCCCTCAGAGTCCAAGGGGAGGGGCAGATGGGAAAGTGGGGGCTGGGGGCGAAGGGAGGGTTGCAGACAGAGCCCCCCTCCTTTGTAGGGGTCTCCCAGGGGCCTGGCCCTTCTCTGGGGGAAGGGCTGTGGGCCCAGGCAGCAGCTCTACTGTCCTGATCTGCTCGGGCCCCACAAGCAGGAAGGGGGTGCAGGTGGGAGGTGCAAGCCCGGGTCAGCCCGGTTTTCTGTAGCCCTTTTCTGAAATGAGGGACGTGGGGGGCTGGGTCTGCCGTGTCCCCCTCCCCCTCCACCCCCTTTACTGCAGGGCCTTTGGATGGAGCACCAATCATGACCCAGGGGCCCTGGTGGCTGGATTCAGGCTGGGGAAAAGAAACTTCTGGCCTTTGTGTGCATGCGCGTGTGCGTGTGTGCATGTGCGTGTGCGTGTGTGTGTGTGTGTGTGTGTGTGTGAATCTCCACCCCTGGGCCTTGTGGAAAGAGCCCTGGGGTGTTTCCACTGTGGCTCAATGAGTCAAGAACCTGACTAATATCCATGAGGATGCAGGTTTGATCTCTGGCTGCACTCAGTGGGTTACGGACCTGGCGTCGCTGTGAGCTGTGGTGTAGGTCGCAGATACGGCTCGGATCCTGTGTTGCTGTGGCTGTGGTATAGGCTGGCATCTGCAGCTCCTATTCGATCCCTAGCCTGGGAACTTTCATATACTGCAGTTGGGGTCCTAACCTAGAGGAAAAAAAAAATGAAGAAGAAGAAGAAGAAAAAAAAGAGAGAGCCCTGGGCTTCTGTGAGCCCGTAGCCTGGTTTCCAGGCTGCTGGAAGTCCTCTCGCTTACCTGCAGGTTGTCAGGCTTTGGGCTGGAGCTTTAGGGTGATTTAGGGTGATCTCACTTGTAAGGGAGGTTAAGTCGCTGATGCTGTCCTCGTATTATCTCCCAGGGGCCACCTCTCGTCCCCAGGGCCCTGGAGCTTCTATGGCAGGTGAAGGACTCTGAGCCAGCTTCTTAATTTCCCTGCCATGGGTAGGGGGATCTTGGGGACCACCGGGGCTCCCTTGAGGGCTTCAGCCACCCTCGCAGCACCCAGAGCACAGGTGGACTTGGCCAAGTGGTCCTGGGGTTGCTCTGTGATGGCCTGAGGCAGCCTTTAGGTGCAGCTTTGGCCCTGGGGGAATGTCAGGACGCCCTGCCTTTGGGGGCCAGGCTGGTGCTGCCCAGGCCCTGCCAGGTGGCTGAAGGCTGGTCCTTTCACCTGTCTGGTTGGTGGCGCCCGCAGGCCAGCACTGCAGCACCGTGGGCCTTTTTCCAAAACATGCCTATGAACTTCTCCAGCTCCTCCCGGGTAGTTAATAAAACTGGGCGGACCCCATCCAGGGCCCTACAGCTCCCTGAAGAAGTCAGGTGGATAAGGGGCTCAGCAGGACTCCAGGCTGCCCCCTCCCCACCCGGAGCCCCCAGACCTCTCCACGCCCCCCGCCCCCGCCCAGGGCTGAGAGTGCCATCTGCAGCCCTCTGCTCTCACCTCTGTGCCTCCCTTGTTGGCCAGATCAAGCTTGAGCCTCCTTTTTACTTTGCTAACCATGCTTCGCCCTTCAGGGCTTTGGAGGAGGAGCCCGACTCCCAGTCTCACCTGCACAGACACCCATCAGGTACACACCTGCCTCCTCCGTGAGGCTGCCGGCCTGGACTCTAGAGGACCCGGGGTCTGTGTCGTTCACCATGCCACGGTTCTGAGGCCGGGCCAGGGGACGTGCTCAACACACACTTGTGTTTTTACTTGTATTTATTTGTCATGTTTTTGGTTTTTAGGGCCGCACCCGGGGCATATGGAAGTTCCCAGGCTAGGGGTTGAATCGGAGCTACAGCTGCCTGCCTACACCACAGCCACTGCAACGCCAGATCCGAGCCACATCTGCAACTTACACCACAGCTCACGGCCATGCCGGATCCTTAACCTGCTGAGCGAGGCCAGGGATTGAACCCTCATTCTCATGGATACTATTCGGATTTGTTCCTGCTGAGCCACAACTGGAATGCCACACACCTTTTTTTTTTTTCTTTTTCTTTTTGGCTGCGCCTGTGGTTGAGGAAGTTCTCTGGCCAGGGATCGAACCTGTGGCACAGCAGCAAGCTGAGCCACAGCAATGACAGTGTTGGATCCTTAACTGCTAGGCTACCAGGGAACTCTTGAACACTTGTTTAATGACCAAAGGGACAGCAGTGAGAAGACTGAGCCTGCTCACCCATTTCCCTGCTGGAGCAACCGAGGCTGACGGGGCCGTGGGACCCTGGCTAGGACCAGAAGATGGCACTCTTGACCATGCCTTGTTCCCTTTCTCCCTTTTAGGAGCACCCAGGCCCCACAGGGGGTTTAGGCAATAGTGTTCCCTGCAAGCCTGAGTTCAGTCTTCAGAGGAAGCTCAGCCTCATTCAGGAGCTGGGAGGCCAACCTCGTGTTGAGGCTCCAAGAAAGTGTCTGCAGTGGCACCCTGATTCCTCCCTGGGACAGTAGTGGTCCCCAGAGTGGCCATCCCTTCCTGCTTGGGTCGTCCATGCTGTGAGGGTGCCGTTTGCTGTCTGAGGGGCTCTCGTGAAAGCTCAGGTTTAATGAATCAATGGCCGAGAGAGGGGAAACGGTTAACTCGGGGCCCACTCCCCTGTGGATGCCATGCACATTAATCAGTGACAATTAGCTCAGCATCGATAATTAATGCTCCTGCTGTGCCAGGAAGGGATGGAGAGCACAGAGTCCTGAGTCAGCCTAGCGCTGCCCGCTGCCTCCCCGGAGGGTGTGAGCCAGGCCCAGGGCGGCAGGACCTCTGTGCTGTTTCCGTGCTGAAAAGTGCTGGGGTCTAGGGTCTGGGGCCTGGCCTTGGAGCAGACTGGAAGTTCCATGAGGGCAAGAGCTCTGGCTGCTTGGGCAACCCTGGCTCTCCAGGGCTGGAAAGGGTACCTGGTACACAGCAGGTGCTCAATAAAGACTTGCTGATGAGAGTTCCCTGCCGGCTCAGTGGGTTTAGGATCCAGCATTGCCGCAGCTGCAGCTTAGGTCGCAACTGTGGCTTGGATCTGATCTGGCCCAGGAATTCCATATGCCATGGGGCGGCCAAAAAAGAAAATAAAAAAAAGAAATTGAATTGGACTAGATGGTTCGTTCATTCATTCATTTTTCTGGTAATTCATTCATTTCTCTGACTTTGTTTCGTAAGTGTCTGCATGGAGTCAGTTCCTACCTTCAGCCCCCACGGGTCCCTGCTGTGACCAGCGGCCATTCCAGGCCCTTGGAGATTTTTGATGGCATTTGCAGGAGCAGGTCATCCTGAGCTGGCTTCCTGTCAACTTCAGCTCCACTTGCAGGACAGTCTATGTCCCTTGGTGCCTCTGGGGGGTGGAGCAGAACAGGCGGCCAGCTTGGCACAGGGTTCGGCCTCTCCTGAGCCTTGGGCCAGAATGGGCTCTCATCTCTTACTAGGCCAGTAGGAGACCTGTGGTCTCGCCACCGGGGACACACTTCTGGGTAAAAGTTAAGGAAAAGAAAACTCTCGTTCTGTTTCCTGTGGGTGGTGAAAAGGCAGGTCCTTTGGGGTTCTGTGTTTGGAGGGGGTGTGGGGACAGCTGGCTAGATCATGGAACTTTGGAGAAGACCAGCCAGGGGGAGCTCTGTAGAGGGGAACTGAGGTGCAGAGAGGGGCTGGGGCTGGCCGGCGAACACAGAGCTAAAGGAACTTCGCTCTGCAGCCTGGACATTTGCTCTGTGCTTGCTCTGAGCACAGGGTGAGGATGTCCGTCCCAAGCAGAGTCTGAGATCTCACTCAGCACTGGGATCGCTATAGGTGTGGGCACAGCTCCCGAGGGCAAGAGCCAGGGCTGCGGGACCGCCGAGAAAGGCCTTCCGGAGACGGCAACTCCCGCCAGGCTGGATGGTCTCAGGAGACCTTTCTCCAGAGTCCACCCTGGGCCCAGGGCTCTCTATTCCTGTGGCTTCCTGGGAGGGCACAGAGGCCAGGGTGCTGTTAAGAGCTTTGGCCTGTAGGCAGACTGGCTTTCCAGACTCCGGCTCCACCCTGTCCCAGCTGTGTGCCCTAGGGGTGGTTACTTAACCTCTCTGTGTCTCTGTTTCCTCATCATACAATGGGGCCAGTGATAGTATTTACCTCACAGCCTTGTGTGGATTAAATGCAATAATAATAATAATGACAACAGCAACCACCATGAAGTGTAAACAGCTTGCCAAGAACTATTCTAAACCCTCAACGTATTTTTTTTGGCTGCACCTTTGGCATGAGGAAGTTCCCGGGGCCAGGGTTCCAACCCGGGTCACAGCAGCAATGCAAGCCGCAGCAGTCACTGTGCTCGATCCTTAAATCACTAGGCCACCAGGGAACTCTGCCTTTGACAAATTGTATCTCAGTGGCTGCCCCACAGCTCTAGGCGGTATTATCGCTTCTATTCTGCAGACAAAGACACGAAATTTCAGGCAGTGGAAGTGACTCGCCCAAGGTCACAGGGTGTGACAGGGAGGAGCTGGAATTAAATCTTGGGTGCTGGGGAACTGTGGCCCGTGGGGTCTGCACCTTGCGGCCTTGTAAAGGCGGCAGACCTGGAGGAAGGGTGAGTCTTCCCTCTCCTCAAGCCTGCTTCTGGGCTTGGAGGGCCAGGCTAGCGCTCAGGGCCACCATGGTGACCGTGACCTTCCATCCAGGCCAGAGCGGAGACAGGGCTCCGGAGGTGTATTAGGAAAGAGCGAAGCAGTACAGCAGGATTTGCCTCGGAGTTCATGCTCTCTCTCTTTTCAGTTTTTTGGGAGTGCAGTTGTGTTAGTTCCAGGTGTACAGCAGAGTGGGTCCGTTCCATACACGCATATCCATTCTCTTTCAGATTCTTTTCCCATATAAGTTATTACGGAGTATTGAGTAGCTTCCCTGTGATACCCAGTAGGTCCTTATTGGTAACTTATTTTATTTGCAGGTGTGTGTATGTTAATCCTGTCCTCCTAATTTATCCCTCTCCTCCTCCCTTCCCCTTTGGTAACCCCGAGTTTGGTTTTGAAATCTGAGTCTGGTTTCTGTTTGTTTATTTTATATTTTATTTTATTTTACTTATTTTATTTTATTGTCTTTTTAGGGCTGCACCCGTGACACATGAAGGTTCCCAGGCTAGGGGTCTAGTCAGAGCTGTAGCCACTGGCCTAGGCCGCAGCCACAGCAACACCGGATCCAAGCCACATCTGCGATCCACACCACAGCTCACAGCAATGCTGGATCCTTAACCCACTGAGCGAGGCCAGGGATCGAACCCGCAACCTCATGGTTCCTAGTCAGATTCGTTTCTGCTGTGCCACAGGAACTCCCGGTTTCTGTTTTGTAAATAAGTTTTTTAGTGTCATATTAATTAGATTCCACATATAAGTGATATCACATGATATTTGTCTCTGTCTGACTTATTTCACTTAGTATGATAATCTCTATCTAGGTCCATCCGTGTTGCCGCAAATGGCAACATTTTGTTCCTTTTTAATGGCTGAGTAATAGTCTATCCTGTATATATGTACCACATCTTTATCTTTTCATCTCTTGTACCTTTAGTTTGCGTCTATGTCTTGGGTATTGTGAACAGTGCTTCAGTGAACATTGGGATGCATGGATATTTTCAAATTATGGTTTTCTCCGGATAGATGCCCGGGACTAGGATTGCTGGTTCCTACAGTAATTCTGTTTTTAGTTTTTTTAGGAACCTCCTTACTGTTCTCTGTAGTGGCTGCACTAATTTATATGCCCCCCAATAGTGTGGGAGGGTTTCCTTTCTCCACACCCTCTCCAGCATTTGTTGCTTGTAGACTATTTTTTCTTTTTTTTTTTTTTTTTGCTTTTTAGGGCCACACTCGTGGCATATGGAGGTTCCCAGGCTAGGGGTCTAACCAGAGCTGTAGCCGCCAGCTTATGCCACAGCCACAGCAACACGGGATCCAAGCCGCGTCTGCGATCTACACCACAGCTCACGGCAACGCCGGATCCTTAACCCACTGAGCAAGGCCAGGGATCGAACCTGCAACCTCATGGTTTCTAGTCGGATTCGTTAACCACTGCGCCATGATGGGAACTCCTGGAGATGTTCTCTTATTCTTTATCTTTAGTCCCAAATCTTCCCCTTTAGCAGAGATCCATGGATGCCTGCTGCTATCCCTGGGGGCATGGAGTTGGGCTTGGGGGCGGTGAGAACACCAGCAGGCGCTTGCTGGGGAAGTTGCGTTTCATCACAGAATGGGGTCGCCAGAGGTGCCCTGCCCTCTTGAGGCAGCTGGGCTGACGAGAGCTCGAGGAGCACCCTACCCTTGTCAGCAGAGCAGAACCCTTTACACTCCCAGTGCCACAGTCATCAGTTCCAGAGCAGAGTTTGGTAAACCACAGCCAGGAGCCAAATCTGCATGCTAAGAACCTTTTTTTTTTTTTTAGAGCCACACCTGCAGCATATGGAAGTTCCTGGGCTAGGGGTTGAATCAGAGCTGCAGCTGCCGGCCTACACCACAGCCACAGCAATGACAGACCCGAGCTGCATCTGTGACCAACATCACAGCTCACGGCAACACTGGGTCCTTAACCCACTGAGCCAGGCCAGGGCTGGAGCTGAGGCCAGATATCAAACCTGCACCCTCACGGATACTAGTCGGACTGTTAAATGCTGAGCCACAATGGCAATTCTTTTTTCCCCTTTTTTTTTCATTTTTAAACAAATCCACAGAAGAATAATACTGCACGACATGACAACTACATGAAATTCAAATAGTTTATATATGAGTTGTGAGAGCCCCATATGGCCTGCAAATCCCAGCATATTGAATCTGACCTTTTCCAGAAAACGTTGCTGACCATCCTTGGCTGGGCAGAGGTCCCAGGAGGCCACTGTAGTGCCCCCTCCATGCTCCTTCTGGGCGCCCCTCCCGGGAGGCCACCCCCACCCCCAGAGGGCCGATGGGGGCAGGGGTGGGCACGTGACCCCCACCGAGACAAGCACCATTGACGGAATGTTGAGATTCAGTAAAGTTCTGGAAGCCAAAGATGCACTCGTGGTCCTTCGGAGCCCGGTAACACCCAGCGCAGGGCAGGATGAAACAAATGCATGTCGTTATCATAACCAGCAATACCATCGCACACCCATTAGGATGGCTACGATCCAAACCCCCAGAAAATAACAAGTGTTGGCGAGCATGTGGGGAGATGGGAACGCTCGCGCACTGTTGCTTGGGAGTGTGAAATGGTGCAGCTGTGGACTTGCCCTGTGGTGCCGTGGGTTAAGGATCCAGCATTGTCCCTGGAGCGGCTCGGGTCGCTGTGGTACAAATTTGATCCTTAGCCCAGGAACTTCCATATGCCATGGGCGTAGCCATAGAATTAACATAAATAAGTAAATAAATAAATAAACCCCAAACACCCAGCCATAGAAGTGACTTCCCCGCTGCGGGCAGCCCGGTCTCTGGCCTCCCAGGCAGCAGTCAAGGTCCCCTGGCCCCGCTGACCTCGCCCCCCCCACTTCAAGGAACCAGATGCTTAAGGCTCACCTTGCCTGGCCTTCCCCACCTGTGAGGTCTCTGTGAGCGTGTAGACCCGCCCTGGAAATGAGGCTGGGGTGGCCTACGGTGTGCGAGGTCCCAGGAGCCTCCCCAGAGAAGGTTGGTGATTGTACTGTCGGTGCCAGGCCCGCTCAGGCTGCCGCCTCCAAGAGCCTGGCCCAGCTCACCTGGTCAGGTACAGCACACGGGGCCCCATCTAGAATGGCCACCATGGAGTCCCTGTTGTGGCTCAGTGGGTTAAGAACTTGACTAGTATCCAGGAGGTCATGGGTTTGATCCCTGGTCCTGCTCAGTGGATTAAGGATCTGGCGTTGCTGTGAGTTGCGGTGTAGGTCGCGGCTTGGGTCTGGCATGGCTGTGGCTTTGAGACCGAGGGGCCTCAGAGGGGGGTCTGTGAGCACCAGCGCCTACAAGACAAGCTTGGATCCATCCCTAAATGCTTTTCGGAAACTGCCCTGCTTGGGCCCTCACAGATAGGCCCTAAGCAATGGACGGGCAGAGCCCAAAGGACTGGGCAGTGCCCCAGCGTGGGCTCTTGGCGTGCTAGACACGGTCATGGCTGCAGGTAGGAAATATCCATCACAACACATAGGAGTGTAACTAATATTGCCCGGCTGTAGCTCTGATTTGACCCCTAGCCTGGGAACATCCATATGCTGCAGGTGGGGCCCTAAAATCAAATCAATCAATCAATCAATCAATCGATCGATCTTGCCCAGAGGCTAGGGGTAGGGTGGGGGTATCAGGGAAGTCTTCCTGGAGGAGGTGGTCCCTGAGCCAGGTCTTGTAGGATGAATGTGAGCTGGCCAGGAAAGAAAGGCGGAGGGAAAGTTATTCTCAGAAATGGACACGGTGGGAACAAAGGTACCAGAGGGAGCAGGGTAGCCTTGGCCTTCAGGGCTTCCCGCTCTCCAGGCATCCAGAAGGCCAGCTTGCCTGGCCAGGGGAGGAACCCAGCACATCCCTGCCTGTCCAACCCCCTCTGCAGCCCCCTCCACCCACACGCTTTCCTCAGGGTCTTGCCTTGGGCACTAGCCCCAGGCTCGATCTGTCAGGCCCTGAGGCTGAGGCAGAGTAAACTGACATAAGAATCTTTTTTTTTTTCTTTTTATCGCTGCACATGTGGCATGTGGAGGTTCCCAGGCTAGAGGTCTAATCGGAGCTGTAGCCGCCAGCCGACGCCACAGCCACAGCAATGCAGGATCTGAGTCGCGTCTGCAACCTACACCACAGCTCACAGCAATGCTGGATCGTTAACCCACTGAGTAAGGCCAGAGATTGAACCCGCAACCTCATGGTTCCTGGTCCGATTCGTTAACCGATGCACCATGACGGGGATCCCAAGAATGCCCCCTCCCCTTTGCTTTTTAGGGCTGCCCCTGAGGCATTGGAGCTGCAGCTGCTGGCCTATGCCACAGCTCAGACGCCAGGGATCCAACCTGCATCCTAATGGATACTAGTCAGGTTCTTAACCCGCTGAGCCACAAGGGGAACTCCCGAGAATGCCTCTTTCTAGGGATAATCATGCTTTCTTTTTAGAAAAGAAGGTAATTTACTGGGTGGTTTCATGATCATTATTGCAAATCATTTTCCCTGAGAGAATTAGAAAAACACAGAAAAGTAAAAGGCAATATATAACAAAAATCGCTTTAAAACTAGCAATCAGATTGTGCATGCAGGTAGTGTGCTGATCTGGCATAAACGTGGGATGGTACTGTATGCAGGTCTCAGGGGGCTTTCCCCATGAATGTTATAGGACGGACTTTCCCCCAAGCATCCAAATACTCTGTCAAAAGAGAATTTTGATGGCTATTTCTTAATTTAGGACACTTTCTTCCATGGGTGGATAGTTAGGTTATTTCCAGATCTCTGTAGATAATGCTGCAACGAGCAGCTTGGAGTCACATCATTGTCAGTGGACGAGATCAGGGACTGCCAGGAACGGGGCTGGGACGGCCAGCAGCAGATGACCGGGTGCGTGGAGGAGAGCTTCGGAGGCTCTAATGTAAGACAGAGCTCCTAGGGTTTTGTTAAAGTCGATACTAGAAAGTGCGTCTGAGGTGGGGACCAGAGATTTTACGTGTTTTTGTTTTTTGGCTGCACCTGTGGCATGTGGAAGTTCCCGGGCCAGGGATCGAACCCACGCCACAGCAGTGACAACACCAGATCCTTAACCCACTGAGCCACCAGGGAACTCACAAGCTCCCAGGAGAAGCTGGTGCTGGGCTCTGGGAAAGGACCCTGAGCAGGTCAGGACTCTGTCCTTTGTCCTCAGGCCCTTGAGAAGCACAGGCCTTTTGGAGGGCTACCTGAGTGTCCTGGGGGTGTTTGCAGCCACGGTTTCCACCCTGAAAGTCTGAAATGGCTCTTCCAGAGCTGCTCTGCGGGGTCTCTGGCTCTTAGCCACTCTTGGGGGGGTGGTCCCCAAGGCTTCCATGTGCCCAGCCTCACACTGGTGCAACGGTCTGCAATGTGCTGATATTGAGCTTCCTGTTGGTTTCTCTGTACCCCGCCGGGTCCTCTCGTTTTCCCCGGCAGTAAAATGAGCTGATATGAGGTCCTTTTTCCCAGGGACCCAACAAGATGATACACAGGTGGCAGGTAGTGCTCAGCAAGGGCTCGGCCTCGTTGCCTTTGGTGCTGTGAGTGGTGGGCTGGCAAGGACGGGGTGCAGCAGAACCTGCTCGCTCTGAACCCGCTCTGCGTGGTCACCTCACCTCCCGAGTGTCCTCAGCCCTTCTGTGATCCCTTCTTTCATTTCACAGCTTCTTAGGAGTGTCCACAGGGTGCCCACGATGGGGGATGGGCTGGGGCTACAGAGCCAACAAGGCAGCGGTGGTCCCTGTCTCCCTGGGGTCCCCTGTTCAGCGTAGGCAGCCAGATGCAAGCAAGTCAGTAATAACAGAGACCCTCACGGGCTGCTGCCAGGGAGGCCTGCTTCTATTTATTTATTTATTTTGAAAATGACAACTGATTTTACTTTTTTCTTTTTAAAAATTTTTTGGGAGTTCCCGACGTGGCTCAGTGGTTAACGAATCCGACTAGGAACCATGAGGTTGAGGGTTTGATCCCTGGCCTGGCTCAGTGGGTTAAGGATCCGGCGTTGCCGTGAGCTGTGGTGTAGGCTGCAGACGCGGCTCGGATCCTGCATTGCTGTGGCTGCGGCTTAGGCCAGTGGCTACAGCTCCGATTAGACCCCTAGTCTGGGAACCTCCACATGCCGCGGGTGCGGCCCTAAAATGACAAATGGCAAAAAAAAAAAAAAAAAATTTTTTTTGGCCATACTTGTGGCATATAGAAATTTCTGGGCTAGGGATTGAATCTGAGTCACAGCCACGATCTACACTGGATCCTTAACCCAATGCCCTGAGCTGGGGCTCGAACCTGCACCTCTGCAGCAACCCGAACTGCTACAATTGAGTTCTTTTTTTTTTTTTTTGCTTTTTAGTGCCACACCTGTGGCATTTGAAGTTTCCCAGGCTAGGGATCTAATCGGAGCTGCAGCTGCCGGCCTATGCCACAGCCACAGCAAAGCCAGATCTGAGCTGTGTCTGACCCACACCACAGCTCACGGCAACACCGGATCCCTGAGCGAGGCCAGGGATCGAGCCTGCAACCTCATGTATCTTAGTTGGATTTGTGTCCACTGCACCACAACGGGAACTCCTACATATATCCATTCTTTTTCAGATTCTTTCCCCATATATGTTATTACTTATACTGAGTAGAGTTCCCTCTGCTCTACTCTAGGTCCTGGTTACCTGTCTGTTTTATGTATAGCAGTGCGCATGTGTTAATCTCAGCCTCCGAATTTATCCTTTCCCCCTTTCCCCCTTTCCCCTTTGATAACCAGAAATTTGTTTTCTATGTTTATGAGTCTGTTTCTGCTTTTTTTTTTCTTTTTAGGGCCACGCCTGTGGCATATGGAAGTTCCCAGGCTAGGGGTTGAATTGGAGCTACAGCTGGCGGCCTACACCACAGGCACAGCAACTGGGGATCTGAGCCACGTCTGCAGCCTACACCAGAGCTCACGGCAACGCTGGATCCTTAACCCACTGAGCAAGGCCAGGGATCGAACCTGCAACCTCATGGTTCCTAGTCAGATTTGTTTCCACTGCGCCACGATCGGAACTCCTGTTTCTGTTTTGTAAATCAGTTCTTCTGTATCATTTTTTGTTAGATTCCCCATATGAGTGATATCACGTGTTATTTGTCTTTCTCTGACGTCACTTAGTAGAGGTCAGAGGGCAGGAACCCAGCTCTGCTGATGGTGAGGGAGCTGGCGCTCCCAGCTGCTGTGTGGAACGGCCTTAGCAGGGCAAGCGAGGGCAGCCAGGAGGCTCTTGCCGTGTCCAAGTCAGAGCCCCTGGGGCCTGGGCCAGGGGTGGCGGGAAGGTACACGGAGGAGCCTGCACCACCAGGCAGGACTCTGGAGGCAGGACAGGCGGGGCGTGGTGACTGATAGGAAGGGCTTAGGCCCAGGACAGTTGGGGCTTTGGCGTGAAGAGGGAGTCACGGGGAGTTCCCGTTGTGGCTCAGCAGGTTGAGAAGCTTACATAGTATCTACGAAGATGCGGGTTCCATCCCAGGCCTTGCTCAGTGGGTTAAGGATCCAGGGTTACCACAACCTGCCGTATAGGTCTCAGATGCAGCTTGGATCCAGTGTGGCCGTGGCTGTGGTGCAGGCTGGCAGCTGCAGTTCTGATTCGACCCCCTAGCCTGGAAACTTCCATATGCTGAAGGCACAGCCTGGAATGAAAAAAAAAAAAGGAGAAGAAGAGGGAGGCCCAGAGGCCCAGGCTGGAGGCCTGGCTGTCCTGGCCACTCCCCGAGGGCTGGGTGGGAAGGTGATGGCTGCTCTCTGAGTGCCATGCGGGACCTGCCCTGGGGCCCTGATTCTCCCCCTGCCAAGGCCTCCCCGGAGCCACAGTGTGAAATAAGCTGAGATGTGTCGTCTCTGTGGCTGTAGGCCTCCCATCCTGGGGGCAGGGAGGTGGGGGACAGCCCATCAGGTCACCTGGTGGGCACAGATGCCGCCTCACCCTCCCTCCAAAGGTGGACAGAGCCTTCTGTTGGCCAGAGGTGGGGGCACCTGCGGGGCCAGTTCCCACGGAGAGATGAGGTTGCCTTGGGGGAGGGCACGCTGCGTGTGGGTGGGCTACCTGCTGGGGGGTTTGGAAGGGGAGCAGGGGCTGGCAGAAAGTGGGACAGTACTTCTGAGTTCCCTTCCTTCCCGGGTGAGGTACCCATGGCCTCAGGACAGTTTCCAAACTATCGCAATATGATGAGAGTGGCAGAATTTCCTGTCCCTAGGCCACGGTCAAGGGGCCAAAGTCTGCCTGCCAGCAGTAGCTGGTGGGGGGGTTATGATCAGTACAGTTGTGAACATGGAGAAACGTGTGTGTGTGTGTGTGTGTGTGTGTGTGTTGGTGGGGGTTAGGGGTGGGGCTGGTGGTCTGGATGGAAATGGGCTCTGATGAGCTAGTTCTAGCCAGGCTCCCCTGAGTGGTCCAGGGCCAGGAGGGGGCCTGCGTTATCCAAGCCGCTCTCCCAGAGGGCCGATTCCAGTTTGACTCGCTTGATTTACTTTGCAAAGAGCATGCCATGCAACCCGCCTGCAAGGCTCAGACCCAAGTAGATGCTGCTGAGTAGGATGAGGGAGGTGGGCTGTGGGGACCCACCCGAGCCAGCCCCAGACACTGAGAAGGCCCTGCAAAGGCCCTGTGCCTGGAATCACATCACGCAGTCTCGGGTCACTGACTGACGGTGAAAGAGGCTCAGAGACACCTTGAGACTTCCCCAAGGTCACAGAGCTACAGGAAGACCAGCAGAAGTGAACTCAGCTGGCAAATTCAAGGACACTCAGAAACCAAGGGCCCCTGGATTCTCTCCTCCCTCCCTCGCCATCTCTTTCCTTCCTTGTCACTCACGAAGCATTATTTGACGACGACGGCTATATTCCCAACCCACTCGAGCCTCCTGCTGGGGGCAAGGGGCAACCCCGCCTTCAGAAGGGCTTGTGGGTAAACTTGCTAGAAGCTATTTCTAAGGCTGGGAAAAAAAGAAAGTAGATCGCAGAGCCCTGGGGAAGGGCTGTGGTTGGCACAGATAAGAACTGATCCCGTCAGCAGAGCAGGGGCAGGCTGGGGGCTCCTCCCCAAGCTGGGATAGGGCCTGGGGACAGGAGCAGGGCCTGTCCCGGGAACCCAGTTGCTGAGAGTGTGAGCTCAGGTCCGACCCAGGGCCCAAGTGGTCCGTCTGCAGCCTGCGGGCCACACACGCTCACTGTGGCGTTCCGTCGTCCGTCTGTTGAGCGTCAAGTCTGACTTACTCATCGAGGCCCTGAGTCACCTTGTTTCAAAATGCTGCCCCAGTCCTGGAACGGAGCCGGGCAGCAGTGGGTGGGCCTGAGTCACTTCTGCCACTGGGACTCGCCTGCACCTTGAACCTGGCCGGGGCCCGAATGGGCCGGCCTCACTGGCTCCCAGAAGCCCGGCTCCTGAAGCTGGTCCTGGCCTCCGAAGAGGCCAGGCAGGGGCGAGGCTGGGCCGCAGGGGGAGGGGAAGGGGTGCATGGGGGGTGCACCGGGAGGAGGAGCTCTGTCTGGCAGGGGCTGGATGAGGTGGAGGGAGGAGGGAGGGAAGAGGCGAGTTGGGGGGGGGGAGGCAGGGCCAGGAAAGGAGTGCAGTGAAATTGCTTTGCATTTGAGGACCCAGTGTGACGCTCGCGGGTGTGGGCTCTGAAGCCCCTGCCCGAGGGACTCCCGGCCTGGCCATTGCCCTTAGCTGTGTTTTTGGGCAAGTGACGTCCCCTCTTTGAGCCTCAGTTTCCTCACCTGTGAAATGGGGCTGATAGTAGTAATGCTGCCCTGCTCAGTTTAGGGTGAGAATGAAATAAGTCAGGTACTGCCTCTAAAGTGCTTAGCGCATCGTAAATATTCAATGAGAGCTGGAGCTGTCATCCTCTCCTCATCATAAATGCCAGTGATGTCACAACCAGGAGAGGAGGACGTGGGTCTGAGAAGTGTTCGGCAGGGTTGGGGACATACACACAGAAGCGGAGGCCGGGAGGAACTGAGGCTCCCTGGAGTCACTGGTGAGGTGGAGGGTAGGGGGGCTGAGGAGGGAACTCTGTGAAAGGTGAACAGTTAAAGCTCAGATAGACGGAAACAAGGGTGTATTACTAAGGTTTTGTGTCCACTACCCCTCGCCCCAGCACCAGGCCCTTAGGAATCCATGGCTGTTTTATAAGAAAATTATAAGAGGAGTTCTCGCTGGGGCTCAGTGGGTTAAGCACCTGACGTTGTCTCTGTGAGGGTGCAGGTTCAACCCCTGGCCTCGTTCTGTGGATTAAAGATCTGGTGTTGCAGTGGCTGCGGTGTCGCCCACTTTTGCATTTCCTTTGTTAAATTTATTCATAAGTTCTTTTGGTTTTTGATATTCTACTGTATAGTCTACTTTTAAAAAATTGAAGCGTAGTTGATTTATAATGTTGTGTTCATTTGTGCTATGCAGCACAGTGTTTCAGTTTTATCTATCTATATATATATACACACATGCATACATATATATATATATATATATACATATTTTTTCTTCTTTTTCCACTATGGTTTATTACAGGATATTGACTATAGTTCTCTTTGCTATGCAGTAGGGCCTTGTTGCGTATCTGTTTTATATAGTTTCATACCCTATTGTAAATGGAACTTTTTTTCTTAATTTGGGAGGGGGGATGGTTTATTGCAAGCTTATAGAAATGTAATTAATTTTTGTATGTTAATCTTGTAATCTGCCACCTTGTCAAACGTGCTTATTGGTACTAATAGTGTTTAAGTGGATCCCTTGGGATTTTCTATAAGAGAGCATGTCAAGTTCATAAGAGATCATTTATTTCTTCCCTTCCCATCTGCACTCAGCTGGGGATCGAACCCACGAGCTGCTGCAGTTGGATTCTTATCCCACTGTGCCAACGGAAACTCCTAGTCTTAAAATTTTTTTTGCGAACTTTTTTTTTTTGGTCACTCCCACAGCATGCAGAAGTTTCGGAGCCAGGGATTGAAGCTATGCCCCAGCAGTGACAACGTTCTTTTGACTAAGTGTCTTGGTGAGCCCCTTCCTGCATCTGCTTCAGCACAGAAAGGAGGTCCACCGGGGCCCAGGCGCCACCTGTCCCCAGAGGCCTGGGTGGCCGCACCCAGCACCTTGTCCACCTGGGGAGCTCCAGCTCGTCACCCCTCCGCCTGCTCCTGGCCCCTGTCCTCACCCCATTCCTTTGCCTTCCCTTGCTGACCTGTGCAGATGCCTCCTCAGCTCCTTTGACTCCACTGTGATCCTCCTTCTCTCAGGTCCCATTTCCTCTGACCCCTAGAGTGCCCCCCAATGGCTCAACCTATTTCTTGCCCCCTTCCGCCCTTTGAGGCCGGCTGCTTCCTCTTCACTTCCCCTGCTGTCTCTGGGCGGAGCCACTGGTCATGAGGCCACATGGGCACGTTGGAAGGAGCCAGCAGAGGCCCGAGGCCAGGCAAGGAGGCTGTTTGTTTTGTTTGTTTTTTTTTAGGGCCGCACCGGCAGCATACGGAGGTTCCCAGGCTAGGGGTCTAATCGGAGCTGTAGCTGCCGGCCTACACCACAGCCACAGCAATGCCAGATCCGAGCCGCATCTGCGACCTACACCACAGCTCACGGCAACGCTGGATCCTTAACCCACTGAGCCAGGCCAGGGATCAAACCCGCAACCTCATGGTTCCTAGTCGAATTCGTTTCCGCTAAGCCACGATGGGAACTCCTCCAAGGAGTCTGTTTGAATAGAGGTCTGCAGGGTCAATGCTACCTCAATGCTGAGAAAGGGGTGGGTTCTGCGTGGGTTTGAGGCCGGCCAGGGCTTATCTTTCAGGGGCCCTGATGTACGGACTTGGAGTGGGGGTGGCAGGGCAAGAGTGAGACCATCTTCAGCCGATCCTGATGGCAACTTACAGGGCAAGACAGATGTCAGGTCCACCCCAGCAAATCGGCTGCTTCCGGGGTGGGGAAACCTGGCCCAGAAGCTACGGAGCCAGGAAGCTCTGAGGACTGAGATCAGGAGCGTTGCTAGCGGAGTGCAGGGAGGCAAGAGTCCCAGGCTGAAACAGGAAAACAGTGCCACAAACTACATGGGGATGGATGTCAGCTTGCCCTCTGGCAAAGCCTGGTACTCAGGTGAGGCCAGTGGTTTGAGAGGGGGCAGGAGATCGTGCCGTGACCAAGGGGAGCCAGCAATGGGTCACCAAGCACAAACCAGGTGGCCCGATTCTCATTTAATCTTTCATTTATTTATTTTTAATCCACATGCTTGGCATATGGAAGTTCCCAGGCTAGGGACTGAGTCCGAGCGCAGGTGCGACCTGTGGCCTATCGCAGCTGTGGCAATACCATACCCTTTAACTACTGCACTCGGCTGGGGATCGAACCTATGAGCTGCTGCAGTTGGATTCTTATCCCACTGTGCCAACAGAAACTCCTAGTGTTAAAATTTTTTTTTTGTGAACTTTTTTTTTTGTCACCCCCACAGCATGCAGAAGTTTTGGGGCCAGGGATTGAACCTATGCCCCAGCAGTGACAACGCTGGATCCCTAACCTGCTGAACCACCAGAGAACTCCCAACTCTCATTTACTCTTTCATTTAGTCTTTTTGTGAGTTGGCTCTGGAGACTGTGACACTCTAGGCTGTGGCTACTGTGAGATTTCCTTGGGGGTCATGATAAATTCTCTCAAAACACCCCGGTGAACTTGATGGAGAAATGTGGAGTGTGGAGAAGTTGATTTAAAGATGGCAACTTCCTCTTTTTTTTTGTCTTTTTTTCTAGGGCCACACCCTTGGCATATGGAGGTTCCCAGGCTAGGGGTCCAATCGGATCTGCAGCTACTGGCCCATGCCACAGCCACAGTAACTTGGGATCCAATCCGCGTCTGCGACCTACACCACAGCTCACAGCAACGCCGGATCCTTAACCCACTGAGCGAGGCCAGGGATCGAACCTGCAACCTCATGGTTCCTAGTTGGATTCATTAACCGCTGAGCCATGATGGGAACTCCTTCTTCTTCTTCTCCTTCTCCTTCTCCTTCTCCTTCTCCTTCTCCTTCTTCTTAATTCAGAGAATGTACTGGCTCAGGGTCACCCTGGAAGGAACTCCAGGGCCACAGGGCCTGCTGCTCAACACACCACCTGCTACCATGCAAATATCCTGAAAGCCTCCATGATCCCCCAAGCCTGGGTCGTCCTGGGCCATAAAAGCAAATCATAAGCTTTTCTCCTGCAGGACTTGTCAGAGCCTTCACTGTATTATGTTCCCGGGGTACCTTCAAGAGGGGTTAAGGCGCTGTGTTTCCTCACTCAGCCTGACTAGGGATTGCGTTTTCCTTGTGGAATCTCCATGGCCCAGTGATTCCCATGCCTCACCTACCGTGGAAATGCCAGCCTCACGGCAGGTCTCTGGGCTCAACTCTTACCTTCCTGCTGGGAGAAGACAGGTGAGGACAGAGATCAAGTCTGTTGTCAGGAGGAGATTTAACAGCTTGAAAAAGAGCAAGGAGTCAAAAAAAAAATCCAACCAGGTATCAACATGGGGAGGGGCCAAAATAGGATTACTGGGGAAAAAGCAGAAGAGGCAGAAGGCTGCCACTTAGGGAGCATGTAACACATACACACATACACGAGTTCTGTATGTTTCCTGTGGACACATATTCATGGATAAAAAGAATAAAAGGATCGGGAGTTCCCGTTGTGGCTCAGTGGTAATGAACCCGACTAGTATCCATGAGGATGTGGGTTTTATCCGTGGCCTCGCTCAGTGGGTTAAGGATCTGGCATTGCCATGAGCTGTGGTATAGTCGCAGATGTGGCTCAGATCCGGGGTTGCTGTGGCTGTAGTTTAGACCGGTAGCTGCAGCTCTGATTCGACCCCTAGCCTGGAAACTTCCATATGCTGTGAGTGCAGCCCTAAACAGCAGGAAAAAAAAAAAAAAGCTTTATAGAGGGGGCAATGCCTGGGCCAGCCCTGAAAGATGAGCAAAGTTATCCAGGTGAAGGAAGGGCATTCTGAGTAGAGAGAATAGCAGAGGCAAAGGCTCAGGGAGCATTAATAATAATAATAATAATAATAATAATAATAGCAAGTGCATGTAGTTCTTCTTGGGAGTGTCTGCTCCAAACCCATTTTTTTTTTTTTAAATTTTATGGTCGCACCCATGACACATGGAAGTTCCTGGGCCAGGCATTGAATCTGAGCCACAGCTGCTACCTACACTGCACCTGTGGCATTGCTGGATCCTTAACCCCCTGCACCGAGCTGGAGATCAAACCCGCACCTCTGAAGCAACCTGAGCTGTGGCAGTCAGATTCTTAATCCACTGTTCTGAACTCTTCAAATAAACTTCAGAGCAATATTATGTGGTAGGTCCTCTATTGTCTTAATTTACAGATGAGAAAACTGAAGCACAGAGAGATTAAGCAACTTGCCAGAAGTCACACAGCAGGCACTGACATCTGGGCTTCTCACTGCCATGCTTCTTGTGGGCAGAAGGACTTGTGTGAGAGGGTCTGGGAGAGGTGCAGTCAGAAAAGTGACAAGGGGCCCTAGATGGGACCAGAGGAGGGGACAATCTTTATGTGTAAAAATCCCCTGGGGCCCAAGGGGAGATGACTTTCTCTGTGGGGGATTCACTCTCTCAGAGTATGTGCCCTATCTAGGGGCACACTGTTCCCTGCACACTGTAGCCAGCAGAGGAGGGGGCCAAAAGTGAGGGAGGTATCAGAGGGGCTGGGGGCCAAGAAGCCTTAGAGGGCCATCTCTAGACAGACACGTGAAGTGACAGGAAGTACAATCACCAGAGGGCACAGGTGGGGTCGGTGGGCCATGCCAGGCCAAGAAGCATAAGAAGACTCAGGGCACCGGGGAATCGGGAGGGCCTCTCGTCACGGGGAGGATGGCAGCCTGGTGACTTTGGTGTCCCGCTGGGCTGATGTCACTGCCCAGGGCCCGGAGATCATAGCAGTGTCCCTCAAACGCTCCCGGACATCTGCCCGGAGAGGGGCAGCTTGAATGGAGGCAAAGACCCAGGGAACACTCAGACCTGGGCTGTCCCAGCCTCTGGGGCTTGTTTCCTCATCTGTGAAATGGAAAGAAAGACCACTGCCCTGTCCCCCTGCAGGGCCGTGGTGTTGCCAGCAGGACTGTGACTGTGGCTTCGAAAACTGGAGCACAGGAGAGCCGAGACCCAGGCAAAGCCTGCAGGTCGGATTCTGGGACTGCCAGCCAGACCCCGGGGCCTCCGCGGGAAGGGAGCGGGTGAGGACGCTGCTTCGGGATCACACGTGGCTCCTCCACCAAGATCCGACGTCGGCCAGCGCTGAGCACACCCGTCCCCTGTCCTGGTGAGTCTCCAGAGCACCTCTGCAGAGGAGGCCTTCTTGCCCGGGGTGTGGGGGGGGCGGTGCACCAAGAGTGGAGGTGACCTGCCTGGGGTCACCAGGCTTGGGGGTGGAGCTTCGATCCTGGTGCTGGGAGACCCTGAGCCTCCACAGGGGAAGATCCCTGGCCTCCGAGTGAGGGATGGGGAGCCTTTGGGGACAACTCATGTCTGTCTGGGATACTTCCTGGCTGTAGCACCCCACCTCCTTGGGGCATTTCTTTTTTTTTCTTTTTCTTTCCTTTTTTTTTCTGTCTTTTTAGGGCTACACCTGCGGCATATGGAGTTTCCCATGCTAGGGGTCTAATCGGAGTTACAGCTGCCAGCTCACGCCACAGCCATGCCAAATTTGAGTCACATCTGCGACCTACATCCCAGCTCATGGCAACGGTCAGATCCTTGACTCACTGAGCGAGGCCAGGGATCGAACCTGCAACTTCATGGTTCCTAGTCGGATTCTTTTCTGCTGCGCCACAACGGGAACTCCAGGGCATTTCTTTTCTTTCTTTTTCTTTTTTCATTTTAGGACTGCATCTGCGGCATATGGAAGTTCCCAAGCTAGGGGTTCAATTGGAGCTGCAGCTGCCAGCCTATGCCACAACCAGGGCAACGCCAGATCCTTAACCCACTGAGCGGGGTCAGGGATGGAACCCGCATCCTCATGGATACTAGTTGGGTTCTTAACCCACTGAGCCAAGACGGGAGCTCCCCCCATGGGGCATTTCTGAGGCTGGGGATGGACTTGGGACCTTGGATGGCATCTCAGTCCGCTACCTAAGACCCCGCCCTGGGATCTGGGACGTGCAAAGGTCTGGGCCATTTCTTCGCGGACATCTAGTCCTAAAGGGATGTCCCTTGGTTGCTGCCTCCATGACTCAGCTCCTCCAGAAGGGATTGTCCCCAAGACCCTGGGCCCCTTGTGAAGCAGGCACGGAGGGCTTCCCGGAGCCGAGAAGGCGGCTGGCTGCCTGCCCACCCCCACTGCCTTCGCAGATAGCACCTTCTCGCTGTTGTGTCTTGCTGCCGGCTGGGGTTCCTGCATCACCAACTGTTGCTGGGGGAGGGCCAGGGCAGGCTCCAGCTTCCCTCTGCCCCAGCTCTTCTCGGGGCTCCTGTGCCCCTTTTGCCATCCTGCCTGACCCTGGAGGATGGAGGACCAGCTTGTAAATCTTCCCAAATAGCAGAGCCCTGGGAGCTGCCAAAAAGCCTGACACCACCTGGATCTGCACCCCAGACCCACTTGGCTACCGCCTGGCTGAGAGTCTGCACCAAGCTGGGTATCGCCTGCGCTTTCTCATCTGGAGCTCGGGTACCGAGTTCTTCCATCAGGGCTGGCACACAGTGTGGTGTGAGAAGGCGGCAGGTCCCTGCCTTCCGCCGGGTCCCCTGGGGCTCAGTTCCTTCCCCCGTGGCTCTGTGGCTTTGGATGTCCATGCTGCTTCCCACTGAGCAGCTGCTGAGCCCGGGATCCCTTGTAGCTCAGAGGGGTGCCCAGGGCCACAGCCCCGGCGCCTGGAGGCCTCACCTCCTCTCTGTGTGCTCACCCCTAGTGGGGAGGCGTGCACAGCTCAGCCACTGCCCTGCTGTGTGGTCTCAGGCGGTAGGCCCCCTCCAGACTGTCCCTGCCTTGGCTGGCTCCAGTGGACTTTGAGAAATGAATAGATTTGATTGGAGTGGTTTTTGGAGCCTTTTCTGTGAGCTCCCCATCCTGGCAATGACCATGGCCTTTACCCCCACAGGCCCACCTCCCAGCTACACCTGCTTCCATGCTCCACCCACCCACCTTTCACTGCAGGTGCAGGTCCCAAGAGAAAGGTCTATGCTGCAGGCTCCCAGCAGGGTGATGGGGATGACAGCATCACCAAGCTAGGGACAGTCTTTGGTGGACATTGAAAGCTTGAGGACTTTAGAGTTCCCCGACGGCCTAGTGATTAAGGACTCATCCTTGGAGCCCACCTCCGCCCTGGCACTGCGCCCAAACTCCTTCCCCGGGTGGAGCCCTCACCACACCTCGCCCCAGGAAAACCGGAGCCACTGGATGGAGTTCTTCACTCGGTCCTCCCAAACCCCAGTTTGCGCCCCTCCATCGGCCTCCCCTGCTGCCGCGAGTGGGGCAGGGCCCCCTCTCCCCGGCCAGGCCCTCCTCTTGGACATAGGGTTTGTGCCAGACGGCCCACCCATCCCAGGACAGGACTAGAAACCTCTAGCCAGGGCCCCTCCACGGCGTCCTGTCACGGCTGAACATCCTGGCTTTTCAGGAAGTGCGTCCCCCTCTTCCCCGCTCCGGAGCCTGACAGCCCAGCCACTTGGTGACTCCCAGGCAAAGCCACACAGATTTGTCCTTTGCCCTTCGAACCACCCCCCTGCCACACTCCATCTTCTCTTTCAGTTCTTCGCTGCCCCCTAGTCACTTGTGCCAGAAACCTGGGCGTCACCTGGGCTCCGTTCGCCACCTGCCCCACACTCAGCCCGCCAGCCGGGCCCATAGTTTCTGCCTCCAACACTCATCGTATCTGTGCTTGTCTGCTCCCCACCCCAACTCTGTCTCCAGCCAGCACCTCGTACAGGTCACTGTCTTCGGTCCCCCGGGACCCCTCTCTGGCTTTCCTGATTTCCTGGCACCCTCCAGCCAGTTCTCCTCTTGGCAATCAGAGGGAAATTGTAAAATGATGACTAAATCATAGCACTCAGCCTCCAGCGGCTCCCATCCAACCAGCTGCTGCCGTTAGGCTACCTCTGTCCCCATTCCCCACTGGTCACCCCCAGGCCCACTCTGACAGCTGCTGCCACACACTCGATTCCTTCTGGCCCCAGGACCTTGGCACCTGCTGTTCCCGTGCTCTCCACGTGGCATCCTGGATGCTCTGTCGCCACTTACCGGTCCCCGCCTGGGAACCGACTGCTCCCCACCCTGGGATCTTGTTGGCCCTCCACTCACTTTTACACCTGTGCAGCTTGAAGGGTCCGGCCTCACCCCACTTATAGGCAGAACAATGGCAGCCTCATGGCCAAAGTCCCAAGACCAGACACCGGGCTGTTCTTTCTGTCGCCCTTGGGGCTCCAGTGTTGGGGGCACTCAGTGGCTTCCCGCCAGCAAGGCGCTGTGTGTGTGTGCCGGGGGGACTTCCTTTCAGTCTAGACCCCGTCACCACCACGCTGTACAGTAGAAACATCGGAACAGCCACAGGCCAGGGTTTGTCTAGATGCGGCTCTGTCTAGGTGGGGACTCTGGACCACTTACCTGACCTCTCCAAGCCTTAGTTTCCTTCTCTGTAAAATGGGCTAAAAAGGACTGACGAGCAGGGCTGTGAGGATTAAGTGAGGCAGTCTTTGTAAAATGCCCGACTTGCAGTAGGCAGGCAATGAATGATCATTTTCCTTATGATTGCGGAGCCCTTGGGTAGGATGGTGCCCCGTCATGGGTGTGGCTGGCGCCAGGGATGCGAGCCTGTAAATGTGCCTGCTGAATGTAGAGCCCAGGGCTTCTGCGGGAGAAGCAGAAAAGGGACAGAAGAAAGGCATCTTATGGGCTCTAGGGCAGAGCAGGCTTTGGTGGGGGAACAGTCAGGAGAGGGACCTGGTGTGAGCGGAGGCTACACACTGGGGATAAGTGGAGGTGAAGCTGGGTGGTGATTTTGGCCTTGACCTCGGCCAAGGGGAAAAGGAGGCAAGCTCAGAAGAGAACAGTTGCCCTCTAATACATATGATTTCACATCCCTGAGTAGGAGAGATCTTTACCGATATTTATGTGTGAGTAAGCCAAGGCTCAGAGAGGTTAAGTGACTTGTCCAGGTCACACAGCTGCCCTCAATTGGAGGCCCCAGATTTGATCCAGAAAGCAGCGGAAACCTGAGCAGTTTTTCAGCTGGGGCAGGATCTGGAGAAAGCAGTCTGAGGTGGGCAGAGGTGAGTGGGTGGGTGGGCTGCAGAAGGCTGGGGGCTCAGAGAGCCTGTGGGGCCACGGGGAGGGACCGAGAGAGGGTGTGTAAGCCTGGGAGACGGCCAGCGTCTCCGTCCCTGAAAGGGCAGGTAACTCTGACCTCTTGGCTTCAGCACTGCCAGCTCAAATCTGTGGCCTGGGGTCCCCTCCCCGCTTCTCCTGCTCCCCCAACCTGGAGGCTTGTAGCTGGGAGGGACTGGGTTGGCCTCTGGCCGCCTTCTGGTCCAGACCAGAGAACAGGCCTGGCTGGGGCTGTGTGCTGGATGCCCAGCCTCCCATTTCTCAGGCTTTCTGGTAAAAGCCAAGCAGGAATCTACCGCAGGCTGAATGCAGACAGATCTGCCTCAAGGGGCTCTAGAGGCCACGGGTGCCTCAGGGAGCCCCCACGGTCCTTACAGGCCTGATTTCTGTCCCAGGAAGGCCAGTGGTTTCTCAAACTTCACCCAGGAGCTATTTTTTTTTTTTTCTTTTTCTTTTTAGGCCGTACTCATGGCATATGGAAGTTCCTGGGCTAGGGTTCGAATCAGAGCTGCAGCTGCTGGCCTACATCACAGCCACAGCAGTGATCTAAGCTGCAGCTTGTGGCAATGCTGGATCCTCAACTCACTGAGAGAGGCCAGGGATCCAACCCACATCCTCACGGCCAGTAGTTGGATTCTTAACCTGCTGAACCCCAACAGGAACTCCCAGGAGCTGGTCTGTATAGAGAGAAGGGAGGCTGGGCTGGTGGATGCCCTGCCTGATCCAGACAAGACACTGACCACCCCCCCCAAAACACGTACTCAGCAAGACTGGAGGGCAGGGGAGTTCCCGTCATGGCTCAGTGGTTAACGAATCCGACTAGGAACCATGAGGTTGCAGGTTCGATCCCTGGCCTCTCTCAGTGGGTTAAGGATCTGGGGTTGCTGTGAGCTGTGGTGTAGGTCGCAGACGCGGCTCAGATCTGGCGTTGCTGTGGCTGTGGTGTAGGCCAGAGGCTACAGCTCCGATTAGATCCCTAGCCTGGGAACCTCCATATGCCATGGGTGTGGCCCTGGAAAAGACAAAAAGACAAAAAAAAAAGAATAAAAAAGACTGGAGGGCAGGGTAAGTAAACCAGGAAGGCCAGCACTTCAGAGCAGAGGCCGGGCCCAGGGTCCCTGTGGGCAGGGAAGTCGGGCTGACTTGGCAGCAGCAGGCATGGGGCTGCCGGGGCCAGAGCATGGAGCTGGTGAGAGCCGGCACCCTCAGGTCTCCAATACATCAGCCCGTCAGTGGGGCCGTCCTCCCACAGGGGCGTGTCCAGCACTGAGCTGGAGTCCCCGGGAGAAGTTGCCAGACATCAAGGCTGGGAGAGGCGGGCGCCCCACGCCATGTCCACGAGAAGCCTCTTCTGCATGCTGGGTTCGCATTTGCAACAGACTCTCACAGGGGGAAGCAGACATTTGTTCATCCCAGGAAACTTTTTTTTTCCTTTGGGCCCATAGCACTTGGAAGTTCCCGGGCCAAACCCACGCCACAGCAGTGACCCAAGCCACAGGAGCGAAAAGGCCAGATCCTTAACTGCTGGGCCACCAGGAAACTCCAAGCCTAGAAGCTTTTACTGAACTCTTAATTATGTGCTGCTGTGTTGCCCAGCACTGGTGTTTCAGAAATAAAAAAGTGGAAGGAAGGGGAGTTCCCGTGGAGCCTCAGCAGGTTACGAATCTGACTAGCATCCGTGAGGATGTGGTTTCGATCCCTGGCCTCACTTGGTGGGTTAGAGATCTGGCACTGTGTGCTGCAGGGTGAAAAAGAAAAGTGGAAGGAAAGAAGCCAGTTGGCTGATCTTCCTGCTCCGCACAGAGACCGTGCTTTGACTCTGCAGTGGCCCCAGTGCCTGCTCTTCTCCCCTGCGCTTGGATTTCCCAGTCCATTGGTCTCAGCCTAGTTGCTGCCCCTCTCGGCAGCTTCCTTGCTTGGCTGACCTGAGGATTAAGTGACAGGCTCCACATCCGGTCTCCAGCCAGAGCCAGGCACAGGGAACGCCACTCAGGAAAGATGAACTGAGAAGTAGACAGGTTCAGAGAGGTTAAGCTACCTGCTCAGGGACACAGATAGGTAAGTGGCAGGGCTGGGGTTTGAACCCTGGCCGAGGAGGTGCTAAAGCCCCAGGAACTGGAGCCTTCGCAGCTGCTTCTCCCTCCACTGATCTGGCCTGTCTATTTGACCAAGCAAGCTGGCTTGGCTTTTAGGGAGCTGAGCCCCGCAGCATCCCCTGGTTGACCCATCTGAAGATCTTGTGGGCTTCCCAGGGTACACTGACCTTAGCTGGATATGGGTCCCTCCTGTCTGGGTGCCAGACGCCACCCCCACCCCCTAAGTCCTCCACAAAGGGAGAGCAATTTCTTCTGCTATACTGTTGCGCCCTGATTGCTCCTGGGGCTGGTGGCTGGGTTTAACGGTAATGTTTGTTTTGAACTTGACTATGTTTGTTGGAGGAAAATGCTTTAAGGAGAAGGGCAGGTGAGGGAAAGGGGCAGCGTGCCCAGTGCCACCTGTTTGCTCAGCACCCCCCTGTGGAGCTCTCGGTGCCTGGAGTACCCCCCTACCCTGACTCCCAGCCACATGCCGATCCTCGGCCGGGGCCAGGGGGGACAGGTGTCAGGAGCATCTGGCGGGTGGGCAGACCCAGGCGGCAGGGAAGACGATTGGGGTGTTCGCCAGTTTCACTCTTGCCTTGCTGAGCGATCTTATGGCAGACACCTTCACGCTCATGCACGGCCCGAAGCGCTAAGACACACATAACCAACTGTGGCTCAGCAGGTTAAGAGCCCGACTAGGATCCATGAGGACATGGGTTCGATCCCTGGCCTCGCTTAGTGGGTTAAGAATCTGACGTTGCTGTCAGCTGTGGTATAGGTCTCAGATATGGATTGGATTCCGCGCTGCTGTGGTGTAGGCCAGCAGCTGTAGCTCCAACTTGACCCCTAGCCTGGGAACCTCCATATGCCGCGGGTGCAGCCCTAGAAAGAGGATAAAAAAGAGAGAAAGAGCGAATAAAACGCATATGTTAGGTGGTTGTCATGGATAGTGACCAACCGTCCCCCTTTGCCCGGGGCCATTCCAGGTCTAATATACAAAGTCCTGCCTTCCTGAGGAGCCCCTCGGTACTGGGCAAACTGAGACAGCTGGTTTCCCTACAAGTCTCCTGTGTGTTACCTCCTAGGGCCTCAGAGCACCCAGAGGTGGACGAAGTCATGGGTCATAGACCCATTTCACAGATGTGGAAAGCCGGGCGGGCAGAATTTCAGCTTTAGAGGGTGAGGCTTCCTATTGTTGTTATTCTAAGACGAAGTGCTTTAAAAGCACAGAGACCCACGCTGGAGGCCAGGCCAGGTGCTGCGCTGGGCCTGCCCCAGGGGCTGACTGGGGTGGAAGCCGGGGCCCAGGAAGGAATTCTGGCCAGAGCGGGCTATGGGCTCTGGGGACATGCCCCGAGCTTGTGGGGCCTGGAAGGGTCAGTAAGTCCCTGAGGAGGAGAGACAGCAACCCCCAGGCTCCGGGGGCGGGGTGGGGGGTCACACCCGAAGATATGTTCAAGGGAGAGGCAACAGCTCAGGCCCCCCGCTCCCAGAGGGCCTGCTGCCTGAGTCTGCCATCCTGGGCAGCGCTGTGGCACCACCCGGTTCAGTGAATTATGCATGAAACAAATACCTAGGGAGAACCCACTTTGTGCCAGGCTCTGTGCCAGGCTCTGGGGACTCAGTAAAGAATCAAAGTCCTCGGCTTTGCAGAGCTCTCACTCCAGTGGGAGAGACAGATGCAAACTCTCAGAGGCAGGGAAGTTTTATTGCATTTGTGGTCAGTGCCATGAAGGAGAAAGGGAGCTCATGCTCGGGGACCTCGGACCTGGTTCTGGGGGTCGGGGTGGAGTGCAGGAAGCTGAGACATGCGCTTGAGCTGAGTGCTGGAAGATAACCAGAGAGCTGCTGGGGAAGCCCTGTGTGGCCGGTCCCTGTTTGGCTGTGTGTGCTTGCATAAGTCGCTTGGCCTCTCTGAGCCTTGGGTTCTTCCTCTGGAGCTGGTACACATCTC
The DNA here is from genome assembly GCA_004024745.2 of Catagonus wagneri. Classification (NCBI taxonomy): domain Eukaryota; kingdom Metazoa; phylum Chordata; class Mammalia; order Artiodactyla; family Tayassuidae; genus Catagonus; species Catagonus wagneri. The sequence continues at coordinate 25,847,069 of PVHT020000521.1, forward strand.
CTGGTTGAGGGAAGGCTACTGCTTCTGTGGGTACTGGAGAAGCAGTGGACCAAGGTGAGCACATCCTTGGAGGAACAGCAGCATTTTTTTCTTTTTCTTCTTAGGGCCACACCTACGGCATATGGAGGTTCCCAGGCCAGGAGTCCAATCAGAGCTGTAGCTGCCAGCCTACGCCACAGCCACAGCAAGGCAGGATCCACGCCGCAGCTGCGATCTACACCACAGCTCACAGCAGTGCCAGATCCGCAACCCACTGAGCAAGGCCAGGGATCGAACCTGTAACCCCATGGTTCCTAGTCAGACTCATTTCCACTTTGCCACTACAGGAACTCTGGAACAGCTGCATTTTTTTATGGGCTACCTATGTGCCTGACTGAGCCCTAGGAAGGGAGCTGGGAGAGACTTAGTTTGGGACACCCCCAGCCCAAGGTGCTGGCCCAAGAGCAACTTTCACTCCAAAAGAGGAACCTGGCACCACCTGGGCCAACCCCTGGGGACAAAGGGACACTTACTTTCCAGAGACAGAAGGCTAGAGAACTCTCAGCCGTTCACAGGCAATTATCGGAGCACAACAATTAGGGAACAATTAGGGACTTAATTGTGCCTTCCTGCTTCTGGGCCTGCAGGGATCTGCCCAGAGCTGTTTCCCCTGAGTCCTACAGCCCATTTTTCCACTCCTGCTAATGGAGCTCTCTGAGAAGTTTTAAAAATTTCAAGCACTATGCAGGGCACTGTGGTCCTCAAAGCATGGACCCCAGACCAGCAGCATCGCCCGTCTGGGAACTTGCACAAAATCAGATCCTTGTGCCCGACCCTAAAGACGGGATGTGGCGGGGGGTCGGGGGCGGGGGGTTAGCCCTCCAGATGGTGCTGAGGTTTGCTAACGTTTAAGAACCACTGGGCTCTCAGCTCGGTTCAAAACTCCGTTCCTTGCCTGTGACCCGTAATAGCAACGGCGAGGGCCGATGTGCACAGAGTGTTTGCCCTGAGCCGCCTGTGCGCAGCACCTTCCACCCATTGTCTCAGACAGCCTGCGAGACTATCATGGTCATTGCCTCCATTTCACAAATGACCACACCGGAGCTCGGCGGCTGGCACAGCTGGCGGGCGGCAGAGCCGGAGTTTGCACCTGGCCATTGGCCTCTGCGTTCCCGGCTTGGACCTCCGGGCCACCCTGAGGCTCCATGGGCTGTGATGACATGGCCACTCACAGCTTGGGAACTAGCTAGGGCCTGGAGGTCAGCATTCACCTTGCACTGGGACCAAGGGCAAAGGACTTCACTGGCCTTGGTTTTCCCATCTGAGGACTGGGGACATGGGATGATCGTGAGAGTTCTGTGGGGTGATGAAGGAAGCACCTGGTGGTCAGGAGATATGCAGTGGGAGCTGGGGCCCCCCTTTCTTAGAACTTGCAGAGAAGTCACTGGTCTGTGCCTTGGTTTACCTCATAGCACCAGGGGAAGGAAGCCATCTAGAACAGGGTTCATCTCCCCCTGAGATGGATGAAACGGAAGTTCCTGACCTGACAAGGGAGCGGGGGGTGGGGTGGTGGGATGGAACATGCAGGTGTTGAGGGCAGAGAGACTGACTTTTTTTGTGTGTGTGTCTTTTTAGGGCCGCATCTGCAGCAAATGGAGGTTCCCAGGCTAGGGGTCGAATCAGAGCTGTAGCTGCCGGCCTTCGCCACAGCCACAGCAACGTGGGATCTGAGCCGTATCTGCGACTTACACCACAGCTCACGGCAATGCCAGATCCTTGACCCACTGAGCGAGGCCAGGAATCGAACCTGCAGCCTCATGATTCCTAGTTGGATTCGTTTCCGCTGTGCCACCATGGGAACTCTAGAGAGACTGACTTTGAACCTGACTCTCCTGGTCCCACTGTGCAGCCCTGGGTAGGTTACTGAACTCCTCGGGGCTCAGTAAACTTCAGTCCCAAAGGCCTGAGCCCAGGTCTCCCAGCCAGGCTCGTTGGGCTGCGGTGATGAGGGGAGGAGGCAGGCACGTGGACCCACGGGCCTTCGGGACTCACCTATGGACCTGCCCACCCCCGTGTCGCCCCCCGTGTCCCCCGCCACTCCTCACCCAACCACCAAGAATCTGCACAACCTTCAAGCATGACATTGAATCTCTTGACCTCAGTTTCCCCATCTCCCAAGTGAGCCTTATCATTGGATTCTGAATGCAGGCGAGCCTAGTTCAGTGTGTCCTGTGCTGGGCCTGCCCCCCACACCCCTCAAACAACCCCCGGGGTCAGGAAGCCCCTGGGACGTACAGGGGCTGTCTCTGGAAAGGGTGCTGGCCTTCAGGGCCCTTCCCCAGCCCTGGCCGGAAGGTGACAAGATAGCCGGTGGAGTCGATTCTTCCCTGAAGACACAACAGAGAGGCCCAGGAGGGCAGGCTTGAGGTGAGGGCCGAGGAAGAGCACGCTGACCTCACCATGTCTGTGACTGATAAGGTGCTGAGCTTGGCCGGAACAATCTCTCTCGCCCCGAGCTCCCCGCCCAGCAGCTGGATCTGGACCAGAGCTTGGCCTTGGTGCGGGGCGGTGGAAGGGCGCTCCCTTTCCTTGACACATCGGGTGGGCAGGGGCGCGGGCTCTCCACTGACCCAGGTTCAAGTCCAGGCTGCTGTTTCCTTGGACTTCACACAGACCTCTCTGCACGGGGCTTTTTCGTGTGCAATGTGAGCCTAGGCCTTGAAGACCACTGCCCTGCAGGCCGCACGGCTCGGAATGGCCCCTCTGCCATGGTGGGGAGGGAGAGACAGGGCCAGCTGGACCCTCGGACCTCGAAGACTTCTCCCCTGCCCTGGGCGACCCTGCCATCCAGCAGCCTGCCACCCCGGGGGCACTGGTTTGAGGTGGCCAGCCCTTGTCTGCCCTCATCACCTCCTTAATGTCTGAGTCCCGTTGTCCGTCGGGGTTGCAAGGCCTCCTGATGGGGTGTCTGGTTTTTCAGGTCTCTGCATGGGGCCTGCTGGTCTCCACCGGGCAGTCCGCCCCACCCCCAGGCCCTGGGACGGGCTGGGACCAGGAGGGCTCAGGCCAGGAAAGGAAGCCGCAGAGTCAAGGCCTCATCCTCTCCAGGCCTCCGCTGAACTCTCCGGGAGCCCGGAGGCCTGGCCACGGAGGGAGTGTCCAGCTGGACCCAAGCATATCCACCTTCTCATCTGGGGACAAGCTCTGACGATGGTTGGGGGTCAGCAAACCTGACTTGGCATGCTGGGGTTTGGGCCCAAAAGTAGAGTGAGTGTGTCTTTTGCAGGCGGATGATGATCGGAACCTCACACGTGGGCGGCAAGGACAAGGACGCCAGAGGTTCCAGAAAGAGGTCCCCGAGGGCAGCACCTCCCCGCCCCCCATCGCTTCGACAAGGTCCACAGTGGGGAGGAACCACCCTGAGATTCTCGAAGCATTTCCAGTTCTGGGATGGGGCTTCCAGAACCACTGCTGCTTGGAAAATGTCACTGGGAACGCAGATGCTCGATCTGGGAGGAGCGGCTGGGCTGGGCTGGGGGCGGTGGGGGAGGAGGCTGGAGGCCTGGTGGAGGAAATGCAAATTGGCATCATGAATTATGCATCAGCCCAAGCTTCTCACACGTTTGGGGCTGAATGAAATCATGTTTGCCTGGAGAAGGGGGAGGGGAAGATGGGACAAAGATGAGCAGGGCCTGGCCCTGGGCAGCTCTAGCCGGTGTCTTGTCGGCTTTCAAGAGGTCCGAGCAGGGGTTGGGGGCATCTTCCTGATGTCTGCATTTTTGCTGTGTGACCTCAGGCCAGTCTCTTACCCTTTCTGATCAGCCTGTTTCCTCATGGACATGATCCAGTTGAGAATCTCCGCCCTGTCTCACTATGTTTGTGAGGGCCAATTCATTTGTACTGTTGAGAGTGATTTACCAGAATTGTTATAATTTTAGAAAAGTAAAAATTATTATCACTCTCTTCTTAGTCTTATAATTATTTATTAATGGGTGCGGAGCTAAAAGCTTTGCACTTACTTTTCGTGATTCACAACCATCCTTGCCTCCAGGGGCTGTTGCTGTCTCCATTTTACAAATGAGAGGTGTGGGGCTCAGAGAGGTTAAGTCAGTGCCTGAGGTCCACAGCTGGATAAGGAGCAGAGCCTTAGATTCAGCCATGGGCCAGGGCAGGAGGTGGCTCTCCTCGCCTGCAGCAGGTCAGTCTGACTTCAGAGAGGTGACCTCTCTTTCCCTATGCAGTGAGAATCTGGGGGGTTGCTGGGGACCTTGTGAGGCTGATGCTATTGTGGTTATTCTGGGATAGTCCCAGAATGCTGTCAGGGTGCCAGGCCCAGAAAATCCACTTGAGACTCCTTGAAATGTGTGATAATTTCAATTAAACAGAAAAAAAAATCAGTGTTCATTGAGCAACCACTATATTCTGGGCCCTGTCCCAGGTGCTCTGCCAGGGCTAATAGTGCCCCAGAGTGTGGGGGTAGCACCCCTTACACCATCTCTCAGATGCAAAAGCCCTTTCTTTCCTCTCCCCTCCTCCTAAATCAGACCAACATTGCATAGACAATTTGCACAAGAGACAACTCTGACTGCTCTGTTATTTCAAGTCAAGGACCTGGACGTAATAAAAGTGAAACTGTAAGGGTAGGAGTGGGGATAAGGAGAAGTATCATTTCATTCCAGATTGCGGTAGAAAGAAACACTGGAATTTTGTAACCAAAAGAGTGATGGTCAAATTAGAGAAAAAGGCTGGATGATTTTAAGTGATTTTCTCTATTCATAGGAAAATATACGGTATTTCCAGTTTGTTTCAACAACCTTTTGGTCATCTGAGTGGTCACTAACTGCACCCAAACCATATAACCCAATAGTGTGTTACCCATCCATCCACCCCCTAATCCATCCACCCTCCCACCCGCCTATCCACCCACCATTCACCTATGCACCAATCTATCCATCCACCCATCCATCCATTCACCCATCCCCTCATCCATCCATCCATCCACCCATCCACTCATCAATCCAAACATCTGTCCATCCATCCATCCATCCACCCAAACTAATGGGTGATAGGGATGGAGCTGGAGAGCTCATGGCCCCCTAATGGGCTGCCCGTCACCCCACCATCAGTAGGATGCAGGGGAATCTGCTTTTCAGCAGCTGCTAAATTGCTAACAGCTAGTTCTAGATTTTGAGGTCTTTCACTTTTCATTTATCATTAGGATTCCACCCCTCCATCTGGGCTGCAACACCCACCCCCCTTTCCAAGTGTACATAGTAATTTCAGATATCAAAGTTAGAGCAAGACGTGCCTCAGGTCCTAGAGGGCCAGTGCTCTGAAGTGACCCTCTGCTGACCTGAAAGGCAAAACCTGTGTCCTTGGGAGTCCCCATCTGCCTTCCAGGGCCCAAGATGTCCTCGCTGCGGTGGGCGTGAGGCTCCGCCACCCGCATGCCTGAGAACCCCATGGCCCGCCTTATCACCGCTGTTCGGTGTTGCTAGTTATCTCCTCTGTGGGAGGGTCTTTCCTGCCCGGCAGCTTCCACTCCCTGCTCGCCTGCCTCCCGCCCTCCCACTGCCCCATGGTCACTGCCAAGGTCACTGATGACCTCCTAATTGCTCAGATTTGACAGGCACTTGGGGGCTCTTACCGCGTTGCCCTCTCCGTGGCATTTGCGGGGCTGACCCCGCCCGCATCCTCCTCTTGGCCTGGCGCTGGATCCCGGCTGTGCTCCTGACCTGCTCCGTTCCCTGTCCCTTGTGCCTCTGAGGACATCTGGGGCGCGCTGGGACTCTAGCTGCATGCCCTCCGGGGGGTGCACATTCCCACGGCTTCACTCGCCTCCCCCTCTCCCGAAAGCTCTGGGGGCAGAGTCCGTGCTCTGAGCTCCCAGCTCCTCCCCGCCCTGTAGCCAGTGCAGGCAGGGAACACGAGGCAGACCCCTGGCCAGTGAGCTGTGAGGCAAGTGTCACTTGTTCTGTAAGCTGGGCCCATGGACAGAGAAACGAGACAAAAAGGCCTTTTACCAGGAAGCAGCATTTATTCATTCCATTTTACACCTGGGTGAACTGAGGTTCCCAGCATTAAAACACTTGCCCGAAGTCACTTAGGAAGAAAGCCGTCAAGTGGGGGTGCAGACTCAGGCCTGTGGACCCGGGAATCTACTCATTTCTGAGATTGCCTCCTTCAAGGAGAAAGGATGGGGGCTGCCGTATAAACACACACACAGGCTAGAGAGGGTCCTGATGCTTGACTGTCTGGCCAGTCATTAGGATTTTGCACGCCCATTTCACAGCTGAGAAGACAGAGAGGCTGACTGAGTTAAAGGACTTGCCCAAGGTGATGCAACAGTCAGGATTCAGAGCAGAAGGCTTGAGAGTCTGAACTCTGGGGCCAGGGGCTTGACTGGCTATCCCAGCTCTGACGCTCCTCAGCTGTGTGACCTTGGGTAAGTTACTTACCCTCTCTGTGCTTCAGTCTCCTTGCGGGGTTAAGACTGATCTGATCCTCAAGTGGGGATCAAATGTCTATGTCCTTATCTGTCAGTGTGAGGATGAAATAAGCTTAATCACTTAGAAGTGCCCCAGCCAGGGTGATACTCAGTGTCAGTTCTTACTGTTCTGCACTTCTGACGCCCAGCCGCTCCCCGCCCCGAAGGAGTGATGCTCGTTCTTTCTTTCTTTTTATGGCCACACCCGTGGCATATGGAGGTTCCCAGGCTAGGGGTCCAATCAGAGCTGCAGCTGCCGGCCTACACCACAGCCACAGCATTGCGGGATCCAAGCTGTGTCTGTGATCTACACCACAGCTCACAGCAACTCTGGATCCTTAACCCACTGAGCAAGGCCAGGGATCGAACACACATCCTCATGGACACTAGTCAGATGTGTTTCTACTGCGGCACACGGGGACTCCCTACGCTTTTTCAGTTTTCCTGTTTTTCCCTCATGCTCTTCCCTTTACCTGGAATGTTCTTTCTTCCTAATTCTTCTGGAAAATTCCTGCTCATCTTTAAAAACTTTGCCCAAACAACTCCTCCTCCAGCCTTGTCAGCCCACGTCTGGACTGATCACCAGCAAGGAATGGATGTCGTTATTACGAGGGTGCATGTCGGCCCATCCCTGTGCCCCTGGGCAAGAGGAAGGAACACAGGAGGGTCTGGTGGGGTGGTAGCCTGAGGGCAGGAAGTCAGGGCACTGGTGGGAGGGAGCTGGGACAACAGGCGAGGATGGGTGCAAGGTCTGTTATTGAATTCTTTTCTTTCATTCTTTGCTTTGCTTTTTAGGGCCGCCCTGCAGCATACAGAGTTTCCCTGGCTAGGGGTCAAATCAGAGCTACAGCTGCTGGCCTACACCAAGACATCCAAGCCGCATCTGCGAACTACACCACAGCTCATGACAACCCCCGATCTCTGACCCACTGAACGAGGCCAGGGATCGAACCCACATTCTCATGGATACTTAGCTGGATTTATTTCCACTGCACCACAATGGGAACTCCTTGAATTATTTTCTTTTTTTAATTTTTTTTTTGTCTTTTTGCCTTATCTAGGGCCGCACCTACGGCATATGGAGGTTCCTAGGCTAGGGGTCTAACAGGAGCTGTAGCTGCCAGCCTACACCACAGCCACAGCAACGTGGGATCTGAGCCGCATCTGCGACCTACACCACAGTTCACGGCAGCGCCGGATCCTTAACCCACTGAGCAAGGCCAGGGATCGAACCCACAACCTCATGATTCCTAGTCGGATTCGTTAACCACTGAGCCACAACGGGAACTCCTTTTTTAATTTTTAAATTTTATTTTATTTTATGTTTAGGGCTTCACCTGTGGCATATGGAAGTTCCCAGGCTAGGGGTCGAATCAGAGTTGCAGCTGCCGGCCTACGTCACAGCTGCAGCAACGCCAGATCCTGGCAGCAGCTTTCGGCAATGCTGCATCCTTAAGCCACTGAACAAAGTCAGGGGTGGGACATGCACCCTCACAGACAGCATGTTGGGTTCTTAACCTGTGGAGCCACAATTGGAGCTTCTGAATTACTTTCTAATTTCTAATGGACATGTCTTCCTCCTTCAGTGAACTGTTTGTCCAGGGATGGTGGGCAAGGCTGGGTCCTTTCCTCTCTGTACACTGCCCTGCACAGGTGCTTGTTCATAGAGGCACCCGCTTAATAAGCGCTTGTGGGATAGATCATTGGTGTCTATCAAATATTCATGGCTGTCAAATATTCATCATTCACTCATTCATAGCTGGGAACCCTTTCTTCAAATGAAATAACTTTGCAGGAGCCAAATATGAGGAATGTGCTCGATGGAACAGCTTCGAGGCCCCCACATGGCACACTTGTCAATTTCCAGGCAGCCCTGGGGATCTTGACACAGAATATTCATTCCACATGCCCTGGAATTCTTGGTGGCCCTCGCTGACTCAGATCCCTTCTGCCTGATGTCGGCTTGGAGCACTGTGCCCCAGAGGCAGCCACACCAGGCTGGCAGGGCAAATGGGCTTGCGTGGGTGTCTGGTCAATATCCACTGAATGAAAAAACAGAGCAAACTTCGCTTTTCCTTGAGCTGTGGGCAGAACCTCCTTGGTGGGCTGCCACTCGGCTCTGACTCTGGTCAGTTTGCCCAGACGTTGATGCTGAGGCTGTGGTACCCAGGCCATTCTGTCCCCCTGTCCGGGTCCAGCCCCTTGTCTGCAGTGATGGCTAAACGGGGGTCCGGGCAAATCACTTTTAGGTGGGGAGTCATCACGACCCCCTGGAGGGCGCATTTGGAGCCAGTGAGACCTTTGAGAGAGCCGAACCTGGCCCAGGTGTAGGGGATGGGACGGAGGGGAGATTCCCCCCAACACACACACTTGGCACCAGCACCAGGATTTCCCACAGTCACTGTCCAGATGCAGGGCTTAGGGCTGGGGTCTCTGCCCAGGCCTCTCAGCTGTAGAGAGGTGGGTGCATTTGCCACGTGGGGGAGACCACTTTGCGAGTGATCTGAGGACAGGTCCTGAGTCCTTAGGCTTATTGATGCTTGGTGACTAATAATTCTTCCCTGCCCTTTGGGTACATGGATGTGCATTTTCTTTTCTTTTTCTCCCCCCTTTTTTTTTTTTTTTTTCATGGTCACACTCTTGGAAGTTCCCAGGCTGGGGATTGAATCCAAGCTGCAGCCTCGACCTATGCTGTGCCTGCAGCAACACTGGATCCTTAACCCACTTCAGTGGGCCAGGAATCGAACCCATGCCACCACAAGATAATGCCAGATCCTTAATCTGCTTTGCCACAGTGGGAACTCCCAACATATTCTTTCTTTCTTTTTCTTTTTATGGCTGCACATGCACAGCATGTGGAGATTCCCAGGCTAGGGGCTGAAATGGAGCTGCAGCTGCTGGCCTACACCATAGCTACAGCAATGCCAGATCTGAGCTGCATCCGTGATCTACATTGCAACTTGAGGCAATGCCAGAACCTTAACCCACCAAGCGAGGCAAGGTATCGAACCCGCGTCTTCACTGACACTACGTTGGATTCTTAACCTGCTGAGCCACTTAGAGAACTAATCAACATTTTCTTTAATAAATGTACATATTAATTTAATACGCACTTTTGTGTATGTAATATAATTTCACGAATAAAATAATAGAAAAAAGTGATTTACTACCCTCTAGACATTCTTCAGATCTTTAGTTAAAATGTCAAGAAGAGAAGGTTAGTGGCCCTTTTATTTTTAATGTTTTTATTTATTTATTTGTTTATTTATTTATTTTGCTTTTTAGGGCCACACCTTTGGCATATGGAGGTTCCCAGGCTAGAGGTCTAATTGGAGCTACAGCTGACGGCCTACACCATAGCCACAGTCGCACAGATCTGAGCCGCGTCTGCGACCTACATCACAGCTCAAGGCAACGCCAGATCCTTAATCCACTGAGCGAGGCCAGGGATCAAACCCGCAACCTCATGGTTCCTAGTTGGATTCGTTTCCACTGCGCCACGATGGGAACTCCTAGAGGACCTTTTAGAGCATCCCCCTTTTAGAACATCCTTCCCTTTGCAGTCACTGTTAGTTTCATACTCAGTATTCATTCTCTATATCTTCTTTTCTAACAGAAACCTATTTATTCTAGGTGACCAAGTTTCCAATTCAAGTGCCACTGTCCCCCTTTACAGCTGACTAAGGAGACATGGACAGATTTGTTGGGTGGGGCTACTCTGCTGGAAGATATGCTCTTGAGCATAGTGCCTCTCCTTTCCACCCCAGTTCTTTCTGCTTCTTGCCTGGAATGAAGACTTGATGGCTGGAGCTCCAACAGCCATCTTGGAACACAAGGCAACTTTAAGAATAGGAGTCCTGAGCACTCATAATTGTGGAGTCAGATAAATCCAGATTCCAATTCCAGCTCTGTGTCACCTTGGGATATTGATTAACCATGCCAAAAATGGGGGAAATGAAATGTGATAAGGGTGATAAGCTGATGTGTCCACCTGGAGACGGGACTCCTTGAGCATTTGCTGAGTGGACAGCAGCTGTCTGCAGAGGTTGAGGAGTGGGGTGCAGAGTGCCTGCCTGGTTGTCCAGCTTGGTCCACAGGCACCTCCCAAGTTCGTGCATCAGCGCCCTCCCCGCCACTGCTCCCAGCCTGTGAAGTTTGCACGTTTCCATTTTCAAGGAGTGTTCTTGCCCTGGGCACCTGTGTATGTGTGTGTGCACGTGTGCGTGCGTGTGCACGTCTAGTTGATAACACAGCTCTGTCCACCCTTAGGTCTCACTGCTTTAAAAAGCTTGGAAAAAAATCTTTTTTTGTTGTTTTTTTTTTCCTTATCTAGGGCCACACCCACGGCATATGGAGGTTCCCAGGCTAGGGCTCTAACAGGAGCTGTAGCCACTGGCCTACACCACAGCCACAGCAACGCGGGATCCGATCCGGGTCTGCGACCTATACCACAGCTCACAGCAATGCCGGATCCTCAACCCACTGAGAAAGGCCGGGGATCGAACCTGCAACCTCATGGTTCCTAGTCAGATTCGTTAACCACTGAGCCACAACAGGAACTCTGGAAAAAAATCTTTTTAAAGTAAGTGTGGTGTATAAGGGGATATGCACTAGACTTGTACTTTATCATAAAACTGATAGAAACAATTCTTCAATATATATCACATTCTGGTAAACTAATTGCATTTTAAAAAAAATAATAAAGAGGAGTTCCCACTGTGGCTCGGGGGGTTAAGAACCTGATTAGTATCCAAGAGGATGCAGGTTTGATCCCTGGCCTCGCTCAGTGGATTACGGATCTGGCGTTGCCTTGAACTATGGTGTAGCCTGCAGACTCGGCTCAGATCTAGCATTGCTGCGGCTGTGGTGTAGGCTGGCAGCTGTAGCTCTGATTTGATCCCTAGCCTGGGAACCTCCATATGCTGCATGTGCCCCTAAAAAAGACAAAGAAATAAGTAAATAGAGGAGCTTGAAGACTGCTGCAGCTGAGCTGAAAATCTAGAAAGTTCCTTCAAGATGGCCATCACAGTCCCAAAGTGGGGCTCCTCACCCTTTCTTCTTTTGGGGCTCCACCCATGGCCTCCTGGGGCCTCTGTGTGACCCAGGACAGCCCTCTGCTTGATCTGTCACTTCCACGCTCTGGGACCTGTGCCCCTCCCTCCACATTCCCGAGCCTGAGTTTTCTCATTTCAGTCGAAAGGGTGGTGAGCAATGAATGACTGCCTATCTTGCAGGGTCGTTGGGAGGAGACAGTGGAAGCGTCCCACCCAGTGTGGGGCCGCTGCTGGGGTCCCCTGCTCCCATCCCGGATCTCGGGCAGGCTGGCTGAGCGCCGGCGGGGGTGGGGGGTGTGCTCCTGAGGGGTGGGCTGCTTCCGGGAGCCTTCGAACCATCCTCCAGAGGCAGCTGCCTGTACATAAGGCTGCTGCTGATGCCAAGCCAAGAGCGGGGGGCTCTGAGTGAGCTCCAGAGACTCAGGCAACCACCACCCACTCGCTCACTCACGCACACTCGCAGGGCACTTGGGGAGCCCCGGCGGAGGATGGAGCGCGCAGCATGAGTGTGTGCGCATGTCAGTGGGCACGTGTGCGCTCAGAGTGTGGACTGACGTGGCGAGTGACTTGCCTGAGATCACCGTGCTGGTCAGCATCCATGGAAACACATACGTGACCCCAAGGGGCTTCCTGGGGGCAGGGCAGCTCCCTTTCCTGGGCTTCATTCTAGCGTGTCTCGGGAGGCTCCGCCCACCTGGGGGTGGGGGCACCGACGAGAGCGGCTCCCTGTTCAGCTGTGCTCTGGACCATCTCTCCAGCTACTACTTGTGCTTCTTTCCCAGGGAGTCAGCGACGGGCAGGGGATGGTTTTCTCTCAGAACCAGAAGCTCTGAGGGCTGCTTTCAGCTCTGACACTGGCCTTGGATGACCTCAGCCTCAGTTTTCCCAACTGTCAAATGGGGATGATGGTTGGGGCTGCTGACCCAGCAGGGCTGCAATGAGCAAGGATGGGTCCTGCACAGGGACTTACAAAGATTGCTCCTTGGGCTGTGAGGATGGAAGGCGTGTTTGTCCCGTTTCCTCTGCCCTTGCTGGGTCAGGGAAATGGAGATGAGCTGGGGTAGAACCTCCTCTCCTGGTCCTGAGGCTGGCTGGCTGCTGGCCCTGTAGCCACGGGTGAAGGCCCTGGCCACACAGGTGATTGGTGCTGAGCCCTCACTGGGCGGGCTCTGGGCTGGACACTGCCCCGGCTGGACACTTAGGGGAGGGCCAGGGGCTATGGGTGGGGTCAAGACTTCCCTTTGCCTCATGAGGGTTAGGGTGAAGAGCTGAGGGTCTGGGGATGAGGGTGCTCTAAATCCTGCCTAGGAGTTCCCGCTGTGGCTCAGCAGGTTAAGAACTTGACATAGTGTCTGTGAAGATGTGGGTTCGTCCCCTGGCTTAACTCTGTAGGTTAAGGATGTGGCATTGCCCCAAGCTGTGGCATAGGGTGCAGATATGGCCTGGATCCAGTGTTGCTGTGGCTGTGGTGCAGGCCTCAGCTGTAGCTCTGATTCTACCCCTAGCCTGGGAACTTCCATATGCCACCAGTGTGGCTGGAAAGGGGTGGGGGGGGAGTAAAAAAAGGCAAAACTGTCTAATCTGGGTGGTGTCACTCACAGGAACAAAACCTGGGCAGCAACTTCCATTGATTAATTTTGGGGGGAAGAGGGGCATGCCCAGTGGCATGTGGAAGTTCCCGGGCCAGGGACTGAACCTGAGCCACAGCAGTGACAACACCAGATCCTTAACCCACTGAGACACCAGGGAACTCCGACACTGATTTAAGCTTTAGACTTGCCTTGCTCCCAGGAAGGATCTGAGGAAGATTATCTGAGCCACGGCTCATCGAGTGCCAGGCAATTCCATTCGTCTTCCTTGAAAGCTCTCTCCACCTTCCCATTTCAGAAGGACACAGTATTTACTAACACATGTGGTGGCTGAGTCACCATTCACAAGTTCATTTCTGCCACAAAAGTGGCTCTGATCACCACTCCTCGAGGCTGTCTCCCCCATGTGCGCATTGCTCTATGGCCGTTGCCCCCAGGGAGCTCCCGTGGCTGCTGGTCTGTGGCTCCTCAGGGTCCACACGCCCTGGTTCCCAGCTCAGAGCCAGGCTTGGACGCATGGCAAAGGGCAGGGCGCGCGCGTTACAGGGATGGCAGGTGCAAGGGCAGGCACGAGGCTGCAGAGGGGACCTCACTGGCCTCGCTGAAGCTGACCACCAGGCACGAGAGCATTTCAGTACTAATTTAAACTCAAGTGTGAAGGACTTACTGTTTCCTGCAGCCCACAGAGCAAAACTTAATTTGACAAGAAGAGCTCGGGCTGGGGGCGCATGAAGCATCCTGGCTCCCCAGTGTGCAAACATCTCAGATGGCAGAAAATTCCCAAGAGGCAAGAGGAGAGCTCCCCTCAAGCCTTTCCAACTGGAAGAGCAAGGGAGGGGTGGAGGGATTCTGAAGGTGAGAGGAAGGCCCGCTCTGCCCCCTTCTGCCTGAGTGACTTTGGGCAAACAATTTAACCTCTCTGAGCCTCGATTTCCCATGTAAAACAGAATCATGGCAGTGCCTACCCCTTACCTTTTGTGAAGATGAAGTGAGATTATCCATAAAAGCAGCCAGAATAGTGCCCAGTGAGCAGTAAGTGAATATTAGCCATTCCTATCTTCCTTTCTTCCTCTCTCTTTCCTTCTTTCTCTCTCTCTTTTTTTTTTTTTTTGCCTTTTCTAAGGGCCACACCTGCGGTATATGGAAATTCCCAGGCTAGGGCTCTAACAGGAGCTACATCTGCCAGCCTACACCACAGCCACAGCAATGTGGGATCTGAGCCACGTCTATGACCTATACCACAGCTCACGGGAACGCCGAATTGTTAACCCACTGAGCGAGGCCAGGGATCGAACACGCAACCTCATGGTTCCTAGTTGGATTCTTTTCTGCTGCGCCACGACGGGAACTCCCCCTTCTTTCTTTTCTTTCTTCCTTTCCTCCTCACTCCCCCTTTCTCTCTCTCCCTTTCTTTCTTCTTTCTTTCTCTCTCTCTCTTTCTTTCTTTCTCTCTTTTCTTTCT
>PVHT020000521.1:25862639-25898046 GCA_004024745.2 Catagonus wagneri
CCTCCTTTCCTTCACCCCCACGAGTCTTTATCAAGCACACTGACTATGCGGTTGGCCCTGGAAAGTCACTGAAAACAAGACCCTCTGCCCCCTGGAGCTTGCAGACTCTAGCACAAGGTCTCCACCGCATAGCTGCTCTGAGGGCAATGTGAGTCCTGGGGCATGAACCTGACTTTTAAACTGGTGGGTGTTAAGAAGGATGAGGATCGGGAAAGCCAGGGCCAGGGTGGGAAGCAGGCAGCCTCTTCCCCGAGCGCCTCCTGGCCGCTGGCTGAGGGACAGACTCCAGGTGGGAGGCAAGAGCCCCATCTGTTGGGGCCACAGGTCCCCCGAATGCAGAGTAAATCAGTATGGCCAGGGTCGGGGCGGGCGCAGGCTGGGGGGGCCCCTTGGGATGTAGGGACCGAGATGCAGCCAGTAGCGGAGGAAAGCAGGGTGATGTGCAGACACGAGGTCTGGCTGCCGAGGGGGACTTTGCTCATCTTTATCCCTCACTACCCATCATTCTTCCTCCCGGGCCTGGGGCCACCCCTCTGTCGATGTCTTTCTCTGCAGCGCTCCCACCCCCTCCCTCCGCGTACAGTACGGAGACCGGGACGCATGGCCATTCACCGCTTTCTCCACTGTCAGCAGCCAGCCCAGAAGATAGGTCCAGCCTTCCTTTCTTTTTTCCTTCCTTCCTCCCTCTCTCTCTTTTCTTTTTCCCTCTCCCCTCCTTCCTTCTTTCCTTCCTTCCTTCCTCGCTCCCTCCCTTCCTCCCTCCCTTCCTCCCTCCCTTCCTCCCTCCCTTCCTCCCTCCCTTCCTCCTTCTTCCTCCCTTCTTTTTAAGGCCACAACTGAGGCATGTGGAGGGTCCCAAGCTAGGGGCCAAATGGGAGCTGCAGCTGCCGGCCTACACCACAGCCACAGCAATGCCAGATCCGAGCCACGTCTGCGACATTACACTGCAGCTCATGGCAATGCCCACCGCTTCCTTAACCCACTGAGGGAGGCCAGGGATTGAACCCGCAACCTCATGGATACTAGTCAGATTCGTAACCCACTGAGCCACAACGGGAAATCCCTGATCCAGCCTTTCTTCCACAGACTCCAGATACTGCTGTCTGAGAACTGCCTGCTGTTCCCGCTGGGCTGCATCAGGGCCCTTTCCAGCCACACAGGACCCCGCCAGCAGCCCCTCAGCCCCACGCCCAGCCCAGCTTGCAGGGAAATTAAGAGGCAAGTCCAGGGCAAGACCAAAGGCCACAGTAGGTTCAACACTCATCAAATTCCCCTTCAGCATCTCTCCCCCAGGCCCCACCCCGGGCCAGGTGACTGTGAAATCTCCTCCCTCCCCATCTCCTGGTGAGCATGGCGTGTTGTGGGCCCAGAGACCCGCCCTGTGACCCTGTGACCCTTGACAACGAACTTGGCCTGCCCTTAGGGGCCAAGAGGCCAAGAGACATGATGACATGCTTTCTGGGCAGAGCTGGACTCTGACCTGGGAGGCCAGGCCAGGGAGGGGCCCTGGCTGGTCACCCACCAGGCCTGGGTCTTCCTCGGCCCCCAGGGGTGGGAGCAGCAGAGCCAGCCCCAAGTGGGGTCCCTGCTCTGGGAGACTCCCGGTCAGCAGGCCCAGGAACAGGATCTGGAAGCCTTGTTCACCCATTGTTTTTTAAAAAAGAAACAATGGGATGCCTGAGGGAGTTCACACCCCTCTGGGAGAAACCCACTTCCCTCTTGGCTTTTCTGTCGGGACTGAGCAATCTTTTGCCCCACCCTTAGGTGAGGTCACATCTCCCCAGAGGCTTCACCACCCCACAGCCCATCCCCACTGCCAGCCACATCCTGGATCAGAGGTTCCTCTGGGCGTCGTGAAGCTGGAGCAGGTCCTGGAATGTTCTCCCTTTCCTCCCCAGCTGGCAGTGCCCCTCGGAGCTGTGGGTTCCCATTTATCCAATGGGCATGATGTTTAGGTCACAACTCAAAGAGGTGCTGGCTGTTCAGAAGAACCCCTGAAAAGGCCTTGGACCAATGTCTGATGACGTAGGATTTATCGCCTGAAGGTCACGATTGTCCTGATTCTTACAAATGCTATTGTTTGTTTTTCTTTCTAGGGCCGCACCCGCAGCATATGAAGGTTCCCAGACGAGGGGTCGAATCGGAGCTACAGCCGCTGGCCTACGCCACAGCCACAGCGACGTGGGATCCGAGCCGCATCTGCGACCTACACCACAGCTCCACGGTAACGCGGGATCCTTAACCCGCTGAGCAGGGCAGGGGTAGAACCCACATCCTCATGGATCTAGAGGGGTTCTTAATCTTCTGAGCCACCATGAGAACTCCAAGAATGCTGCTGTCATTTCCCGCTTGGGGAAGCTCTACTCCAAGCTTCTCTAAATGATAGCAGCAACAAGCCGGTCAGAGTGACATTCACTCATTCAGTCACAACAAAACATTTGTTGACTATGTGCTGTGAGTCAGGCCTTGAGCTGGGTTCTAGCACCGCAGACCCAAGGCTGGGGACAAACCCGCCCCCTCCAGCCCTGCTCGTGGCCCAACAGCAACCTCAGGGGTAGGCTTGGGTCTGTGGGGCTCGGAAGGCTTACTGTCCCAGAAGCAAACAAGACAACAAGGGACAGAGGTCCCTACCCTCCCCGGTGCGTCCAATGGGAGTGTCACTCCTGGTGTTCAGCAGGAGGGAGGGGAAACTCCTGAGTCTCTCGCCTTCCAGACCCCTGTCCCTGCTGCCTCCGGGGTCATCTACGGTGTGTGTGGCACACGACTGGCCCTCCCATGTCCATTTGGGGACTGAGGAGCCTCAGAGGAGGAAAAGAAAGTCCAATGGCTCTGCCAGTTCAAGGGCCCTTTTTGTGGGCAGCCGCACCTGCTGGGTGGGGGAAGGGGGGTTTCTCAGCGGAGCTGTTGGTCTTTATCCACAGCCAGAATTCCCTTCGCATCTTCCAAATACGAATAGGGCAAATCCATTGATTTCTGCATTCCTGAATCAATGACTGTTTGTTCTTCATGAGTGTGTCGAGCCGGAGAGCCAGGCACCGGGGACTCGTCCCTGCCCTCATGGAATTCACATTTCGGTGTGTGGGTGGGGGTGGGGTTAGAGAGATGAAACCCAGATAAATCCAAGTGCACCATGTGTCAGAAGCACCCAGGGGGGAGGAGGAGAGACGGGGAGGCGGTTTCCTCCCAGGGCTTCTGACCACCTCCGTGGCCCCACTGCCCCCAGGACTGGCTTCGTCTACTGAGGTGCCGGCCCCTCCCCCTGCCATCCCCCTGCCAGCGCCTGCCCTTCTCCCTTCCACCCCACCCCGACTTCCTAAGACGCCCTCCACTCCTGCCACCCTTGGACAGAAAGCCCCTGCAGGCTGTCGCTCTCCCAGAGGTCCAGGGCCAGCTCCTAGGGCCTCCCTCCTGGCCTCACCCTGGCTGGGCACTGACCCCAGTCCTGGTCACGCCTGACCTTTCCCCAACATACATGCCCTTAGGCACTTCTGTACGTGACTCCCTGCGTGTGGACTGTCTTTCCTCCACGTAGCTCCTTTAGGAACTGGCTTCCCTGAGCCTCAGTTTCCTCATCTATAAAATGGGGCTAACAGGCTATTAGAAAGACGAAACGAGGTGCTGTGTGTAGCACGCCTGTGTGATTTATAGCTCGTGGAAGGGGCTCCAGGAATGGTTGTCTCCTGCCTTCTGGGCTCTCTGGGTGATGGGGAGCTGTGGGGGGCTGAAGAGAGAGTGGCGTGGCCTGAACTGCGAGGGGGGCGGTCTCCAGGGCAGCACTACTCAAAGGCCCTGGGAGGCAGGGGGGCATGCGAGCTGCAAGTGTGAGCTCCTTCCACAGGAAGGGGAGACTGAGGGGGAGACAGACGGACATGCCCCTGAGCTTTGCCGTGGGCGCTGAGGCGGGTCTGGGGGTGAGCTCTGGTGACGGTGCAGTCTGGGGAGGAGATTTGAGGAGGGGAGTGGAAGTGGGGACCATCGCAGGGGAGGGTCGGACAGGCAGCGGGAACTTGGGTCAGGCCTCGGGAGAGAGGTCAGGGCTTTTAAGAAAGAGTCAAAATCAGGTTTAGGAAATGTCGTGTCTCTGGACTGGGGGCTGATCCATCAGAGGGGGCTACGTCCAAAGACAGCAGAAGCCTCAGATCTTTGCCGTGCGGGGTGTGAGTGGTGTTGGAAGCACTGATCCCACAGGCCGCCCGTGTGGCCCTGGCAGAGCCAAGGCTCCTGGCAAGGGGCAGATGCAGGGGATACAGACCTGCCCAGGGAATTCCGGATCTGCCTGGCAGACTTGTAAACACATGGTTACCATGACAACACAGGCAGGCCCCAGAGTGTGGGGCTCCCCAAAGAGTCAGCCTTTTGGAGGAGGTGATGCTTGAGTCAGGCCTTGTCATTGTGCCTGGAACTTCCCATACCATGATTTATGTAATATCTTTCTTTATTAATTTATTAAAACTGTTATTTTATTTAACAATAATTATTTAAAAATAACATTATTTTATTAAAATAAATATTAAATAAATTAAAATACATTAAATTGAAATAAAATATTAAATTAAAATATTAATTAAAATTAAAATTAAATATTAAAATCAATATTATTTTATTTAAAAAACTCAAACAGCTAAACCAAACTAACCCCCCCCCGATTATTTTCTCTTTTTTTGGCCACGCCCACAGCATGCGGAAATTCCTGGGTCAGGGATTGAATCCATGCCACAGCAGTGACAATGCTGGATCCTTAACTCACTGTGCCACCAGGGAACTCCAAAACCAACTTATTTTGTTTGTTTGTTTGTTTGATTTTTTTTGTCTCTTTAGGGCCACAGCCATGGCATATGGAGGTTTCCAGGCTAGGGGTCAAATGGGAGCTACAGCTGCCGGCCTACACCACAGCCACAGCAACACGGGATCCGAGCCGCGTCTGCGACCTTCACCACAGCTCATGGCAACGCCGGATCCTTAACCTACTGATCAAGGTCAGGGATCAAACCCACATCCTCATCCTCATGGATACTAGTCAGTTTCGTTAACCACTGAGCCATGGTGGGAACTACAAAACAAACATATTTTGAAAGGAAGACATCCCGCTGCCGTCAACAGACCCTATCACCTGCCATTTGCAGAAGGCAAGACAAACAAAAAAGCCTATTAAATTCCATTCAGATGCTGCTGCCTTGCAGGCCTGCCCTGCACTTGAGGCCTAGCCTCTCTTTGTTAAAAAGAGAGATGAATGAGGGTTCGAAAGATGTACAGGCGGCCAGCAACAAACTCCTTGACAGAATGAGCAGTTGTTGAAAAAGAACGCATTGGAGTTCCCGTTGTGGCTCAGTGGTTAACGTATCCGACTAGGAACCATGAGGACGCAGGTTCGATCCCTGACCTTGCTCAGTGGGTTAAGGATCCGGCGTTGCTGTGAGCTGTGGTGTGGGTCGCAGACACGGCTTGGATCCCGCATTGCTGTGGCTGTGGCTGTGGCGAAGGCAGGCGGCTACAGCTCCTGTTAGACCCCTAGCCTGGGAACCTCCATATGCCGAGGGTGCAGCCCCAGATAAGGCAAAAAGACAAAAAGACAGAAAAAAAAAAAGAAAAAGAAAAAGAAAAAGGACGTATTGAAAAGGGAACAACTTTCTTCTGATGGAGTTGGTGTTAACGGAGGTACTAGCCTCAAAGTCTGGGCCAGAAGATCTGCTGGAGTAAATTGGAATCTGCCAGCCTGTGTGTGAGGGTGTGCGCGCACTGTATCAGTGTGTGAATGTGTGTGCGTTTGTGTGACAGTGTGTGCTCACTTGTGTGTCTGTTAATGAGTGTGTGAGGGTGGGGGCACAGAGCTGAGAAAAGTCCCCTGGGTGGGATGAGGGAGCGGGTTGCCCTGGAAGGATAGTCAGGGAGGGTGCTGTGGGTTGTGGCTGGGGATGAGGTGGGGTGCGGGCCTGGACCCCCAAACCCACTGTCCCAGGGAAACCTGGTGGTTGGCAGGAGGCATGGGGGGTACGGGGCCGGTTAGGTGACGTGGTGACCCAAGGTGCCCTCCTGGGCTGGGGGCTTAGCGGGTCTTGGGAGGGGCTGTGTGGAAAGCACCCCCCCCAATCCCTTTCTCCAGAGTCCCGGGGGTCCCTAAACCTAACCTGAGCCCCTCCCAGGAGGAAGGGCTGAGCTTAAGGGAGCTGTTCCTTTAGTTGCCTCCAAACTCCCTGGGTACTCTGACTGCAGGCACTGGTGTGGGTGTGTGTGTGTGTGCGTGCGTGCATGCGTGTGTGTGTGTGCGCGCACTTAAACTGTGCCCCTGCAACGCCTGTGCATCCCAGCACCGGCCCTTGAAAAGGTATGTGTCTGCTGGTGCGCATGCGTGTGCCTCTGCCTCCACACACGCATGCGCGCTTGCCCACCTGCCCCCCTAAACAGCCCCGCCCCCAGGGGGAGGGGCCCTCCTGCCCCGGAACCTTTCTGATCCCACCTGCCCCTCTCTGTCCCCACTCACAGGGGCTGTAGGACCTGCCTCAGATCACGTGGTGCAGAGGCCATGTCTTTTGGTAAGAGGTTTAATTGCAGCTTTCTGGAATTTCAGGAATTTGGGGGGTTATCTTCTGCTTAGAGGCAGACGGGGCAAGTAGATAGGAAAATTAACTTGGGACGGGGACATTCCTTCTGAGTGACAGCCTCCCAGGGAGCAGGTGGTGGGGATGGGAGAGGATGAGGGGAGGCAAGGCACTGGCTTTTTTCCCGGCCAGGCCCAGGAGGCAGGGTTATTAGACCCCTGAGTACAGAACCCAGACTCAGATGCAGGTGGATTCTGGTGACCCCAGCTTCTAAGGGGCAAGAACTTAATCCCCGCAGAGCTGCAGTTCTCCCACCTATTAAATGAGGTTGAGTGAAGTGCTGGTCCGCAGAGCTTGTGAGGATTGGCTGGAATTAAGCATGAAATGTTTTAGCACCATGACTAGCATGTAGTAAAGTATAGATGAAAAAGCCCAGAGAGGTTAAGAAACCTGGCCATGGTCACACTGCCCCCAGGTGAGAGCCGGACCTCAGTGTCAGCTTGTCCAAACCTACCCCCCCCCCCCTTTCCGCCACCGCTGCCACAGGGGCTGTGTTCCTAGAAGCACCTGCAGGGTGTGTCCGGAACTTCCCTCGCCCAGGCTCCTGGACCATGACCGAGAGCCCCGAGGCTCCAGAGGGCCTCTGGGAGGTCTGACTCTGCGTGGGTCATCGCTCAGCCGCTCCTGTGCACAATCTTCGGGCTGATCGCGCCGTCCGGGTATCAGTCCGCCCTCCGGGGAGAAAGGGCTGTCGGCAGCCGGTAGATGCTCTGGGCAGGTAGGGCGGCTGTTAACATGCCCAGGCCGTGCTCCCCTTTGCTGCCGAGGCCAGCAGACCTCACTGATGAGCTCCTGGCCTGCCCCTCACTTCCGCTGCCCAGGTGGCCTTTCTAAGGCGGGATGCCAACAGCGGTCCCCACTGACCGCGGGACGAAGTTCTCTCCGCAGCATTCTGCAATGCCTGACTCTCCCCCTCTCTTTACCTTGAGTTTTACGCTCCCATCAGAGAACCTGCTGGCATTGGCTGATACTCTGGGATGTTCACAGCTCTGTGCCTTTACCAAGCTGTCCCCACTGCCCAGAATGATCCACTCTATAACTCTGCAAATACTTTCTTTTCCATTTTTTTTTTTTTTTAGGACTGCACCTGTGGCATATGGAAGTTCCAGTCTAAGGGTCCAATCGGAGCTGCAGCTGCCAGCCTAAATCCACAGCCACAGCCACGCCAGATTCGAGTCACGTTTTAGATCTGCACCACAACTCAGGGCAACACTGCATCCTTAACCCACTGAGCAGGGCTAGGGGTCAAACGCATGTCTTCATGTACTAGTCAGATTTGTTACCGCTAAGGCACGGCGGGAACTCCTGCAAATACTTTCTTAGTCGCAAGACACAGCTTGCCTGCCATCTCTGCTCTGAGTTTTTTCCCGAATCTCCTTTCAGGCTCCCAGTGTTCTCCCACTGACAACACCCAGACACTTCAGAACAGATGTTCACTCCCCTGGTGACCCTATCCTCAGTGACCGGGGTGACCCCTGGCATATGGTGGATGCCCAGGGCACGTGTGCAGCTCCCGACTAGGCACCGTGGTCAGGAACCCAGCACGGGGAGCCCGCTTGTACCTGTTCTCACCTCTGGGGCCCTGAGCCAGGCCAGACTGGGAGCCCCTCTTCTGTCTGCTCATGTGCAAAGCCTTGCAGGTGTTCCCCGCCCCTCAGAAAACAGAGAGCTCCATTAAACACAAAAGAAAAAAAACACTGGCCGGCACACACCCACTGGAGCTGGGTATTTAGGCGGTGTGCTGGGGAAGGCTCGCGCCTCTTGGACCTCAGGTGCACCCGCCTCCTAGGCTGCCCCTGCTGTGCTCGTGGTACCAGCGGAGGCTGATCTCCCGTAGGGATGGCCTGGGTCAATAAAGGGGGTACCTAGAGACTTCCCGTTGTGGCTCAGTGGAAATGAACTGGGACTAGTCTCCATGAGGATGTGGGTTTGGTCCCCGGCCCATTCAGTGGGTTAAGGATCTGGCGTTGCCGTGAGCTGTGGTGTAGGTCGCAGACGTGGCTCAGATCCTGCGTTGCTGTGGCTATGATGTAGGCCGGCAGCTGCAGCTCTGATTTGACCCCTAGCTTGGGAACCTCCATATGCTGCAAGTGTGGTTCTAAAAAGAAAAAAAAATGGGGTGGTGGGTGCCTGGGAGCTGCAGGCCTGTCCCCACCATCACTGCCACCAAAACTGCATCTCACACCCGGGCACCTGCATCCGGCTTCTAGGCCACCAGGCCATGGCCAAGGGCACCCTGGTTCCTCCTCCTCCCCTTTACCACGCTGGTGGCTGGGACGGCAATGAGGGTGTAGACGGGTGAGGGGCCTGGGAGGTGCACCTGGGCCGGCAGGGTGGGGTGCTGACCCAAACAGTTGTGGCCATTATTTGCTCTCTTGTCTCTCTTCCTGGGACATTCTACCTAGCTCTTCTCTGATGGTTCCTCTGGTTCAAGTGCTTCCCTGGGAACCTCCCCTTGGGCTGGGTTAGGCACCCGCTCTCTCTCGAGGCTGGAGCCTGGGCAGCCACAGGCTGCACCTGGCCCGCAGGCTTGCTCTGTTTGCTGCACCAAACATTTGAATTAGTTGCCAATGTCTTTAAAATTTTTGGCTTCTCCGGAAGGAGCAGGCGATGGAGTTATCTGGGGCAAACATCCCCAAACACTAGCGATGGTGAGGCTGAGTCCCAGCTGTGCCCTCTTGGGAGGGTAGGGTCTCTCGATCCGTAGCCAGCCGCTCACTGTTTTCTGGTACCTGTCTGGACCCTGTTTGCATCAGAGTTTGCCATCTCAGGTTCTGGAATGAAAATTCCTCCAGGGTAGGGACCGGGGTCTCATCCATCCCTTAATCCAGGGTCAAGCACGGGCATAACCCATGAGTTTGCCCGCTAAGTGTTTGCAAGATGTGTCTGAAGAAGCATGCCTGCCAAACACAAGGGGATGGGGAGGAACTGTTTTTAAGAGGAGGGGAGGTGGGGCTGAGCCCTGAAGGAGGGGCAAAGGACTATCTAGAGAGATGCCTTTCGGGAGGTGCGGGCACCCTGGGTCGAGGTTTGGAGGTGGGAGAGAACATGGGGTGGGGGGAGCATGGTGTCTTGCTGTAGGTGGCAAGTCCTGGCTGCAGTCCAGGTGTCTGTGGGGACACGACGGTGGATGAGGTCAGAAAAACCAGAGGTGGATCTCGAAGGGTGAGTGGGTATTTATGAGGAGCTAGATAAGCCTCCAGAGAAAATTCCTGGGGGAGGAGTCACGGTGTGCAAACACAGGGAGAGGAAGTGCGTCCCTCTGGTCTGTGAACGGGAGGGGGTTCGTGGAGACAGTGATGGAGGGAGGGCAGGGAGGGGGTTGCTGATGGAGAGAGATGAACTTGATGCAAGGGGTGAATCAGGATGAAGAGTGCACTAACAGCAGCCTGGCTGAGATTGCCCTTTTTTTCTCTTCTCTCTCTTTTTTTTTCCTGAAAGCACAGTGAGTGATATAGTTGGATTTTTGTGTGAGAAAAATTGCTTTGGTAAACCAACAGTTGCACTTGTCAGTTTTGACACAACTCAGAAACTGATAGCTTGAGTGGACCAAAAACGATATAGAAGAAGTGATAGACACCATTAAGAAACTGAAATTTATGCAGGCTTAAAAATGTAGTTTATCCAAACACACACAGGGCCGTCACAATCACCCTTGCGCCATGGGCCTCAAAGGAAACCTTCATGCACTTAAAAACAAAAACAAACAAAAAACTTCATGCTCACTACTTTCTCTGATTACCACACAATAAAATCATAAATCAGGGGCTACAGGATCAATGCAAACATTCCATGTGTCTGAAGACTGTATAGCATCCTAGTCAATTACACCTGGATCAAAGAGGAAGTAAGTGGGGGAAATAAGATACTTAGAACTTAAAAATGTTGCATCTCCAAATTTTAAGGTACATCTTAAAAAAAATAGTATTCATGGGACAATAGATAGTTTTAGATATCTTTGTTAGAAAACATGATGTAATGAAGTAAATGAGCTAAGCATTCAACTCAAGAACTCCAAAAGAGGAGAAAAGCCAAAACAGAGAAAGGAGGGATGAAATAATAAAATTTAAAAATCAGGAGTTCCTGTCGTGGCTCAGTGGTTAACGAATCCAACTAGGAACCATGAGGTTGCAGGTTCGATCCCTGGCCTTGCTCAGTGGGTTAAGGATCCGGCGTTGCCGTGAGCTGTGGTGTAGGTTGCAGATGTGGCTCGGATCCCGCGTTGCTGTGGCTGTGGCGAAGGCCGGCAGCTACAGCTCCTGTTAGACCCCTAGCCTGGGAACCTCCATATGCCTCAAGTGCGGCCCTAGAAAAGGCAAAAAGACAATAAATAAATAAATAAATAAAAACTAAAAAAATCAAAGAAATGGTAAAAAAGATAGATTACTGAACCCCAAAAGTTACTTTTTTGAACTAATTAATAACTAATCTAGGAAAACAAACATGCAAATATGACGTGTAATAAAAAATGAAAAATAATGGCAAAATGGTATTCTAAGTATGTGATGAAAAGAATAATCACGTTAATAAATTGATAAACCTGAGCAAAATAAATAAATCCCTGGAAAACAAAAGCAATGAATAAACTCAAGAGAAATAGAAAATTTTAATAGATCAATAGGTATTTAAAACTTTGAAGTGATAATCGGGTTTTTTTTTTTTTTTTTTTTTGTTTACTGAAAAGGTCTAGGGCCACAGTCTTGTAAGTGAGTTTTACTAAACTTTCAAGGAATGGATAAGTCTTCTCTTATAAAATATGTTCCAGAATTAGACAAAACAGGAATGATGCCAGTCCATTTAACAAGGCTGGTTAGTAAAACCTAAATTCTGAAACATGATTAGGGCGGTACAAGAAATTATAGATTTATTTCGCTTATGAGCATAGTGGACATAGGGTGTATTCTGGAATGCAAGGATAGTTAAGCATCGGAAAAATCTATTGGTGTAAGTCTTACCATTCAGGAATGAAGTAACAAAACCATTTCATTGTTTCAGTAGCACTCAGTCTATTTCTGATTAAAAACCTCTTAAAAAACCAAGAATAGAAGGGAATTTCCTTAACTTGGTAAATTTGTATACCAAAAAAAAAAAAAAATTGTAGTGAATGATTACAGCAAAAATCATAATTAATGGAGCAACTTAGGGCTCATTTCCATTAAGATTTAAAACAAGGCAACTCTACTCACACCATCAGCTCTAACTTTTTTAAACATGGTATAGGCCAAAGCTATAAGACAACGAAAAGGCAAGTGGTGTAAGGATTAAGAGGGAACAGGTAAGACTGTCATCGGTGGAAGATATGACTAACTGCATGGAAAGCCCAAGGAGATCAACAGGAAATTATTATAACTGGTAAGAAAACCATCAGGTTTCAAGAAAAAAGACCAATTTGAAATGTCGAGTTCCTTTATACTAGTTGGTATTTTTCTTTTCCTTTCCTTTTTTTTAAATAGACTTTCTTTTTCTTTTCCTTTTTTTTTTTGTCTTTTTAGGGCTGCACCGTCTTTTTAGGGCTGCACTTACTGTGTATGGAAGTTCCCAGACTAAGGGTCATATCAGAGCTGTAGCTGCCAGCCTACGCCGTAGTCACATTCACAGCAATGCAGCTGCATCTGCGACCTACACCACAGCTCACGGCAACACCGGATCCTTAACCCACTGAGTAAAGCTAGGGATCGAACCTGCGTCCTGATGGATACTAGCCGGGTTCATTACCACTAAGCCACAACAGGCTTTCCTTTTCAGCAACACTTTAAATGTTTAAAAACAACTTTTAGCTCATGCGTCACACAAAAAAACAAGCTGGGGGATGGATTTTACCTGCAGGCGATAGCTTGCCTGCTCTGTAACTTCAGTATTAGCCAGAACATAGACTCAAAAATAAGATACTATTCACAATATCACAGGAACTGTAAGTGATCCGGACTTAACCTAACAAAAAATGAACAAGACTGGGAGTTCCAGTCTTAGAACTTTTGGTCTAAAAAAGACCAAAAAGAAAAAAAATGAACAAGACTTTCTTGACAAGAACAAATGCTCCATTAAAGGACATTTTAAAAAAATCAGAAAAATGAAGAAATGTTATATATTCATCAAAGGGATGACACATAGCAAAGATGTTAACAACCTCCAAAGTAATCTATAAATTAAGAATCAATCTCAATAAAAAAAAATCTTGCTGGATTTCTCAAAGAAATCAGCACATTCATTCCAAAGCTTATATAGAGAAACAAAGATCCATGGACAGTGAGTCCATTTTGGGAAAGAATAGCAAAGTTGAGTGTGTGTGGCAGACACTGCTTTTTTGTTCCTTCATATTCTCTCTATGCTTCTCCCTCTCTCTCTCTCTCTCTCTCTCTTTCTTTTTGCCACACCCACAACAGATGGAAGTTTTCAGGCTAGGGGTTGAATCAGAGATACAGTGGCCGACTTACACCACAACCATGGCAGCACAGGATCCAAGCCACATCTTTGACCTAACCACAGCTCATGGCAACGCCAGATCACTGGCCCACTGAGCGAGGCCAGGGATCGAACCTGTGTCCCCGTGGATGCTAGTCAGATCTGTTTCCGCTGAGCCACGATGGGAACTCCAACTCTTTTGCTTTTTTTTTTGAGCAGAGAACTCCCCATTTCCGGTCCAGCACATGGTTGCCCAGAGACACCATATTTCCCAGTGTGCCTTGCAGCGAGGTATGGTTCAGGACAATGGAATGTGAGCACAAGTGTGAACAGCTTTAGGACTGTGTCCTTAAAAGGACATCTTTCTCCTTCCCACGTGCTAGAACAGTGAGCCAACCTGCCTCTGGCAGCTGAGGCTCACATCCAAGGAGACAGAGGAGCAACAGAGCTAATGGAGCCTGGAAATTCGGGTGATGTGTGCTGAAGAAGTGTCTTGCAGCTCGGATATTCATAGAAAAGGGAATTGACTTACATCTTGCTAACGCTACTGTTTTTGATCTCTGGTACTGCAGCCAAACCAACTAATTTCTACAATGGGGTCTTTGCTCTTCCAGATAATGAACATACTGTAAGTTTTAGTGATGA
The DNA here is from genome assembly GCA_004024745.2 of Catagonus wagneri. Taxonomy (NCBI): domain Eukaryota; kingdom Metazoa; phylum Chordata; class Mammalia; order Artiodactyla; family Tayassuidae; genus Catagonus; species Catagonus wagneri. The sequence continues at coordinate 25,876,283 of PVHT020000521.1, forward strand.
AATAGGGCGCTGGAGCAGGAACACACACCCAAAGACAATAGACCAGCAGAGTGAACCCAGAAACGGTCCCATGAATTTATAGGGACCAGATGGAGTGGTAAAGATGGCAATGCAGGGTGACAGGGAAAGAATGGACTTTGGCAGATCATACTGAGACAACCAACTCTATCTATGGAGAAAGATAAAGCTGGGTCCCCCTACCCTACACCGGATACAAGGCTAGATTCCAGAATCAGGGACCATCTGACTATGAACAGTAAATTTATAAGCTTAATAGTGGGAAGTATACACAGATTTTTGAGAGTTATCACCTAGCATGAGAAGAGACTATTGCATTTCAAAATTTTTTTTCGGAGTTCCCGTCGTGGTTCAGCAAGTTAAGAACCTGACTAGTATCCATGAGGATGTGGGTTTGATCCCTTCCCTTGATCAGTGTGTTAACCATTTGGCATTGATGCCAGCTGCAGAGGGTTGTAGCTGTGGCTTAGATGCTGGATTGCCATGGCTGTGGTGTAGTCCGGCAGCTGTAGCTCCAATTCAACCCTTAGCCTGGGAACCTCCGTATGCTGCCAGTGTGGCCCTAAAAAAAAGCGGAAAGAAAAAATTTTTTTAAATTTTATACATACACACAAAATAATGAGAACAGTATGGTGAACTTCCCTCTACTCAACATGTTATTGAGTAGATGATTTTGTTATAATATTCAACAATATTGATGATATTCAACAATCATCAATATTTTGCCAATCTTCTGCTTTTTATGTAAAGAGGCAGAGAAAAATGGAATTAATACTCATGTACACCAGGCTTATACCAACTAGTATTTCCTGGTTAGTAAAGTACTTTGTATAGGCAGGCAAATGATTCTTATCCCAAGGTCTTTGAATAATCTTATTTCATCCATCTCCCTACTTTCTTTTCCTTTTCCTTTTTCTATTTTTTTAGGGCAGCACCTGCAGCATATGCAAGTTCCCAGGCTAGAGGTCAAATTAGAGCTGCAGCTGCCAGCCTATGCCACAGCCATAGGAACACTGCATCTGAGCAGCATCTGCCACCTATACTGCAGCTCACAGCAACGCTGGATCCTTAACCCACTGAGCAAGGCCAGGGATCGAACCCACATCTTCATAGGTACTAGACAGGTTCATTTCTGCTGAGTCACAATGGGAACAAATAGTACTTTGTTTTGTTGTAGTATTTTATTTTATTTTTTGCTTTTTAGGGCCACACCCATGGCATATGGAGGTTCCCAGGCTAGGAGTCTAATTGGAGCTAAGCTGTTGGCCTACGCCACAGCCACAGCAACGCCGGATCTGAGCCACGTCTGCGACCTACACCACAGCTCACGGCAACGCTGGATCCTTAACCCACTGAGCGAGGCCAGGGATCGAACCCGCAACCTCATGGTTCCTAGTCAGGTTCGTTTCCGCTGCGCTAAGACAGGAACTCCTGTTGTAGTATTTTAAAGCAAACCTAAGACATCATACTGTTTTACTAGTAAATACTTAAGTACTCACCTCTAACAGAGAGACTTAAACATAATAGCTACATTACCAGGATCACATCTAGTAAAAGTCATACTTATTGCTTAATAATTTTATGTCATATTTACTTTAGGTACAAATGACAAAATCTTTTCATGTTTCTTTTTTTTGGCAACACTCCAGCATGTGGGAGTTCCTGGGCCAGGGACTGAACTCGTGTCACAGCAGTGACCTGAGCTGCAGCAGTGAGAGCACAACATCATTAATCCACTAAGCCACGAGGGAACGCTGCGATCTTTTTAAAGGTCTAAAAAGCCCAAGCCATAAGGAAGAAAAAGAGATGACAATATCAAAATTAAAGATTTCTACTCAATAAAGGATATCAAAAGTACATGGCAGTCTAGGAAAATCACCCCAGAATTTGTATCTGGACCTGCACTATTCAAGTTGCTAGTCTGCTGGGTGATGAGCCGGCGTCTGAATGTCAATCAACTCCAGCCACTAAGCGTACTGTTTAGGTTAGCTAAGATTTTTGTTTTTTAGAGCAAGAATTTCTTGATGAAAGCAGCAAAGTACTTTGATTTCATCAACATTAGTTAGCTAGGCAGCCAGTCCCCACTTGGAGCAACACTGATCAAGACTATTCAAAGAACCCTCATCAGCACGATAAAGGCAGAAAACCCAACAGAAAAACGGCCAATGGCTGTGAATAGGGAACCCTCAGAAGAGGAACCCAAATGACTAAAGCCACTGTGAAGAGATCTTCGGTTCGCCAATAACGAGTGAGATGCAATCAGAACAAGGAGCTGTCATCTGAGCCCATCAGAATGACAGATGAGAAGGGTGGATAGCGGAGGCCAGGTGCTGACAGGTGTGTGGGGAAATGAGGGCTCTGCTCCACTGAGTGTAGGATGTGAACAGGTACAGTCAGTCTGGAAAATATTCTTTATTTTAATTAAATATGCACATACTCTCTGGCCCAGGATTCTACTCCTGGGAGTGTATCCCAGAAAATTCCTAAGCAGGGCCATGAAGGCGGATGTTCACAGAAGCACTGGTTAAGGCAGCTGGAAGGCGCCAGCGACCCAGCTGTGCGTTCTGAGGGGTGAGCACGGGGAAGGCGATGGGCCACCGAGGAGGGGGACGCAGCCTTTGGGGCAAGGAATGAGGTGTATTCACAGCACAGGGAGGAGCCTTGAGTCACACGCTGAGGGCGAAAGAGAGAAAGGAGGAGACCGATCACGCTATGCCAGCAATTCTCAAACTTTCTGCTCAGATGCTCTTTTTTTTTTTTTTTGTCTTTCTGTCTTTTCAGGGCTGCACCTGCGGCATATGGAGGTTCCCAGGCTAGGGGTCTAATTGGAGCTACGGCTGCCAGCCTACACAATTCCAGATCCGAGCCATGTCTGCGATCTACATCACAGCTCACGGCAACGTTGGATCCTTAACCCACTGAGCGAGGCCAGGGATCCAACCCTAAACTTTATGGTTACTAGTCGGATTCATTTTCGCTGCGCCATGACGGGAACTCCTCAGATACTCTCAAAAATTACTGAAGACCCCAAAGGGCTTTTGTTTATGTGTTTTCTATCTGTTTTTACCATGTTAGAAATGGAACATTTAAAACAATTTATGCATTCATTAAAAAAGAAATCCGGGAGTTCCCGTCATGGCTCAGTGGAAATAAATCTGACCAGCATCCATGAGGATGCAGGTTCGATCCCTGGCCTTGCTCAGTGGGTTAAGGATCTGGCATTGCCGTGAGCTGAGGTGTAATTTGCAGATTAGGCTCAGTTCCAGCATTGCTGTGGCTGTGGTGTAGGCCGGCGGCTACAGCTCCAATTCGACCCCAAGCCTGGGAACCTCCATATGCCGAGGGTGTGCCCCTAAAAAGACAAAAAAAAGGAAAAAAAAAAGAAATCCATTACACGTCAACATATATGACATAGTTTATGAAAAACACTTTTATTTTCCAAAACAAAAAAATATAGTGAGAAGTGGCATTAACAGGTTTGCAAATCTTTTGAACATCTGGCTTAATAAAAGAGCTGGATCCTCATATCTGCTTCTGGATTCGTGTTGTTGTGATACAACATATCACGTAGGTCCTGGAAAACTCCACCGTCCATTCAGGAGAGAATGAGATGAAAAAGGCCAAGAATATCCTAGCATTATGATGAAAGTAATTTCAACCTTGGTGCATTCCTGGACCATACTCTGAGAACTGTTACATTATACCATCTGTGCCTGTTGACAGCACGTGAATTCATATAAAGTTTCATGACACATTTTATGTTTCAGGCATATTCAAGGAAGTACATCATGTATCTTGGGTCATGCCTGCGGGGACTAGAGGGGAACGGGCGTGGCACAGGATAAAAGGGAAAATAAATAAAGCAAAGCCAGTCAGATCTATACGTGCTTTACTAAGGATTACTGTGAAACCTGGGTTTCCACACCTGAGGAACAAAAATGATGAAAAACAAAACGAAATAAGAAGCCAGGTCAGCGTGACAGTTAAGGGGAACTTGGCCAGCCAAGGTTCTGTGGCCACGCATGTGCGTGCGTGTGTGCGCGCGCGCTTGGGCACCTGCACATGCACGGGGTGTTAGAAGGAATGAGGTCTAATGGGAGCAGAGGCATGAAATCATCTGGACCCAAAACCAGGAAGATGGGCCAAGAGGGAGGAGAAGGAGCTTCCTCTCTTTCCTCCTCTCCGGACACCCTCTAAGCTTCAGGTGAGGATGCCCGCTCCCACCACTGACGGCGCCTGCCTCCGGGTTTGAGGCTGGTTGGGAGAGGAGAAAGCTACACTCATGCCCGCACCCCACAACTGCAGTACTGCGGGCCCTGCCGCAGGGCTGAGGGTGACCCCAAAGGCCCTTCCAGATCTCAAGGCCTTTCCGGGATGCTGGTCACTGCTGGGTGGTGGCCACAGCTGCACACCCCTGGGCTCCTTGCTTTGGCTTCTGCTCTGCCAGGTAGGTTGAATGCAGGTGTCATGCACCTGTGTAACCTTCCCACTTGCCTCAAAGAGCAGGGCCTCAGACTGTGTCCCATCCCCTCAGGGACATCCAGGGCTGCCCCTACCCCCAGCCACTCAGGAGCAGGAGAAATTGACCTGAAAGCCTCTGGCCAATGCCCCACCCCAAGGCCAATCAGAATCCACTGCTGGATGGCTTAACCATAGGTGGCGCTGCTCTGCCTGCCCAACCTCTTTAAGAAGGCACGTGTCCTGGAAAGGCTTCCTGTGGACACCCCTCTCTGCTCTCCTCAGCCTCTCCCAGTTCCCCCTATGGGCCCTTTGTCACTCTGCCCAGGTGTTCCTCGTCCCACCGCCAGGTGTGTCCCCGGCTCTACTGTAAGCAGTTGAGGGCAGGATCTTTCTTGCTCCTTGTGTTCCCCGGAGCTGGGCACTCAGTACGGACTTGGTATTGGAGAAATGAATGAGAGAAGTAAGTCCTGCGCAGGAATGCGGCTTTAAGGGGCTGGAGCGGGGGTCGCGGTTGGTTAGCAAGGAGGGTGGTGCTCCCTTTCCACTGTGGCCGGGCTGCACCCTGCCTGCCTATATCCATTAACAAGAGTACGGGAGTTCTACTTGTGGCTCAGTGGGTTAAGGACCTGATGTTGTTTCTCTGAGAATGAAGGTTCGATCCCTGGCTTTGCTCAGTGGATTAAGGATCCAGTGTTGCCGTTAGTCACAGATGCAGCTCGGATCCTGTGTTGCTGTGGCTGTGGCGTAGGCTGGTGGCTATAGCTCCAATTTGACCCCTAGCCTGGGAACCTCCATAAGCCCTGGGTGTGGCCATAAAAAAAAAAAAATAACCAGAATTATGATGCATTTCCAACAGGCAGGAAAGTCGAGAATCATGTTATTAATGTAATTAACACTGTGCACCCCAGGCTTGTGATCAGCCGGGTTGGTCTGGTTTGTTAAAGGACTAAATACATTCTGACAGGCTGGTAAATCAGCTGTTATCCTGAGCCCTTAGATGATCAGGCTCCCCCCACTAAGGCCCTCCCCCTGGACTTCTGTAGACATCTCTACACCACCTCCGCCCCCTGCAGCTAAAGGGTTAATACCAGGTGCAGTCCAGGGGTTGGGGGACTGGCATGCACAGCTCGGTGCCAGGATCTTAGCCGTTCTAACAGATTCAAAATGTTCCCCTGCAGGACCCACTTCTCAGCTTTGTCAGAGGCCAATGTATTCTCATCTTTATTTGAGATTTTTCTATAAAGAAGTAAAACCACGGGGAACCTGGAAGCTCCCGGCGGACCCCTCCCCATGCGCATCCCCACCGTGATGGATGTGTTGCTCTGCGTTGCCTTGCATGTGGTGGTATTTTTGCTCTAGAGATAAGTATCCATAAACAAAATATTGCACTGTTTTGCATAATTTCAAGCTTTCTATAAATGCTACCAAGCTGTCCATATCCTTCTGCAACTTGCTTTTGTGCCCAGTGTTGTTTGGAGATGGTCCGCATTGTCGACACGTGTAGCTCTAGTTTGTTCATTCTCGCCGCTGAAATGCATTCATTCCTTTGTGCGAAGGTACCGTGGTTTTGAAAATCTCTCTCTCGCTTTTTTTTTTCCTTGATGAAGAGTCAGGTTGTTTCCAATGGTTTGCGTTTGCAAACTGTGGTATAATAAACATCCTCACACGTATCTTGTGGTGCACACGTGCATCGTGCATAGATTTCCACTGGATATGGTTCCAGTTATCTGTGGCTGCAAAACACACTCTCCGCAAACTCAGCTTAAAACAACCACCATTTCATTGCGCCTCACGATGCTGGCGCGTCAGGAATTTGGGGCAGAGTTCAGCTGAGAGAGGCTTCCATTCCGCCCGGCGCTGACTGGGGTCACCCGATGGGATCCCTCTGAGCTGGCCTGGATGGTGTCTTGGTGGGGACGGCAGGAAGACATAGCGCCTCTCTCTGTCTCTCCTGTGTGGAGGTCCTAGGGGGTCTTAGGGGGGTCTTGGTGGGGGGTCAGACTTCTGATCTGGTGGCTCATGTCTCCAGGAGAGAGCATCCTGGCAAGAAAAGCCATGTGGCCTCTTAGGTCACCTCGCGTCCCTTCCACTGAACTCACTGATTGCAAGAGTCACAGACCCACCCAGATCTCAGGGGATGGAGCCTTGACCCCACCTTTGAATAAGAATGAGTGTCAAGCAATATTAACCATTCCTTTTTTTTTTCTTTTTAGGGCCGAACCCGTGGCATGTGGAGGCTCCCAGGCTAGGGGCTCAATCAGAGCTGTAGCTGTCATCCTGCGCCACAGCCACAGCAATGCCAAATCCGAGCCATGTCTGCAACCCACACCACAGCTCATGGCAGTGCTGGATCCTTAACCCACTGAGCAAGGCCAGGGATCGAACCCACAAACTCATGGTTCCTAGTCAGATTTGTTTCTGCTGTGCCACAACAGGAACTCCAATTTTCAGCCATTCTTAAAAACCATCTCTTATGCTCAGGAGAAGAGCTACAGTCCTGGGGGGCCTGGGCATCTTTAACTAATCATGCTAGGCATTGCCAAATTGCCTCCCAGGGGAGGGCACAGCAAGGCGTGAGGATACGTTGTTCTCCATATCCTTGCCAACACTTATACTGTCAGGCTTTTAATTTTTTTTGTTTTTAGGGCCACACCCGCAGCATATGGAGGTTCCCAGGCTAGGGGTCAAATCGGAGCTGTAGCTGCCAGCTTACGCCAGAGCCATAGCAACGCCAGATCCATGCTGCATCTTCGACCTACACCACAGCTTAGGGCAATGCCGGATCCTTAACGCACTGAGTGAGGCCAGGGATCAAATCCACATCCTCATAGATATTAGTCAGGTTCATTGTCACTGAGCCAAAACAGGATCTCCCTTCTTTGCGTTTTTATGGCTGTAGTATATGGAAGTTCCCAGGCTAGGGGTTTAACTGGAGCTGCTGCTGCAGGCCTATGCCACAGCCATGGCAACACAGGGTCCGAGTCGCATCTTCCACCTACCCTGCAGCTTGAGGCAACATCGAATCCTTAACCCACTGAGCAAGGCCAGGGATCAAACCTGCATCCTCACGGACACCATGCCAGGTTCTTAACCCTCTGAGCCACAACAAGACCTTCATTTTAATGTTCCTGGATCAGTCATTATTTTTCTTTATGGTCTGTGCTTTGTGTGTCTCAACAAGCCCGGTATCCCTACGTCTTATACCTCAGTGTGCCTGACCTCCCTGGCCTGGCTGCATTCCAGCTCTTCCTCCTGTGAGCCCGGTCTGACCCTCACATCTTCCCTCCTGTGTCGCCTGCACCTAAGATGCCTCTCCTCCAAGCCCTCAAGCAAATCCTACCTGCCCCAGAAAGCCTCCCCGGGTCCTGTCCATCTCAGCGCTTTCCAGGGACTTCTCTTCTCCCTGCTTCCTTCCCCACCTCCTAGGCCCACTGGTGTCTGTTTGTTTTCCTTTATTCCCTTGAAGCTCTGTGCAGATCTGGATTTGCGAGGCTGTATTTTTAGGCTTGGTGTTTCCTGCTCAGCACCCAGGAAACCGGTGCTTGAGTTTGGCTGTAGAGGCCCAGGAATTCTATGGCCCCAGGTGTCATCAACAGAAATGGCAAACTTTTTTTTTTTTTTGGTCTTTTTAGGGCCACACCTGCGGCATATGGCGGTTCCCAGGCCAAGGATCGAATCGGAGCTACAGCTGCTGGCCTTCGCCACAGCCACAGCAACACCAGATCCGTGCCACGTCTGTAGCCTACACCACAGCTTATGGCAACATTGGATCCTTAACCCACTGAGTGAGGCCAGGGATCGAACCTGCCTCCTCATGGGTACTAGTCAGATTCATTTCCGCTGAGCCATGATGGGAAATCCAGAAATAGCAAATTTTTAACAGTGTTCAGAAAACACAGTATTAAAACAATGAAAAGAAAGGTCACAACACGAGATTCAAATAACAGCATCGTTTATCACTAAACATCCTGAGACACACAAACAAGAAAGGAACACACCTGAAAGCAAGTCTTCAAGAAATAAAAACACCTAATCACGGGCCTCTTTGACAATGAACCTGATGATGACTAACTGAAACTTGGCGTTCCTTCCGACTTGGAGGGAAACCATGTTCCCTTGACCTTGGGGCCAATGTATGGGCACTGTTTCACAGCTTCCCACCTGGGCGGGGGCGCTGTGGACATTCCCGGCCACTCCAGGAGCACCTGGCTCCCTGGATACAGATGAAGCTTCGCGCATGTACAGGATCACTCAGCCTCCTTGGGCGCTTAGCCTTGCCTGGTCCACTCTCTTTCCTGAACACAGCGCACAGCCCGCGTCCCCCACAAGAGGAGATGGTGGCAGCCGCAGAGGGTGGGAAGATGCCGACCCCTCCTCTGAGGTTGGGAGTCAGCGAGCGGGGCCACCTCCACTGGGCAGGGATGTGGGGGCGGGAAGTGGAGGGTTTGTCAGGGGCCAGTGGCATTGCCCGGGGTCGGGGGACGCAGACTTTGGTGCCACTGGGCAGGAAGGGCAGGGGGAGAGGTGGGAGGATGGGACGCTCCGCTGGCCCAGCAGGAGGACCCAGAGACGCGGTGGGCAGGCTGCCAGTGTGGAAAGAGGTTCCCAGGCTGCAGGGAGGACGGCGACTCCTGGGGTGGGCAGAGGGCGTGCGGGGCCGCCTGGGGCTCAGGGTGGAGCCAGTGTCGGGAACACAAGCTCTGTGGCCAGACCCCCCCACCCCACCCCGGGGGCTTGAAGGCCCTTGTCCCCTCTGTCCCTCCCCCAGCTCCCCGCCTAGCCTAGAAAACAGGGGAAGGAGAAGATGACCTACTTTCTAAGGATTTGTGGAAATTAAACCATTTGACTTGTGGAGTGATCACAACAATGACCAGAGATTTAAGGGAGGGTTTTTTGTTTTGTTTTGTTTTTGTTTTTTCCATGAAAAAAAAAATTACCAATTCCTTAAGAGAGATGCGTGGGGCGGGTTATGTTCCTGATTTGATAGATGGGGAAACTGAGTCCCCAGGGACTGGAGGGTGACCTTGAGGGACAGCTGGAGGCTGCGTTTGGGGCTGGCAGTGTGGGAAGGCATTCTGGCCTGAGGTGGGTGCCCAGCAGGGGTGAGCCTCCTGGGACTACTCCTGTGGTGACGACATCCTGTATTCTGGCAGCAGAAGAGCTGAGAGCGGAGGGAGGGGCCGCCATCCAGTCTGTCCCCAGCAAGGCCGGGTGTTTCCATGTCCCACTGGCCACCAGGAGGATGGGGACCCCACTGGCTGTGCGGGAGGGTGCCGTGTGATTGGCTTGGAGCCGGGGACGGGCTACACCCACAGCCTCCCAGCTCAGGGGGCTACTCTCTGCACCCCATTTCCAGCCCTGCCCTCCCCCAAGGGGGCCCAAGCTGATGCAGTTACTCCCGTGGGCTGTTCAGTCAGTGGGGGGAAGGCTTTTCCACGGGATCTGAGGTTTAAACATGGGTGGAATGAACACAATGCTCACCCTGAAGGAATGAACTGGGAATTGTGGGCTTTCAGGCAGCAGCAAGATGTCCAAAGGGCACAGGGGTTGGGTTGCGTGAGGACTGGTTTCTGGGCACCTCTCAATATACTTCTAACTCTTGACTCCTGCCCTCCTGGCAGACATCTGAAACAAGTGAGCTATTCAGCCTCAGGTGTTGGCCCATTTTCAGTGGCCGCCCGTGCACCCCATTCACTCATTTATTATTTTCTTCATTCTGCATCCACTCATCCGTGTATTTACTCATCCTCCCACCCATCCACTCAACCACCTACCCATCCACCCACCTATCCACTCACCCATCCACCCTCCCATCCATCCACCCACCCACCCACCCATCCTTCCATCCATTCATCCATCCACCCACCACCCATCCTTCCATCCATCCATCCATCCTTCCTTCCACCCATCCATCCATCCTTCCATCCACCCATCCACCCATCCATCCATCCATCCTTCCTTCCACCCACCCACCCTTCCATCCATCCATCCACCCACCCATCCACCCATCCTTCCAACCATCCATCCATCCATCCATCCATCCATCCATCCATCCTGTATCTATTCAATTCATGCTCATGAAGAAGCAGTAAGGTCTAGCTCTCAGGAGCCAGCAGCCTATGTTTGCAGTACCAGGTCCAGCATTTACAAGCTGGTGCCCTTGGGCAGACCACTTCATTTCTCTGTCCTCAGTTTCTGCAAGTGTCCAACAGGAAAGACCTTAGTACTTACTTCATAGGACCTTTTGTGAGACTCAAGTGAGATATGCACTTGTTCGTGTACTCAGTGCACACACATTGTTTTATGTTTTCTCATTGTTCTTCGATCCACTCATTTATTCAATTTCTCCATTCACTCATTCATTTATTCACAATCACTGCCCTGATCTCCAGACATGAACTTGATTTTCTTCTTATAGCTTCCCATCTCTGACCTTTGGTTGGAGGATCAGGACTCTTCTCAGAAAGCAATGCTCCAAGCTGCTCCGGGAAGCCAGGTTTTAAGAGAGACCAGAGGAGGGGAGGACCCTCCTAGAAAATTCCCAGAACCCTGTTCACCAGGTTTAGTTGCTGGTCAATTTGAGGCTCTTCTTGGGTTCCTGGGTCCCCTTCCCCGATCACTTCCCATGGATAGAGCTCTAAAAGCAAGAAGGACCAGAGAGGGATCCCCAGCCTCTATTCTATGCTAGGCTTTTCACAGACCTTATCTGACTTAACCTTTCTTATAGCCTTTTATGATATAGTGCTAGTCTCATTTTTTGTTTTTATGGCAGCACCTGCAGCATATGGAAGTTCCTGGGCGAGGAGTCGAATCAGAGCTGCAGCTGCCAGCCTATGCAGTGCCAGATGTGAGCCACATCTGTGACTTACACTGCAGCTTGTGGAAATGCCAGACACTTAGCCCACTGAGAGACAAGGGATCAAACCCATATCCTCATGGGCAGCATGTTGGATACTTAACCCACTGAGCCACAATGGGAACTCAGCGCTGATCCCATTTTGTAGTAAGAAAACTGAGGTTCAGAGAGGTGAAGTGACTCGCTTCAGGTCCCACAGCAAGTAAACAGCAGAGCTGGGATTCCTCCTTGGGCTTCATAGGTTCCAAATCTCCATGTCCTTCCCCGGCTCCAAAAGCCTTCGCTGCTCTGGCTAGAGAGGGAAGGTGCTCAACGCCGAGTGTCTTGGCCGTGGATCCCCTGCTCTCATCCCGCTGGCCCTGCTCAGCAGCCTCTCAGCTCCGTGTGCATAGCCCCTTGACCTGTCCTTGCCTCAAGTCCCAGGAGCTGGTGGAGGTCTGCAACAGTTCCAACTCGGGTGCAAGGGGGTGGGAGAGCGTGTGACTCTGGATTCTCCCAGGACAGTGAGGACACTGTGGTTCTCGCCATGGTGCCGAGGGTGACCAGCTGGCCCCGGGTCTGGAGCTGTTTCCCCCAGCTTTCTTGATCGCTCTCGGTCCCCTGTTGGGCCAGGGCGCTAGGGCCAGCCCCCAGCCTACCGACTGTAGCAAACACAGGGGCAGAGTCTGTCCCGTCCTTGCCAGGCTGGAAACTGGCCTCAAGCCCAGGCCATCCAGGCTTCTGGGCTTGGGAGTCCATTCGTCTCATTATTTTCCAGCCTGGCTGACATTGCTCTAACGACTCAACTCAGTCCCATTTCCCCCCTCCCCCAATTTACGTGCTGGGTACAGATAACGCCTTGTACCTTCGTCCCCACAAGACCCCAGCTTATCCAGTGGGTGGCCTAGAGCAGAGCTTTCCAGCCCGGAGAGGCACAGGGAGCCCTGAGCCGAGAGACCTGGGCAATGTGGTTGGATGTGCTTCATTCATTCGATGTCGGATCTTAGCGCCCACATGTATCCAAGATGCTGCACCAGGGACCACGGTGGGGGTGGGGCTCTGGGTCGAGAAAAGGAACTGATGGTATAAAGAGCCCCACGGCAATGACTAAGAAGACACAGAGCCCACACGTGCCTCCGTGTGTGTCTTCTTTCTAAAACAATCTGGTCCAGTTGGACAACATACATGGCACTGACATCCTGACTCTCCATCATTAGGAGGACAAGTCAATAAAGGGTGATACCATCACGTGGTGAAATACTAAGTAGCCGTCAAAAGAATGAAATATTGCTACACAGAACATGAGTGAAGCTCACACCATCCTGATGGGCTTGGCAGCCAGACACGTGGACACAGAGTTCACCTATACGAAGTTTGTCTATACAAAGTTCGATAATAGACAAACCAGAATATGGCAGTGGAAGCAGGAAGTGTGGGCACCTTTGGGGGAGTGTTTGGGCTGGGAAGTTATATGGCGACGATCTTTCTGGGCTGGCTATGGGAGTGTAATCATATGAAACAATATGGTGCATTTTTGTGTATGCACTTTAAGGTAGGTTGCTATGCCTTAATTTTTTTTTTTTTTTGGTCTTTTTGTCTTTTTAGGGCCGCACCTGCGGCATATGGAGGTTCCCAGGCTAGGGGTCCAATCGGAGCTACAGCTCCTGGCCTCCACCACAGCCACAGCAACGCCAGATCTGAGCCGCATCTGTGACCTACACCACAGCTCATGGCAACACCAGATCCTCAACCCACTGAATGAGGCCAGGGACTGAACCTGCAACCTTTAGGTTCCTAGTTGGGTTCGTTTCTGCTGCGCCACCACGGGAACTCCTGTTATGCCTTAATTAAAAAGTACAAACCAACAAAAAAATCCAGAGAGCTTGGCGCAGAGTAGTAGTGGGTGTTTGTTGAGTTTTGGCTTCTCAGAATCCCTGTTCTGATGGCAATGCTCCCAGTTCCCTTTGGGGAACCCCTCCCCCTGCCCCTCAGTGGACACAGCCTCAGGGTGGGCACATGAAGGGATGTGGCCAATTGGACACTTCCCCTTGAAATGTGCATTGGACAGAGTAAGGAGAAAGGCCCCAGATGGTAGGAATTCACGAACCTAGAGGCTGTCGGCTTGTTCTGCTCTTGGACACCCACCCATGGTGGCTGCAGCCTAGTCTCCTGGACCCCCAGCTTTCCCTCCAGCCTGGGGGTGCCCACGGCCTTCCAACCTATTCCACTTGTCTGGGGTCAGAGGTCAGGTTCAAAGAACCTGCCCCAGTGGCAACTGCACCTGGCTTTGGGGGGCCTGGGATATAAATGGGGGAGCCCCTACTCTATTCTCTTTTTCTTGGCTGCACCTGTGGCATGGGGACATTCCTGAGCTAGGGATCAAACCCATGCCAGTGACAACGCCAGATCCTTAACACTGAGCCACTAGGGAACTCCCCCTACTGGATGCTGTAGCCTTTGAGTCACTGTTCACTGAGGAAGGGAACCAGGGCCCTTCTGAGAAGCCCATTAGTTTCTCAGTGAAGCCTCAAGGGACTAAGAAAGAAACCTTTGTTGGTATAAGCATCTTAGGTCTGGGGGTGGCTTGCTACCGAGGTATAACTTGGCTGGTCTGACTGTGCCAAGGGCCACAGCTTGGCATGGCCAGGCCAGACCGCTTTCCTGGACTCTATGCAAATCGCTCTTTTTTTTTTTTTTAATAAGGGCTACACCCGCGGCCAGGCTAGAAGTCGAATCGGAGTTGCAGCTACTGGCCTGCACCACAGCCACAGCAGCTCTGGATCTGAGCCTCGTCAGCAGTCTACACCAGAGCTCACGGCAATGCCAGATCCTTAACCCACTGAGCAAGGCCAGGGATCAAACCCACATCCTCATGAATACTAGTCGGATTCGTTTCCGCTGCGCCACCACGGGGACTCCGTTCCTGCATGCAATTCCAACAGGGCAACTCCACTTCGAGGCCCCACCGCCCTTGCCCTCCTGCCCGTCCTTCAAGCTCTGCTCCTCCATCTGGATGAAGGACACCACCTCCGTCCTCCTTTTCAAGGCAGAAACCTCGCACCAGTCTTGCGTCCATCCTCTTCACCCCAATTTCACCCCCTCCTGCTGGCCCTATGGCTTCTGAGCAGCCCTGGGCTCCATCCGAGCTCCATCCTCACCACCCAGCCTCCCCCACCAGCGCCGTCTTACTTCACTGGCTGTGACCTCTGGGCTCAGTTCACTGCTCACCTCCGAGCTCTCCCTCTCGGCCAGAGTGCGCTTTGTAAAGTTAAAATCTGATCACAGCCCTGTCTAGATCCTGTCACTGGGCGCCCTCTGCTCCTAGCTTCCAAGGCCCCCACTAGGGCTCGCAAGCATCTCCAGCCGGGCTCTGACCATACGGGCCCCCTTCCGTTCTGTCTTCTGGTCATGAGCATCTGTATGAAGCGTGTCTTTTAGCTCTTGTACTCTGATGCTTTGACATCGGGGCCTTGCTGATCCTGGGGCCACTGCCCCTCTGAGGATAATTCCTAAGTATGCGAAACAGGCGAGTGTGCTTTTTTTTCCTTTTCTTCCTTTTTTTTTTTTTTTTAAAGTTTTATCGAGGAGTTCCCTTTATGGTTCGGAGTTCCCTTTGTGGCTCAGTGGTTAACAAATCCAACTAGGAACCATGAGATTGCGGGTTCGATCCCTGGCCTTGCTCAGTGGGTTAAGGATCCAGCGTTGCCGTGAGCTGTGGTGAAGTTTGCAGACGCGGCTCGGATCCCGCATTGCTGTGGCTGTGGCGAAGGCCGGCGGCTACAGCTCCTGTTAGACCCCTAGCCTGGGAACCTCCATATGCCACGGGTGTGGCTCTACATAAAGACAAAAAAAAAAAAAAAATTTTATCGAGGTATAGTTAATTCACAAGGCTGTGATAATTTCTTCTGCACAGCAAAGTGACCCAGTCATACATAGACACACATCCATTCTTTCTGATTCTTCTCCCACATAGATGATCACAGCGAGTGTGTTTTCAAATACAATCCAGCCCCTCCAGAGTCTCCGTCCCGCCACCTCCTTTTGCGTGCGCGTGGTGGTGGGGGGGTGTCGTCTCATACTCCAGGCCAACTAACCCTCTGCCCAGATCACCCCAGGGCCAGGTACCAGGCAGCCAGGGCCCAGCCTCTAGTGCTCCAGAGCCCGCGGAAATTATTCAAGCTGGCCAATCCCGAGGCTGCTGACCCAGCCTCGCCCATTCCATCCCATTCCATGAAAATCGCAGTCAAGGTCCTTGTTCACATCTTTCTCTGTTCCCTCTGCTTCCTGACCAAACTCAGTGCTCCTGGGGGCTGATGTGCCTTAGCATCTATGAGCAGAACCCGCTATTTTCAATATGCTGGCCGGACCATACCTAAGTCATAATCAAACCTATACCAAAAGCATCCTGCCCTCTGCGCCTAGCCAGCTCCTTTGCCTCCTGCGGGCTAGCTCTGGGGTAGCACAGGCCTTCCCTTCCCTGTCCTCTGAGGCTTCTTTACGGTTGACAGCACACTCTACTGTAAGGGGTATTGTCAAAGCTCTGTCTTCCCAGAAAAGATCAAATATCCTGAGGACCAGCCACTATTATTTTCTTGCTGACTGCTCGTACTCCTGGCACATAGGAAGTGCCCAATAAATATTAGCTATGGTGGGGAGTTCCCATCGCAACGCGGTAGAAACGAATGCGACTAGGAACCATGAGGTTGCGGGTTTGATCCCTGGCCTCACTCAGTGGGTTAAGGATCCGGCATTGCCCTGAGCTGTGGTATAGGTTGCAGACGTGGCTTGGATCCTGCATTGCTGTGGCTGTGGTGTAGGCTGGCACTGTAGCTCTGATTAGACCCCTAGCCTGGGAAACTCCACATGCCGCGGGTGTGGCCCTAAAATGACAAAAAAAAAAAGAAAAATTAGCTGTGGAAGGAAAACCAATAAACAGATCTTATCACAAGTCACTTTATAACAGAGCTCAGCTACCCTTCTGGCCAAGAAGGGGCAGGAATAAAAATATCTGCAAAGTTTTCGCCGCTCTCCTCATTGGAATTTTGGGTCAATTTCCCTTTCCCTTGGATACAAGGAGGTGACACTGCAGCTGCCAAGTACAGTCTTAGACCTCGACTGCCACTTCTTCTTTTGCACCTCGGGCCATTCCTCTTTGGAACCTGGCAGCCACAGGGAGCATCCGACCAGAAGTAGAAGGGATGGCACGGGCTGAGTTCCCCATGGGCAGGCAGCGCTGAGCACCAGCCACGCGAGTGGGGCCATTTTGGACCTTCCAGCTCGGAAACCCGCTGAAGCAGGCCCGCGAGGCCACACGGATGCTGGATGGAGCAGAAGGGCCTCTTTTCAAGCGCTGCCGAAGTTCCTGAGCCACAAAATGGCAAGCAAATAAGACGGCTGTGGTTTCAGCTGCTTGGCTTTTGCCATAGAGGCTTAGGCAGTGGTGGCAACAGCGGGCAGGGGGCAGGACCCTGCTGCACACAGGGTCACGGCCCGGCACTATTTACGAAGCTCGAAACAAACCTGCCATGAAGCCGTGATCACCGCCTCACAGACGACGGAGACTGAGGACCGCGGATGAAATCATTTGCTAATATCACAAAGGTGGAGAAAGTGACAGCAGGATTTTCATCTGGCTCCAGACCCGCCTTCCCTCCCTCCGTCCCCCTGCCCTTGCCCCGTGGGAGAGGCTTGATGGATGGGCTGAGGGGTGGGTTGGGGCTGGAACTGAAGCGCCTTGATGGTGGGAAGAGGAAGAGGAGAGGGTGTCCGGGGAGACACCCCGTGACCAGCCAGCCGGAAGTGGCCCCAGCCCTGGATGGCCATGAATACTTGGCCGAGGGCCTGGGTGTGAAATCACATTTTCTCCAGCAGGCTGATGCTCGGGCTCAGCGTGCCCCTGGCCTCACACCGCCTGGCTGTCCTGGGCTTTGCCTGGGAACAGACGCTGTCAATGGCGAGGGAACACCCCAAAGCTCGGCCACGCTTGTCGGGAGGCATTAGCGGGCAGCTTTGAAGTGGGGACCTCAGGGCCTTGCTCAGATGCTCTTTGCAGGGCTTTGCCCCAATCCCTTTCTTCCCATGCGGTGGGGGCTGTCCAGGGCCAGTGTGGGCACTCGCAGCGCTGCTGGTTTCCTCGAGGGCACTTGGCTGCCCAGCTCCCTTCATCCCGGCGGGGTCTTGGAGGGCTCGGCCAGCACGGCTGCCCGCCAGCACCACCAGCTCCTTCTGACCAAACCAACGGCAGTCGGCGGGGACTGTCAGACTTGGCCCAAAAGGAGTAGACAGACAAAAGATGAACAAGGAGTTCCCATCATGGCTCAGCGGAAATGAATCTGACTAGTATCCGTGAGGACACAGGTTCGATCCCTGACCTTGCTCAGTAGGTTAAGGATCCGGCATTGCCGTGAGCTGTGGTGTAGGTCTCAGACGCAGCTCGGATCCCTCGCTTCTGTGGCTGTGGTGTAGGCCGGCAGCTGTAGCTCAGATTCGACTCCTAGCCTGGGAACCTCCATGTGTTGTGGGTGCGGCCCTAAAAGAAAGGCAAAAAAAAGATGAACAAATAGGAGTTTGGGATTAACATATACACACTACTGTATATAAAATAGATAACCCACAAGGACCTGCTGTAGAGCACAGGGAAATGAATATATCATAATAACATATATGGGAAAAAGAATCTGAAAAATAATAGATGTATGTATAATGGAGTCACTCTGCTGTACACCTCATACTAATACCTCAACACAGTTCTTTATATTGTAAATCAGCTATACCTCAATACAATTTTTTTAAAAAAGATGAACCATGAATTGCCTATGATCTCTTCCCTTGGAGATTTCTACCAGTGGGAATTCCCCCCATTCTTTTTTCCTTTTTGTGTCTTGTCTTCTGTTTTTTGCTTTACTTTTCTTAAATTTTTTGGTCACGCCCATGGCATGAGGATGTTCCCAGGCCAGGGATCAACCCCGAACCACAGCATTGGCAACACCAGATCCTTAACCCACTGAGCCACTGAGAGCCACTGGAGCCACCCCTCTTTTTTCTTCTTTTCCTCCTTCCCTTTCTTCCCTCCTCCCTTGTTTTGTTTTAATGTTTTTTTAAACTCAATGTCAACAGGTATATGTATGTATGTATGTGTGTGTGTGTATATATATATATATATATATTTAAGGCCGCACCTGCAGCATATGGAACTTCCCAGGCTGGGTCGAATCAGAGCTGCAGCTCCAGGCCACAGCCACAGCAACGCCAGATCTGAGCCGTGTCTGTGATCTACGCTGCAGCTTGTGGCAATGCTGGATCCTTAACCCACCAAATGAGGCCAGGGATCAAACCCGCATCCTCATGGATGCTAGTTGGGTTCATAACCCTCTGAGCCACAATAGGAATCAACTAGTTTTATGAATCAACTAGTTTTCGAATCAACTAGTTTTATGAGTCTTGTTACAAAAAACAGTGGTGCTAGATGCCCTTTTGTCCATTTCCTCTTTCCCAAAAGTGTCTATTTCAACTATTTAAACTCTTTCTTTTGCTACCTACTCACTGACTTTAAATACCGTATCTGAGGGCTAGCTCTTGATTTTTCAGCTTGATCAGCTTCTATGGACTTCCCGCTACGCAAGATGAACTGTTCAACTCTTTCTTCTCTCATTGACTCACATACGCATATCCTTCCCCATTCTCAAAAAACAGAGCTCTTGGGCTTAGATATCAGTATGAGAAATTAAATTATTGTGACTAGGAGCACTAATCAGACCTGAATTATATGGAATATTATGAATATGTTTATTTTACTGAACAGCTTTACTGTTTTCTTGGTGTTAATTATGCCCTCTCAGAGTTCCCTGGTGGCTCAGTGAGTTAAGGATCTGGCGTTGTCATTGCTATGGCTCGGATCATTGTTGTGGTATGGTTTCAGTTCCTGGCCTAGGGAACATCTGCATGCTACGACTGTGGCCAAAAGGAAAAAAGAAAAACAATGCACTTTCTTTGTCTCTGCCTTTGTCTCTCTGTGCCCATCTCTCCTCCTCAGTGTTTCCTTGGTTTTCAAGGTACCTATTGCAAGCTGTACCCCAAACTATGCCGGGTGTGCAAACCTTGTCTCAAGTTGCACACTGACGTCAGGTATTCCGTCAGTTTCATCCACGCAGGCTGGCCTGGCCACCGTCCCCTCAGGCACACAGTGCCACCCTCTTTCTCTCCTTCTTTGTCATCCTGGGGGAGTCCTTGAACCCCTTTTTGTTACCGAATCCCATCTCTCCCATTTTCTTGGCTTACTGCCTTTTTCACATTTATTTATTTTTCAATTAATTTATTTTTTTGGCCGCCCCACAGCATATGGAGTTCCTGGACCAGGGATCAGATCTGAGCCGCAATTGGGACCCAAGCCACAGCTGCGGCAATGCCGAATCCATGACCCACTCTGCCGGGCTGGGGATCAAACCTGCGTCCCAGTGCTCCCAAGACGCCGTCAATCCCATTCCCATAGCGGGAATTCCGCTTCCTTTTTTCAGCGGTGTGCATCATCCTGTAGCTTCACGAGAAAGCAGGCAGAGTCAGTAAACTGTTTGAAATGCTGCACGGCTAAAAAATGCCATGGCCATTGATTGGTGATTCGCTTGGGTATGAAGTTCTGGGTTAGAAATACTTTTCCTTCAGGATTTTGAAGAATTTACTCGTGTTTTGGCTTTCCAAACTGACAGAAGATAAGGCATTCATATTCCTAATCTTTTGTATGAGACTATTTTTTTCTCTCTCTCTTAGGAGAGGCCCTCCCCCTTTGTCCCAGTGTTCTGAATACCCAGTGAAGGAATGCGTGGACATAGTGGGTCTGTTTTCATTTATTGTATTGTACATTTTTCCCCCCTTCTCTAGAATTCATGTTTTTTTTTTTTTTTTTTTTTTTTTTTTTTTTTTTTTTTTTTTTTTTTTTTTTTTTTTTTTTTTTTTTTTTGCTTTTTAGGGCCACACGCGTGGCATATGGAGGTTCCCAGGCTAGGGGCTGAATTGGACCCGCAGCTGCTGGCCCACGCCACAGCCACAGCAATGCCAGATCACTGACCCACTGAGCAAGGCCAGAGATTGAGCCCGCATCCTCATGGTTCCTAGTCGGATGCGTTTCCCCTGCGCCACGATGGGAACTCCTAGAACTCATGCTCTTTAGTCCTGGGGAATTTTCTTGAATGACTTCAGTGTTAATTTCCTCCCCTTCATTTCCTACATTTCTTTCTGGAATGCCTATTATTCAAAGATCTGATGGTTAGGCTTCAAATTTTCTTATTTTTCCTTTTGTGTTTTCTATCCTTTCCTTTATGCTTTCTGTTTTGTGTAAGTTCTCCCACTTGATTTTCTTTCTCTCTCTCTTTTTTTAATCCTTCTTTAATTTCAACCACTGTTTCCTTTTATTTTATTAACTTTTTTTAGGATGCATCCATGGCATGGGGAAGTTCCTGGGCCAGGGATCGAACCTGTGCCACAGCACTGACAATGATGGATCCTTAACTGCCAGGCCACCAGGGAACTCTTCCATTTGATTTTCTAATTTCTGCTTTCATGTTTTTCATTTCCAAGAGTTTTCTCTTGGTTTGTTTGTTTTTGTTTTCTGAATGTTCCTTTTTACAGCATCCTCTTCTTGTTTCTGGGATGTAAAAGACTCCTTTACTCCCTGAGGGTATTAATGATACTTCCTTGGGGTTTTCTTTTCCCTGCCAGCTTGCCTCTTTCCCTTGTTGCTGGTTTTGCTGACTTTTCCTATAAATGCAGTTCCCAGGTGTCTGGAACCCTCATACTGAAGGTGGGGAACCACTGGACTGGGCAGAGGTTCAGAGTTCACGGGTGTGGTTTGGGGACCATGTGATCAGCAGCACCCTTTGGCAGAACTGTGGGTCTTTCTTCTTCAGATTCCACAGAGGAGAGTCTTCCGGTTTCTTCTCTAGAGGGTAAAGTCCTGGCTGCCAGGATTCAGAAAGAAAACAAAGGCACAGAAAAATTATGTAAGTCATGCAAACTGGTACAGCTGAATAAGCAGTGGGCCTGGGATTCGAACCCAAGTAGACTGCTCCTGACAACACTGTACTATCTCAGGCTGCACCTAGGAGGGGTCGTTATGGTGCTAAACAGGCACGTATTACCTACTTTCAAGTTAATGACCAGAAGGGTGGTAGAATTTATAGTCCCCCCTCTCTTTTTCTTCCTTCTTGCCACCACTGAGTGTTATTGAAACAAACCAACTTGGAGTTCCCGTTGTGGCTCAGCAGAAATGAATCTGACTAGCATACATGAGGATGAATGTTCGATCCCCAGCCTCACTCAGTGGGTTAAGAATCTGGCATTGCTGAGCTGTGGTGTAGGTCGCAGACGTGGCTCAGATCTGATGTTGCTGTGGCTGTGGTGTAGGCAGGCAGCTGTAGCTCTGATTCAACCCCTAGCCTGGGAACCTCCATATGCCACA
>PVHT020000521.1:25898146-25923092 GCA_004024745.2 Catagonus wagneri
CTTCCTGAAATGAATGGAGCCGGAAAAGGATGGGAAACAGGCTCAGAGAGGCCAGGGAATCTACTCCAGGTAGTCACATCCCAGGGACCAGATCCCATGACTCCAGGACCCGGGAGGCCAAATCAACACAATTGAACCTTGGATACAACCCAGGAAAGGCCAATGATTTGGTCACCGAGAGCCTGGTGCGTTCAGAGAGCATCTGGTGGGTAGAGCCGTGGGGGGGACAAGGACTGGGGGCTGGCGCCAGTGGCCCGGAAGTTGATGGGCTCCTGGAGCCCAGAAGGAGGAGTAGGAGTACGGAATGGACCTTTTTTTCCTCCTTGGCCCTGGTGCTAAGGTTGTCAGATAAAATACAGAGTTCTCAGTTAAACTTGAATTTCCAACAAGCAACAGATCATTTTTAGGACACATCTAGCCCAAATATTACATGGGGTAGAATTATACTTGAAAATGTACTCACTGTTTACCTGCAATTCAAATTTAATTGCATGTCTCATATTTTTACTTGCTAAACCTGGCAACCCTGCCTGGTTCTGGCTGCCCAGGCTGGTGGATGGGGCACCTGGAGCAGTACCCAGGCTGTGTGGTGCTCCTTCCTTGGCTGTGTGGCCTCGGGCAGATTCTTGCCCTGAATCCTCACTGCATAAAAGGAGTTTGACACCACAACTTTGCGTCCTACCCCTGTATTCTCCACGCTCACCTTGCTTGCTTTGCTTCCCATCCTCCGCACCCCCACCCCACGGCAAGCATTGTCCTTTGCAGTATTTATTTGTTCTGTTTCTGCTCCCCTCTCAGACTGAAAGCGCCACAAATACGGGGCTGTGATTTTTATCTGTTCATCTACCATTTCTCTGTGCCTGTCTGTGCCCTTGGAACACGCAGTAGGGCTCCCAGGATACTGTCAAAGGAAATAATGAGGAAGGAGAAAGTCGGAGAGCTGTGCTTGTCTGTGCCAGGCCCCGCAGTCAGCAGACGCTACAGCTGGGGACACGTGGTCTGTCAGAGCCCTGAGGACACACACTAGTGATTTAAACTGCACTTGGGGACTTCAGGTCTCACGCTGGGGCAGAAAGCGTCCCCTCTGAGGCCTCAGCCTTCCCTTTATGTGGTGAGAGTGGGGTGGGTGGTGGTGGGGAGCCCAGCAAGATGCTCTCTGGCCCGTCCTGACTCCCCGCTCTGGGAGCCTCCACGGCTGACTGGCCGATGGCTGACCCCCCAGCCTCCCAGACTGCGGCGGGAAGGCGGAGGGGAGCTGGGGGGCTTGGCGAGAGGCCCGCCCAGGACTGTCTAGACACCAGCCGTCTGTGTAGACGGTACGGCAGCAGTGGGAGAGCCCGGTGGTCCCGTCAGGGAAGCAGCCTCGCTGGCGCTGTCACCCCAGGACTGATGGCAGGAAGGCAGGTCGGGATCTTGCAGAAGCCTGGCCTCCCGCTCTTCCAGGTCCCCTGGGGCATCCATGGGGGTCCAGCGCTCCCCAGCCCTGGGGCGGAAGGGCTGGCCTGATGCACACCCATCCCAAAGAATCCCCACCGCGGGGTGCTGTGTGTGTGGGGGGTACCTGGCCTGGGCCACCCACCTGCCCCCACGCATGCTCAGACCAGCTGCTGAAAAAGCGAAACTTATCCCTACTGGTTGGTCCAGAGTCTTTGCCCACATAGCGATCCTACCGGCCACCGGATGACATGGCCAGCGGCCACTGCAGGTGGTTAACAGGCCTTGGGTGGGTGGGGGGCTGCTGAGTGGGCAGGGGGCTGGCTGGCCGCCACTGGGGTGTGACCTCTCCCAGTGGCGCAGGTGGGAGGTCTGGCAGCCTGGTGCCCAATCATGGGCAGGGCCCAGAGCAGGCCCTCTGGGTCAAGGCCACATGGGAAGCTCTGGTGTCCCGGTGTCCCGACCACTCTGACGCTTCGTGACCTGATGGAAATGACGGTAGAAGTATTAGAAGAGGGCCCCTAAGTCCGATCGGGGCTCAGCTGCAGCCAAGCAAAGAGCCGGGCAGCAAGTGAAGGAAGTGGCAGGTATACTGGGTGAGCGATTTGCCTTGGGAGTTGCGCTCTTTTTACTGTTGTTACTTTTGCTTTTTAGGGTCGCATCTGCAACACATGGAAATCCCCAGGCTAAGGGTGAATTAGAGCTGCAGCCTCTGGCCTACACCGCAGCCACAGCAATGCCAGATCTGAGCCACATCTGCGACCTACACGGCAGCTTGAGGCAACACCAGATCCTTAACCCGCTGAGCGAGGCCAGGGATCGAACCCACATCCTCATGGACACTAGTTGGGTTCTTAACCCCTGAGCCACAAGAGGAACTCCGTGAGATGCACTCTTGGTAAGCGGTTTTGGTGGCAGGTATAGCGCCTCTGGCAAATAAAAGGGAAAATACTTTAAAACATTCTGTGGGTATTTTAATTTACAGAAATGTCCCAAGTGTTGGGCACATTGAATATCACGCCTGCCATGATTTGGCTTTTCCTGTGGAGACTGAGGACGCTGCCGCAGATACGCGAATGCTCAGTGTGCCCAGACCGGGTCTGGGGAGGCGAGCAGGTCCCTGCTCTGGCCCATCCCTGAGGCTTGGCAGTGGCTCAAGAGGCCTTTGGGAGTCTCTGGGTGGATCATGGAGCCCAATTCCCAGAGCCCGGGTCTGGCAGAGAGGAACAGGCAGGGACCGGGCACCCTTGACCCCAACCTCTGGATACACTTGACCCATCTCTGTCTCCTATGTGTGATAGCGGATGAGGGCCATCGGGGCTTCCTGGCTGTCCACCCCTCCCTGGACTGCTTCTTGGTGGCTTCCTGTCTTGGCTTCCCAGCCCCATCGCCACGCTCCAGCTCCCGGCCCATTGAGAAGTAGCTCTGAGGTCATAGAGTCTTGGGATTCAAGGTTCATGACCTCAGGAAAGTGATACAACCTTTGGGAGTCTCCGTTTCCTCATCTGTAAAGGAGATGAGTCAGAATCACAGACAGGACCTCTCAGGAGGGTTTGGGGGTCAGAACTAAAGCTCAGCAGGGAGGGAGTTCCCCCTATGGCTCAAAACCTGACTAGCTAGCATCCATGAGGATGCAGATTCAATCCCTGGCCTCAACCAGTGGGTTAAGGATCCGTGTTGCTGTGAGCTGCAGTGTAGGTCACAGACGAGGCTTGGATCCCACGTTGCTGGGGCTGTGCTGTAGGCTAGCAGCTGAAACTCCAGTTAGACTCCTAACCTGGAAACTTCCATAGGCTGCAAGTACAGCCCTAAAAAGCAAAAAAAAAAAAAAAAAAAAAAAAAAAAAAAAAAAAAAAAAAAAAAAAAAAAAAAAAAAAAAAAAAAAAAAAAAAAAAAAAAAGCAAAAGGCAAAACAAGACAAAACAAACAAAACTCAGTTGTGTTCAAGCTTCCGTCCAGCCCACCCCACCCAGGGGAATGAGAAACCCCTTCAGTGATACTGACCCTGCTTAAGATACAATCTCAAGTCTCCAGGTGGCCCATCTGGCCCACTCCACAGACCCTGCCGCCCACCGCTCTCTGCTCCACCTCCTCCATCTGCTCAGCCACTAGGCTCCCTCCTTGCTGGCTCACCAGCCTCAGGGCCTTTGCACATGCACTTCCCCCTGCCTGGAACTCCTACCTCCCAGATCCCCCATCCGTTCACCTCCTTCTGGGCCCTGCCCTCCCTCTGCCAAGTGCCCACCACCTCATGCCCTCTCTCTGAGCAGTGGTGATTTGGTTTCCTCCGAGGGACTCGCCAGTAACAGTGTGTCCCTGTGCTTGCCTGTCTCCCCCAGGGACACGTGCTGGGCACAGGACTACCTGCTTCGGTGACCAGTCTCCCGGGGCGAGGAAGAGCCAAGGACACCAGCAGGTGTGGGCAGACAGAGAGGCTCACCCGAGACGGAGGAGGAAGCCACAGCCCCAGGGTCTCAGCCCAGCCAGGGCGGCCTGGGGCCCAGGGCAAAGCCTGGTGTGGAAGCTGGCGCTTTGACCCAGGGCCCTGGAAGGAAGGGGGCAGAGAAGGCCATGAATCTAGAACCCTTTGCAACACTGCCAAATGCAACAGGCCGGAGATGGGTACTTTGAATGCCACCCACGACTCCTTGCTGCAGAGAGCACGACTGACCGTGCCCGCAAGTCCCCGGCCATGGCAACACAGAGTTGGCACCCAGCGGTTCTGTGTGCGTCCCTGGGGAGGACGGGCCTGCAATGGGAAGGTCACAGGTGCAGGACAGGGGCCAGGGCTTCCTTGCTCTGCAGGCAGCCTTTTCAGCCCGTGGCTGCTCCAAGGATGTCCCACCAGCAGCGGCACCACCACCTTCAGGCACAGCTGTCTGCAGGACAAAACCCTCAGCACGGCTGGCCAAGGTCACTGCCTTCTGCAGTCACTGTGACCTGGCTCCACGGCCTGGCTTTCCCACGTGGCCGGGAGTCTTGGGATCTCTGTCCCCAGGCCCCCATCCGCTCAAGGACTAAATAAAATATGTGTGTGGGGGTCGGATTTCAAAGCTACGTAGAGACACGAAAACTGCTGAGAAAGCGGGCACCTGGGGAGAGTCCGGTGCTTACTGGGGTCCGGGCTGTGCTGGCCTTGGGAGAAGGGGACCCGAGGTGGCACTTTGCCCCTGAGCCCCAGGTGAGGGCACAAGCCCGTGCTTCTGGAGGAGGGTCCCATTCTCCGGGTCTGAGGATGGGGGCAGCTTGTGTGGGTGCCCCGTGCAGCAGCAGGGGCCGGGGCGGCGAGGCCCCTGCCTCGGGGCGGGGTGGGCAGGGTCCCCCTTGTCTGGACACCGTCCTAGGCAAGACTCCATGCCAGACACTTTCTATCCATGCAGGGCTCTGGGCTCCCGCACGGGAGGCACAATCGGCCACCTTGATGGGCTGACCAGGCTCGGAGAAAGGGACCCACTCCTCCAAGCGGCAGGGCTGGGATAGGACCTGGATCTGCCCAAAGCCCAAGCTTCACCCAGCAGCCTCCGGGGCCTCCTTTAAGTTGGCCAAGCCGCAACCTCTCATAACATGGAACGTGAAGCCCGGAGCCCCAGGTAACCTGCTCCGGGTCCCTGAAGGGGACAGATGAGCCAGCCTGGCCGCTGCACCGCCTGTTTGGGGGACCTCACTGGGCGAGGAAGTGACAGGCCTCTCTCTCCCCCCACCAGCCCCCACTGGAGGCTCTTGAGGGTCACGGTTTTGAGGCCATCAGGGAAGACTTACTTGTCACCTCCATCTTGCAGTTCAGGAAACTGAGGCCCAGAGAGGTGAAGCTACTTATCCAGGGTCACACAGCAAGTCAGCTCCCTTGTGTCGGGGACTCTTCTGCCTCGTGGCCGTGTTTTGGAGTTCTCTTCTGGCACAGTGAGTTAAGGATCCCGTGTTGTCACTGCAATGGCTCGGGGCACTGCTGTGGTATGGGTTTGACCCCTGGCCCAGGAACCTCCCCATGCTGAGGGGGTGCTGCCCCAAAACAACCAACCAACAAACAAAAAAAACCCCAACAACCCAGCTCATTGGATGGAAACCAGAATTCTTAATCCTAACTCTGCTTGGGGACTTGAGCAAGTTGCTGAAACTCATCTCCTCCCTTTCGAGATGGGCAGAGAGATGTCATGGGGGGTGCTGGGGCCCATAGCCTGGTACATTCCGTGTGGTGCTTAGAAGCTTCTAAGCCCCAGGAACAAAGGCCATCCTTACCCCCAACCCACCCCACTCCCCTTCCCCGCCCCAAGAACCGGCCGGGACCAGCAGGGGTACTGTCCCCAAATCATCTGATTCCTTCCTGGAACCCAGGCCACCCTAAGGTGTTGGGCTTCCGATGGGGGCACGCGGGGTTCCCCTCTCCCGGCAGCGCGCAGTGTGTCGGGGCCTCTCTGGGGACCTGCCTTTGTTTTCTTCCGCCCCAATCTGTTTTGAATAAACCACGTTTTCATCATCTTGAGCCATAATCCCCAGCATCAGAGGAATATTGTGAAATGTCAGCCCTTTCTGGAGGAATCTCAGCAACATGTTTTTTAATGTTCAGCATCACATATGGGGGCAATAAATACTGAAAATATGTGGAACAGAACAGGATGGGAGCGTGCTTGGCGCTCAGCTCTGCTTCCCCGCCGCTCTGGAGCCTGATTTTTGCATTACAATAAATTAGCCCCAGAGGCTCCCCCCCCCCCCGGAGGCCCCCCTGATCCTGGGAGCCAGGATCTCAGCACCAGGGGCTCCTGGGACCCCACCCCCACCCTCGGCAGGTCCCCGACCTCGCAGTGCCTCCCGGGGCTCATCTGGGTCTCCCCTGGCTGCACCTGCCAACCCAAAGCCATCTCCCCCAGCTTGCGGCTGAGGACACTGGCGCCCAGGGATGGGAACTGGCTCAGCAGGTTAGCCTGCTGGAGAGGGCAGCGCTGGGGCTCCAGCCGGGCTTTGAGGACCCAGTGTTGTGTTCTTTCCACAGGAGGGTCACAGACCCCCCCACCCAACTGTTAGAGCTGAGGGGGCGTCCAAGATAAAGTCACGCCGCTTACCCAGCTCCTCCCAGAGAAGAGGAATCTGTGGCCTCAGGCCAGAGCACAGAGCACTGTACTCTGTCAGCTTTCTTTTCTTTTTATAGGGCCACACCCAGGGCATTGAAGTTCCCGGGCTAGGGGTCAAATTGTAGCTGCCAGCCTACATCACAGCCACAGCAACACCAGATCCGAGTCTTGTCTACAACCTACGCTGCAGCTGTGCCGACCTCGGATCCTTAACCCAGCGAGTGAGGCCAGGGATTGAACCTGCATCCTCGCGGACACTATGTCGGGTTCTTAACCTGCTGAGCCACAACAGGAAGTCCCCTGTTTTCCTTTCCATCCACAGGGTCTGCGTTTGAGTCAGCATTACGAGAGGTGTGACTTTGGAAGAGGCATCTAGCCACTCTGGACCTCAGTATGCTAATCTGTAAAATGGGGGCAGGATGCTTCCTCTTTAGAGCTACAGGGAGAATGAAGGGAATCTGAGAGCTGAGTCCGGCTCCGGGAAGTACTGGGCCTCCTCTTCCTTCTCCACTCTCTGGCCCGAAACACAGAGATAGTGATATTGCCCTGCTAAGCCTGATCTAAAAGTAGATTCCTTGAGAGGAATGGGACCCATAAATGATCAAGCATTACCACTGGTGGGAATGTAAGCTGGTACAACCACTATGGAAAACAGTATGGAGGTACCTTAGAAAACTATACATAGAACTACCATACGACCCAGCAATCCCACTCTTGAGCATATATCCGGACAAAAATTTCCTTGAAAAAGACACATGCACATGCATGTTCATTGCAGCACTGTTCACAATAGCCAGGACATGGGAACAACCCAAATGTCCATCGACAGATGATTAAGAAGATGTGGTATATATACATGATGGAATACTACTCAGCCATAAAAAAGAATAAAATAATGTCATTTGCAGCAACATGGATACTGAATGAAGTAACTCAGAAGGAGAGAGACAAATACCATGTGATATCACTTATATCTGGAATCTAATATACAACACAAATGAAACTTTCTACAGAAAAGAAAATCATGGACTTGGAGAACAGACTTGTGGTTGCCAAGTAGGTGGGGGAGGGAGTGGGATGGGATGGGAGTCTGGGGTTAACAGTTGTGGACTATTGCCTCTGGGATGGAAAAGCAAGGAGATCCTGCTGTGTAGCACCAGGAACTATGTCTAATCACTTGTGACGAATCTATATATGTATGCGTAACCGGGTCACCACGCTATACAGTTGAAAAACTGACAGAAAACTGTAAACCAGCTATAATGGAAAAAAAATGATCAAGCTTCGGTCACTTGTAATTGAACATCAGCATTATATTATTATTGACTCACCAGGCTCCAGGCGGTTGGTGTCCGCCAGCTGGACCAGCTCCTTGGAAGTACAGATGTCCCCCTGTGGAGCGCCCGACACAGCCTGCCTGGTGTCAGAAGATCATTCTG
This sequence comes from Catagonus wagneri, assembly GCA_004024745.2. Lineage (NCBI taxonomy): Eukaryota > Metazoa > Chordata > Mammalia > Artiodactyla > Tayassuidae > Catagonus > Catagonus wagneri. Next base: position 25,906,086 of record PVHT020000521.1, read on the forward strand.
GGAGTTCCCACTGTGACTTAGTGGTAATGAACCCGACTAGTATCCATGAGGATGCGGGTTAGATCCCTGGCCCCGCTCAGTGGGTTAAGGAGCCGGCATTGCCATGAGCTGTCGGGTAGGTCACAGATTTGACCTCCAGTCTGGGAACCTCCATATGCTGTGAGTACGGCCCTAAAAAATAAAAAATCATTCTGGAAGCATGAGCTCTTCTTTTGAAAGGCAAGGAGGCTCAAGTCCATGGCTGGGAGGACAGCTGTCTGTGGCTGCCCAGAGGGAGGGCCATCCCTACCAAAGCCCAGTAGCCTCCAGATGTCGGGCCTCCTTCCTCCTGAGGCCAACCGGCCACTCCCGACTGGCTTGTCCCCTGCAGATGCCCAAGAAGCAGCCTCACCTGCACGTCTTGCTCTGATTCTTGCTACCTGGATGCTGGTGTCTCCCTAAGAGCACATGTCCAGCCGACTCAGAGGCACAGGCCCCGCTAAACAAGGACCTGAGTCAATCCTTTTTTTTTTTGCCGCACTTGTGGCACATGGAAGTTCAAGGGCCTAGGATAGAACCTATGTCACAGCGGTGACAAAATGGATCCTTAACTGCTAGGTCACCGGGAAACTCCTGGGACCCGACTCGAATTTTTTTTTTAATGGCCACACTGTGGCATAAGAAAGTTCCCTGACTAGGGACCCAGTCTGAGCCACAACTGTGACCTACCCCGCAGCTGAGCCGAGGATCGAAGCTATTCTTCTGCAGGGACCAGAGCCACAGCAGTTGGATCCTTAACCCACTGCGTGCCACAGTGGGGATTCCCCAAATCAATCTTGACTGTGCTTCTTGCAGATGAGACCCTGGACCGGTCGTGTCACCGCTCTTCCTCATTTCCATCGCTGCCAAGCGAGGTTAAGCTCTTCCCAGCATCGCTGGGTACCAGGACCGATTTAGCAGCATCCTTGGCTCCCGCGAGGAGTCTAGTATTTGCTCAATAAATGAGTCACAGCTGCTTTTCTGGAACGAATCCCCAGCCTGCTCCCCTCAGTACGCTCCGGCCCCGTCTGGGCAGGGCCTGTTTTAACCCTGTCTAGGCTCCCCAGGGTGCCCCCACCAGCGTGATCTTGGCTGCCACCTCTAGCAGCCCCCTCTAGCTGACTCCCCGCCTCCTCCCACCCCCTGGCAGCTGGCTCCCCAAGGCCGTGCACCAGTGAGTCATCTGTTTTGGTCTGGGTCCTGTCGGGAGCACAGATGCTGTGGGATCCAGGTCAAGTGACCTGATTCCTCTCCAACAATAAATAAGGGAGTCACACCCCCACCCCCGACAACCTCCGGCTCCCTGGCCTCTTACTCACCCACCATTCAACCCAAGCCCCGCTTCTGCCCTTGTCTTGGGTTCCGTCTCTCCGGCCACATTTACTCATGCAGCTAGTTCATCTATTCAGTTTCTTCAATATCCAGTTCATGCCTGGCCCACCGCAGGGGCCCTGGGAACACTCATTTATTCCTTTGCTCCCTCACCTGGTCTTTCATTCCATCCACATCTACGGAGCCTACTTCCTGACCTCTTGGGGGACTTTGGGGACTGAGTTTTGGCGAATCCCATGCAAGAGGCAAAGAAGGAGATAGGGGCAAGCGGGGTGGGAGCTGGCCCATGGTGTTGACCAGGAGTGGAGGAACCTTCTTGGAAAGTTTCAGCCAAACAGCAGGGTCAGGAAGAGCTGGGAGGAGCCGGGAGCCAGGCAGGGGCAGAATGGAGGTTCTGATTATTTAGGGCTGGGGCCCCCTGGGCCTGGGGTGGGTGGAGTCAGTGGAGCCACAGAGAAAGATGAAAGGGCAGGAGAAGGGGCTGGAAGATGCTCGGGCAGAGGATGCTTGGAGCTCAGCCGCCCATGGGTGGCTGGCCTGAGTGGAGGAGGGAAACCCAACACGCTTTCTCCTGGGGCGGGGGTGGTGGTTGCAGGGGAGCCCAGCCCAATCCAAGGCTTGCCCTGCGGTCCAGGGGAAAGAGGCCTTGAGGGGGAGCCACCTGGTGGCAGCGTACCCAAATTACCGACTAAGCCGTTCCACCCAACCTAGGCAAGCCAGACTTCCTCTGAAAGACCGAAGGGATCAGGCCCACATGAGGCCTTTCACTACTCTTATCCCTGTTGGGCCGAGGACCTGAGGGAGCCAGGGGTGAAGGCCAGAGTCACGGGGTCCCAGTAGCTCCCTGATGAGCCTGTCTGCCCAACCCCCCGCCCCGTGTCTTCCCCACACTGCTGAAACAATCACCTCTCAACTCCCCACTTATGGAGCTTCTGGGTGGGCTACAAGGTGACCACCGGGTGGGTCCCGTGCAAAGGGCCACCTTTCACCCCACACCCAGGGGCAGCAAGCAGTTAGGCCACCCCAGCGGGACGCAGGGTCTCCCCAGCCAGGGCAGGACCTTGGGGAGTCAGAACTGCCTGAACAAGCCAGGCTGCTGTCCACAGTCAGTAAAGACAGTGTGCCTAGTACCTCCCTCCCCACCAGCACGGCCCTGGTCTGGGCTCCTGGCCGGGCCTGGGGACAAGGGATAAATCCGCCCAGGCCGGAGGAGGAGAGCGAGGCCCAGAGAGGCTTGGCCACGCAAACCCTCCCTGTGGTCCTCTCCCCGCCCAGCTGGCCCCACAGTCAGCCTTGCCACCGGGCCCTGCCATCCAACTCTGCTCGACGACAGTGTTAGCAACGGTAATGGCAGCACTGGGGTCCTGGATTCTAAACCCTTCACTATTCAGATTCACTGAATCCTCACGACAACCGCACGAGGATGGTGCTGCTGTAAATCCCATTTTACAGATGGAGAAATGGAGGCTGCAGAGAGGTTAAGCGATTTCCTGGAGGTAATTCCCCGTTCGTAAGTGCCCAAACTCCAGATCCAGGTCCCTCCAGGCCCCCTAATTTCTTTTTCACACTGTGGCCTTGTTTCACCGCTTGTTAAAGGCAGAATGTTTCCTTGACCTTGGGGTTCCCGCTGTGGCACAACGGGATCGGCGGCATCTTGGGCGCGCTGGGCTGCATGTTCCATCCCCAGCCCGGCACAGTGGGCTAAAAATCTGGCATCACCACAGCTGCAGCTTAGGTCAAGACTGTGGCTCGGATCTGATCCCTAGCCCGGGAACTCCATATGCTGTGGGGTGGCCAAAAATGGGAAAAAAAAATAATAATAAAGGTAGACTTCACAGGAGGGTGGCCTGGATGGGCCTGAAAAGACATCAGCTGGAGCTACAGGTGGATGGGAAGCTGAGCCCCCTGTGGACCAGGAGGTGTGCGCTGGTGGTGTCCTTGGAACTTGGGTCCAACCTGGTCCCCAGGCCCACCCTCATGGCTGCGGCAATGCCGGCTTTTCTGTGCCTTGAGTGACCTGGGGGCTACCCAGCCCCATTCAGTGTCTCACCCTATGGGGCAGCTTCACAGATGTGCTGGGCAGACGGACACTCGTCTGTCCTTGGTCCTCCAAGCTCAACAGGCTTCAAACTTGGCGTTGGCACACCCCTGCCGGGAAGGACCTTCCAATCATGCTGTTTTTACAAGTGGCCCCACCGTGGCCCGACCCCAGCCTGGAGACCTGTGTCCTTCTGCCTTCATCCACTTCTGCCCAGCTTGACTGAGTCTCTCGTCTCTAGACCCCTCCGGGCTCTCCCATTTCCCAGCCTTGGAGGCTTTCCATCGTGGTTCTTCCTGCAGAATCATGCCCCAGCTCCTTGTCATTCAAAACCCACTGTGAGACACAGAGAACAGACTTGTGGTGGCTGAGGGGTTGGGGAGGGAAGGCTCGGGAGTTCGGGATTAGCAAAGGCAAACTAGTATACACAGGATGCAAAAACAGGGATGAACAAGGTACGCAGAGACCTGTATGCAGTAGCCTGTGACAAACCGTAATGGAAAATAATGTGAAAAAGAGTCTAGCAGTGCATAACAGAGTCACTCCACCGTACAGCGGAGAGAGACACAGCATTGCAAATCAACTCCACTTCAATAAAATTTAGCAAAACCCCAGCCCACTCTGGTCAGACCCCATCCAATCGCTCTGCATCCCTGTTTCCTCCAGGGAACCAGCCCTGCCCACCCCTCCCCATCTCCATGCCAGAGCCGATGGCGCCCCCGCCACCCGCAAGTTCTCCCTGCTCTGCCCGCTACCTGGATCCACTGACCCCCTTGCCCACCCCCGGAGACCCATTCCAAAGACCCCCTCCTCTGGGAAGACTATCCTGGCCTCTCCTCCACGGCTGATTTCGAACCCTACTGGGAGGCACGTACCTGGGGGGCAGGCGTGCAGTCTCGCTGGAAATGGGGGAACAAGCCCTCAGCCCCCAGTTCCACTGGCTCCCGGCTGAGTAATCTCGGGCACATCATTTGGCTTCCCGAGCCCTTCTTTCTTTATGTACAAAACGAGGATGACAGTCTGTACCCGAGTGTACGTGAAGCCTCTAGCAGAACGTAGGCGCTATCGGTGGCTTCCGTTTTTGTTATTTCTCATCCTCTTAATCTTTCCAAAGCCATGCACAGCAGGGGCTCTAATAACCCCAAACTGAGGGGCAGGCTGGGCGACTCAAGCTGACTCGCTGCGCAATGGCGATGCTGTGAGATCTCATTTGTGAGCTGTGTGCCCCCTAATTTCTTCATTCTCTCAGGGGGCTTCTGTGCTGGGCGGCTGGCAAGCAACGGGGGTGGAGGGAAGGGAGTTGTCCCTGGGGGTTTTCATCTTTAGGGGGTCCCTGAACGTGTCAGTGGCTCCAGCGGCTTGAGAAGAAAGGAGGCAGAGGCCCCTCCCCCACCCAGCTGCCCCAAGTGGGTGAAAGCCCAGCGGGCAGTGCAACCCAAGTTGGTCCATCCAAATGAAGGAAATATTGGCAGTGTGATGCAGGATGGTGGCCTGGGGCAGAGTGGCACAGGGCAGTGCCACCTTTGCCGCCTCGGGACCCTCTGCCTAGCCATCACCAGCGCAGATCCTGCAGGTCTCAGCTCTAGCCCCACCCCCTTGTCCTGGTAGGAAATTCCAAGCCTGGCTGAGGTCTCTCTACCCAGCTCTCCTCCCCAGAGGTGCCAGGCATCCTTAAAGCGTGGGAAGCACCCAGAGCCCTACCCACCAGCTCTGGGCTCTGCAACTCCATCCCCAGGACCTTGAACTGGGAATTGTAGTCCCACTCACCTGAGCCAGGGTTCACCCATCGTGCTGGTCCCACCCTTCCAGCACGGCTCTGAAGAACTAACTGAGCCAGAGGAGCTGGAGGCGGTGGTGGTGGTGGTGGGGGTGGGAGTCCAGGAAAGGACACAAGACTTATTGAGGGCTGGGCTGTTTGCTCTGAGGTTGGAATTTGAAGCCCGGGAGCCCCAAATCCACTCAAGTTCACATCTCTCTCTTTTCCTTTTTTTTTTTTTTTTCTTTTCTAGGGCCGTACAGTGACTTATGGAAGTTCCCAGGCTAGGGGTCTAATCGGAGCTATAGCTGCCGGCCTGTGCCACAGCCACAGCAATGCGGGATCTGAGCCACATCTGCAATCTACACTACAGCTCAAGGCAACGCCAGATCCTTAACTCACTGAGCGAGGCCAGGGATCGAACCTGCAACCTCATGGTTCGTAGTCAAATTCGTTAACCACTGAGCCACGATGGGAACTCCCACATCCCTTTCTTTGGGATGGCATCAAAGTTTGAAAACCACTGTTCCCCTTCAGCTCACAAGACCCCTCCCCGCCATCCCATTTTACAAAAGAGATAAACCGAGGCCCATGGCTGTCGAGCGACAGGCCAGCTCAGGGTTCTTCCCTTCATGTCACCAGGTCCCAAGGCGGGGGGGATAGAGATGTGCCCCCTTCCAGGGTGAGAGGGTATGGGCCCCACTGGTTCTCATGCCGGGCTGGCTGAAGCCTGGTGGCTTTGACGGCTGCCTAATTTCTTTCCTTTGCCCTGGATCCCCTCCTCCTGCCCTGCCTCCTCCCTTGCCCCTCACCTTCCTCACACAGAGCCCCCTCAGGTGCCCGCTGGCAGGCCTGCGCTAGGGGAGTAACCGGCCATGCTCTGTCCTGCAGGGAGGAAACTGGGGGTGGAAGGGGCCGGTTCTTGCATTCGGGTGACAGGTAACACGTCCCACGTGCTGAGTACTCCGGGAGGAGGAAGGCAGAACCCGACTGGGAAGTGAGGGCAGGCTTCCTGGAGGAGGTGACTCCTGCTGTCAGAAAGGGTGCCTGGAGTTCAGCAGGAATAGAGGAGAACCAGCCTCCAGGGTAGGTGGGTGAGAGGAGGCTGAAGAGAAAGGAAGGAGTTTGAACGGCATGGCATGAGGGCATAGGCCTGGCCATTGTCACAATCCAGCCGGCAGTGAGGGGACTGAGGGTGGTGGGGGTGCAGGGCAAGCGCAGCCTCCGCCTGAGCTTATCACCGCCCCTGCCTCCTGCTCGTCCTCCTTCAGGGTCTTTCTCACAGCCGGAGCCCCTTTCTCCCGCACACTCCCCCATCCAATCAGTTTCCAAGGACCAGAGACTCTGCCTCTAAGATATTAGCTCTTAAACTCACCACCTCTCGCCACACTCTCCTCCTGTATCTTGGTCCAGGCCGCCCTCAGCTGGCCCAGGTCCCTGGAGTCGCCTCCCCTCTGGTCTCTTGTCTTCTGTCTTGTCCCCTTCTGGCACAGCAAGCCAGCCAGCACTCAGACCAGACCTCGGTGTACGCCCCAAGCCCACCAGCAGCCCCTGTTGCTCTCAGGGTGAAGGTCACGCGCCCTATTAAGCCTTTGTTGATCTCAGGGAAGCGTGGGGTTTGAGATCAAGACCCCAGAGGAAGATGGGCTTCACTCACTGAGAAACCCAGGAGGTCGGGGTTCACAGCATTCCAGACCTGAGAAGGCAAGAGCCCTACCTGCTGGACCTGGGGGTGTCTCTGACTTTGGAAAGAGCCCAGGCTCCATTATCAAAGATTTAAACTGAAACAGTCTATTCAAGCAGGGTGATCCCAGCTACAAAGGGCTCAGGGTTCCCATCCCAGGCGCCCTGCAACCCCACCCCTCACCCCCGAGTCATTTAGGCAAGGCTCACGAACAAGGGTGAGGCTCATGGACTTGGGAATAACAATCAGCAATTAATTGGGGACTGTTTGTGGAGCTATTGTGAACTGCTTGCTCACTTAAGGCAGGCCCTCAACCTCAAGGCTAAGAGCTGTCCTTAGGGTGAAATGTGATCGCAAGCCCTGCCCCAGGGAGTAAGCAAAGGATACAAAGCCAGGCAAGAAGAGAGGCCGTGGTGTCCTCACAAAGGAGTGATTCAGATGGACAGTGGGGGTGTAAATGTGACCCGCCCTGGGGTTTCACAGTCACAGCCCATGTCCTCAGTGATGTGTACGGTTCCCATGTGTCCCCTGCTGCGGACCCAGCGGGCAGGGGGCAGTCAGCTGCACCGGAGCCCCCAAGACCAGCTCTGAGCCTGGCCGCCAGCATCCCTGGAGTGTCCACTGGGCAGGAACCAGTTCCAAGGTGCGGGGAGGGGCAGGGAAGGGACGCGCCGCCACCAGGAGGGCCTGTCTGCAGCGGTCCACAGTAGAAGCCGAGAAGTAGTGCAGCACAGAACCAGAGAAGGGGTGGCAGGGAGCAAGAGAAGGGAAACATTGCTTTTTTGCTTGTTTGTTTGTTTGTTCGTTTTAGGGTCACACCTCAGCACACATGGAAGTTCCCAGGCTAGGGGTCGAATTGGAGCTGCAGCTGCTGGCCTACACCACAGCCACAGCAAGGCCAGATCCGATCCATGTCTGAGACCTACAGCATGGCTCACAGCAACACCGGATCCTTAATTCACTGAGTAGGGCCAGGGAACGAACCCACATCCTCATGGATACTAGTTGGGTTCATTACTGCTGAGCCGCAGTGAGAACTCCCGGGAAACGTTTTCATTGTGGCCCCAATGAAACCAGGGGTGGCCACTAATTTATAATCTAAACCAGGACAACTTTGAGTGTGCAGGCACCATTAATAGTTATGCTGGGACCACAGGGGTGACTTGGGATGGTCCCAGGCACGCTGTAGGACTCCCAAGAATTAATATACAATAGGGTGGGATTCCTACAACAGCCGAGTCTTTAGACCTGATTAACTCCTTGAACTGGAGAGTGGCTCCGAGAAAGTCGTTGGCTCAAAGGCACAAAGCTAGAGCTGGCCTTTGCCCTCAGATTGGTAAGACTCCAGATCTGTTCACCTGCCTTCCTTTCAGCCTAAGACCTTTCTGTTCAGAGAAGGGGCTGCTTGCTTGGGGAGTGGATGAAGATGGGGCGCTGTGGGGTCAGAGGGCTTCATGGAAATGGGAGGCTGGGAGGCATCGGGAAGGTTTTTTTCCAGGGAGCCTGTTCCAAGTCCGGGCTCCTTAGATCCACACGGAATCTTGAGGCTCCAGCCGTCACGTATTGGTGGAATCAAGCCGGCAGGTTCATGGCCCCCCGACCTGGCTGTGCTCCTGGGACCCACGAGAGGTGCCTGGGTGCGGTGCACACCTGCATGACTCTGCACATGGGGTCACAATATGGTAGGGCCAATGCAAGCCACAGCGGTGCAACCTGCCCCAAACACGGACCTAAGAAGATACCCATCACTTCACAGTAGTAAGTGGCGTGAAACCAGAGATCCACGCCCAGGTGCATCAGGCACATCCACCCACGTGTGCCATTTACAGGCCCATTTACCCTCACCCCTGTCTCACGCGCAGTGTGTGTGCACACAGGCTTTTGGCTGAGACTTTCAACAGTTACCAGGCGCCTCACCCCCACGACACCCCCAGCCTCTCCCCTGGGAACCCCGCCCCCCTCACTTAGGGTGGCAGCCTTGGGCCCCAGCCTTTATGCAAATGCCAGACTGCAGCTCGCTCCATCTTTTCTCTCCTCTCTAATTGACTGTTTTCCCTCCTTGCTGGGGCTGCGGGAGCCCGGGCTCGGCATTCAGGAGAGACTTCCCCCCACTGCCCAGCCCCTCCAACCCCAGCTCCCGGCGCTTTTAATCTAGTTACTTTTCCATCAACACACTGGGAGAAAGACACAGAGGGGCGTAATCGTATCTGTGGCTGTTTGACGTTCAATTAAGCACATAACCTTTAGGCTCTCTCTCTTTCTGTGTCTCTTTTCCTCCCTGGCCCTCGCCCCCCTCCCTCTTCCAAGCCAGCTGCCCCTCTGAGCCTGCCTCTGCCCCAGGGGCCCTGAAAGCCCTCCGTTCCCCCCCTCCAAAAAAAACCTGGGTTCCTGACGCCTGGGGACATGCCCTAACTCTGAGGGGACACAAGCCGCCAACCCCAAACACAGCCGCCCTTCCCATCTGGCCCCTGCCTGCCCTTGGCTTGGCCACCCCCGGCCCACTCCAGGCTCCGTGCGAGGGGTGCCCCTTGGGAGTGGGCACCCTGCGAAACTCCACTTTCTGGCCCTCATCTGGGGCCAGCAGCTGTCATTTGCCGGGCGTTCCGCTTTCTCCACTGTACCATGCTAATTTTTCGAGGGACAATTTTTCGACAATGAGTCCTCCAGCCCGAACAGAAACCCTTTATGGGGCCGGCCCCAGGGAGGCCGGGGCGCTGCCAAGGCAAACAAAGGCGCATTGCTGCTGCGAACATGCCTGCGCCTTTCAGGCCCAGTGCGCAGAGCGCGCCGCCTCCAGCCCGCGCCGAGGTGACACCTGGTCCGCCGCCCCCTGGCGCCCGCTCAAGATCTCCATCTCGGCGGGAGGGGGCGCGGCGCGAAGGCTCCAGAAGCCGCGTGTGCAGGTAGCCCGCCGGCCGGCTGGGAGGCTTGGCAGGGAGCGCCGGGGTCTGATGAAAAAAAAAAAAAAAAAAAAATCAAGCCCCAGAGCTGGAGCATTTAATTAGGCTGATATCATCCGGCACAAATGTTCCTCCGAGAGGAAGGCTTCTGGGCACCCAAATTATTTTGTGATTAGAAGTGAAAACGAAGGAGAAATTATTCCGCCTTGTGAAGAGCTTGGAGGGGTAAGGGGGGCGACAGGGTCTGAGCCCACCAGGGTGCTTGGACCCAGCTAAGCTCCCCGCCCCGGCCCACCCCGCACTGGCGCAGGGAGGCTCCCTGGTCCACCTTCCCCTTCCACCCTCAGCCTTTCCTCACCGCGCGGGACCTCCGAAGTCTGAAATAGTGACAGGAGATGCCGGATCCCTTCCTATAGGTTGTTTCTTTGATCCTCATGCCACGCCTAAAAAGGGAAGACGTGTCATCACCACCCCATTTTGTAGATGACAAAAATGAGCTGAGAGAGCTGGCAGCTGGCCCAGAGCCCCACAGCGGTCAGTGGCGAGTGGGGAGTGGCATGGGACCTATCCTTCCAAAGGCTCTTGTTCCTGGAAAACGCTGTCGGGAGTTGTGGTCCCCGTGGCCAGGTGGCTGCCTGACTCTCACCGTAGCTCCTGGGAAGGTCTAGCTCAGGATGAGGGCCGGCATCGCAGCTCCAGAGAGGAAGACCCTGGGGCAAGAAGGGGGCGGAGCTTGGATCAGGCCACGCCTCCTTAGAGCCAGAGTCTCAACCAATCCTGGGCCTTGATAAGCACGAGGTCTTGCTGGCCCAGTTCAGTACTGGCCCAGGTCTATGACTGCCTGCTGCATCTTGGGGAGGGGGGGTTTCATCTCCGCAGGTCTGGCCCAGGGCCCTATAGGAATGTACTGGCTGGTTAGTTGGTGCCCATTATGTCGTGGTTGTTAAATATCTGAATATCACCCTATGATGTATGTAGTAAAGCACTTTGCTATTGACAAACATATACATGCGGGTATGTATATATAAAATGGGGATACCGAATTAAGTAATGTCCTGTTTAATCAACCAACCATCCATTCATGACTTATTCATTTAGGGACGTATTGGTTATCGATTCAGTGATTTCTGTGCACGTTCCCTCATAGTCTCAATGATTAATTATGCTACCGTCACTCCGCCTACATATATGAATCCCCTTTTCATGGGCCTGGGCACTGCGGGTGGGCGTAGAGGTCTGTCTTTGAGGAGCCTGTGGACTACAGGGGATCAAGTATGTGCACCACCGCCTGATCTAAACCAAGAGCAAATAGGCAACTGCTGGGAGAGAGAGTTCTGGGTGTTTGAGGGAAGGGTCGGGTCGCAGCTGAGCTTTGTAGGATGGACAGGTTGGGAGCATGAGGGTGGGGCCCTTGGTAGCTTAGAGCAGGGCAGTGGAGAGACGCAGATCTGTATTTTCTCTTTTTATGGCCACACCCGAGGCACGTGGAAGTTCCCGGGCTAGAGATGGAATTGGAGCTGTAGCTGCCAGCCTACACCACGGTCACAGCAACATGGATCCTTAACCCACTGAACGAGGCTAGGTATCAAATCACATCCTCACAGAGACTCAGTGGGTCCTTAATTGTTGAGCCACAATGGGGACTGTAGATCTGCATTTCTTTTTTTGTTTATTTGTTTATTTGTTTTTGTTTTTTTTTAGGGCTGCACCCAGGGCATATGAAGGTTCCCAGGTTAGGTGTCAAACTGGAGCTGCAGCTGAGGCCTACACCACAGCCACAGCAACATCGGATCTGAGCCTAGTCTGCGACCTAACCAAGGCCAGATCCTTCACCCGCTGAGCAAGGCCTGGGATTGAACCCAAATCTTCACAGATATTAGTCAGGTTCTTAACCTGCTGAGCCACAGCAGGAACTTCCAGATCTGCATTTTAGCCAGAGGTACTCGTGACATGGAAAATGAATCCAGGGAGGTAGAAGTGGCAGCAGGGGTTAGTTCCAGAGCCCTGGGCTATCACACGGCGGGCGTAAGCTGAGCGGGAGAAAGAGAATGGGCTTTGGGACAAACCTGTGTAATTAACCAAATGCAGAGACTCAGACAAGTTACTGAGCTTCTCAGAATCTTAGACGCTTCAGCTATAAATCGGAGACAGCCAACCTCTTCTATCCAGTCATCATGGCTGTTCTGTGAGTACTCAAATTCTGCATCAAGAGCAGGGCACACAATAGATACTGTGGTGCGCAGTGATGTTCATTAAAGGGCCGTTTTTGCTCCCAGGCTCATGGAAACAGGGACTAGAGAAAAGAGGATGAAAGTGAGAGATACCTTAAGACTGAATCAGTGGGGAGTTCCCATAGCAGCGCAGCAGAAGTGAATCTGACTAGGAAACACAGGACACAGTTTCGATCCCTGGCCTCATTCAGTGCGTTGAGGATCTGGTGTTTCTGTGAGCTGTGGTGTAGGTCACAGACGCGGCTTGGATCCTGCGTTGCTGTGGCTGTGGTGTAGGCCAGAGGCTACAGCTCCGATTCAGCCCTTGTCCTGGGAACCTTCATATGCTGGTGGCCCTAAACAAACAAACAAACAAAAAATTGAATCAGTAGATTGGAGGCATCGAAGAAAAAAGCAGACTCTATAATTTTTATTTTTATTTTTTTGTCTTTTTGCCTTTTCTAGGGCTGCACCTGCGGCATATGGAGGTTCCCAGGCTAGGGGTCTGTAGCCGCCGGCCTACGCCACAGCCACAGCAACGCGGGATCCGAGCCGCGTCTGCAACCTACACCACAGCTCACGGCAACGCTGTATCCTTAACCCACTGAGCAAGGCCAGGGATCGAACCCACAACCTCATGGTTCCTAATCAGATTCATTAACCACTGAGCCACGACGGGAACTCCAAGCAGACTCTGTAATGATTGAGATCTGAGGATGGGGAGGAAAGGAGTGGGATCATATGAAACAAGGACACGGGAGGACAAATAGGCTTGTATAGATCCTTGGTTCTCTGTGACAAGTTACTTCAAAATATAATGGCTTAAAGCAGCCATCCGTATTTAATACCACTCACAGTTTCTGGGGGTTAGAAACTTGGGAGCAGTTTAGCTGTGTGGTCCTGGCTCAGGTCTCGTTGTCTGGGGCTCTGGTCACCTGGAAGCTGGGAGACTGGCTTCCCAGGTGGCTCCCTTGCACAATGGCAGGGCAGTGCTGCTGGCTGTGGGCAGGAGGCCTCAGTTCCTGTGCAGAGGGCATGTGGGAGGGCTCCCCCAGGTTCTGCTGGTGTCGCAAACCAGCTCCGGTTCTGTGTGAGAGGAGCCCACACAGACCAGGACAGACAGGGTGTTTGTGGGGGACCCACACAGGGGAACAGGCAGGCTATTAGCAAAGCCTGAGAGCAATAATGTCGCTGCAGCTGCTAGAACTGCCCCTAGCACTGCTGCTGCTGCTTCTAATATTACGGCACCGTGACCACGACCTGCCAGGGACCCTGCTGGGCTCTCTGCATGCACCCTCTCCTTTCTCCCTCACAGCAGCCCTCTGACATAAGTCCAGTAGTCCACTTGCTAAATTAGGAAACCGAGGCTAAGGTCTGTCCTGGCTTAAGTTCACACGAGAAGGGCAGAGCTGGGATTACAGCAGCCGCCTGCCAGTCACTCAGGCTAGGTTGATCAAAGGCCCGGCAGCCCTCCAGCTTGCCCGGCCTTTCCAGCAGCATGGATGTCACCTCGGGGTGGGGAGGGCAGGACACTCTCTTCTAAGAGGCAGGTGCACTGAGATAGAGGTTATAACTGGGCCTGAGCAGGCGCCAGAGCTGGGGGCCCAAGGCTCCACTGTCACGGCTGGAATTGGTACCTGCAGACTCCAAAGTCAGCTTGTGATTTTCGCTTTGGGAGTATCCCCGGGGTCTGTGGATGGTGCCAGGCTTCCTGAAATTTCCAAGAGGACACCCTGCCTTCCAACCTGAGAACTGCCTCCGAAGACGGTGATTTGGGTTGGGGGTTGGGGGTTGTTTCTCTGTACATCCCAGCCAGGTCACCTGTTCCCCGCTCCACTCAGAAGAAGGTTGTCCATCCCCACCTGAGTGATCAGCATCTGTCTCATGAGCCATCAGGGAGCTGATGGGCATGCCTGGTGCAGCCAGTGGAAATACGCATTTTTACATCTCAGTTCAGCTGCAAGCCCCGCTGAAAGATATCAGTGCTGGAGTTCCTGTTGCGGCTCAGAGAGTTAAGAACCTGACTAGCATCCATGAGGACTCAGGTTCGATCCCTGGCCCCACTCAGTGGGTTAAGGATCTGGCATTGCCACAAGCTGTGGTGCTGTCACAAATGTGGTTTGGGTCCGGATTGGCTGTGTAGGCTGGAAGCTGCTGCTCCAATTCAACCCCTACCCAGGCAGCTTCCATATGCTGCAGGTGTGGCCCTAAAAAGCAAAAAAGAAAAGATATCAATGCTGACAGCAGCCTCACGGGGTCTTTAGGAAAATTCAGTGCGAGGAAGAGTCTGGCCAGTACGAAAGAGGAGTGTTGAAAGGTATCAGCAAGGGCTGGAATCAGGCAGCTTAGGGCTGGACCTGGGCAGGAGAGGTGATGGCCTTTCTCTTTAAGCAAAGCCACAGATGGACCTGAGCTTCGCTTTCAAGTTCCTGGTGAGAAAGAATCTGATTGGTCCTGCTTGGGTCAGGAGCATTCTCAATCAGCTGTGGCCAGAAGAACTGAAGCCCTGGGGTGACTGTGTGTGCGTACGTGCGTGCCAGTGTGTGCCCAGATGTGTGCTTGGTCTGCATGCGTGTGTACGTGTGTGTGCATGCATGTAGTGTGATTTCCCAAAGAAGTCGCCATGAACAAGGCTTCCATCCCCAGAAGTGTCAGCTGGAGCAGAGGCGCACACTCAGTCTGCAAAAGGGCCAGATCATGACTATTTTAATCTCTGCGGGCCCTACAATTTCTGTTGCAACTATGCCGCTGCTTGTAGCACCAAAGTAGCCACCGGCAATAAACGGAAAACCAAAAGAATGAGCCAGACAGAGTTCCAGTAAAACAATTTCCAAAACAGGCAGTGGGCCAGATTCGGCCTTCGAGCCATCGTTCGGCAACCCCTGAGCCGAGTGCTTAAACTGTTCCATGTTTGTTGTCACTTTTTCATTCTTGTCTGTGGCGGTGGAGACACACACATCCCCGCCGCCCCCAGTCTCACAGCAGAACCTCCAAAGGAAGGACTGGCTGGCCAGTTGCACGCAGTGTGGCCAGCAGACAGCCCCAGGGTGCCCCCAGCTGCCGGAACCTCCTCCGCATGGGGCTGGGCCCTTGCCGGGTCAGCTGGCAACGCGGTGCGGTGCAGGAGATGGGGGCTGTGCCATTCCAGTGCCCAGCCTTCAATGGGCAGCCCTCCCAGTGCAGTGCCCAGCTTGATCCAACCTGGTCTTTGCTATCTTATGCATTCCTTGGAGAAAAAAATGTTTAGGAAATTCCCGTTGTGGTTCAGCGGGTTAAGAACACGACTAGTATCCATGAGGAGGCAGGTTCAATCCCTGGCCTCGTTCAGTGGATTAAGGATCCGGCGTTGCCGTGAGCTGTGGTGTAGGTCGCAGACATGGCTCGGATCTGGTGTTGCTGTGGTTGTGGTGTAGGCCAGCTGCTGTACCTCTGATTCAGTCCCTAGCCTGGGAACTTCCATATGCTGTAGGTGTGGTCCTAAAAAAGGCAAAAAAAACATTTAAAAATCCAAATATGTAATGTTACTTGAATAATCGCTCTGAGGCACCAGAGCAGGAAGAGATCTCTGAAGGCTGAAGCAGTCAAGGAAGGCTTCCTAGAAGAGGTGGTATTGGAGCTGCCCGTAAAAAAGATTCCTTAAGGAGTTAATTAGCCGAATGCTGTCTGCTAGGGGCTGGGTGGGCAGTGTGTCAAGTGGGGTGACTGCCCGGGCAGAGACACAGCCAATCCGGATCCAAATCGCCTGGGGGAAGGGGCTGTTCTGAGGGGGAAATAGGTGAGCTTTCCTTGGGAAACGCGGGGCTCATCTGAGCACAGGGCACCGAGGGCTTGGTGCGGGGCAGGGGTGGTGGGGAGTGGACGCGTTGACAGCTTTGCAGAATCTGGGAAATTCTGCATGTTTCCACCACAGGTAAGGGCTTCATGGCTAAGAACTCCTCTATTCTGGAGTCTGGTCCTGAGCGTATTTCTGGGCTTCTGGTCTTGTGGTGTCACCGTGATGGGTTTTGGAAAAGGGTGGAGGGAAACAAGCCCCTTGTCCCTCCCCATCCATCATTCTTGGTCATTCTGTCACCGACTCTTCCGCTGAGCCCAGTGCTGGGGCCAACTGGGGGTGGGGGTGGGGCCCAGCCACGGAGCCCCCGCTCTCAACGTGTTCCCAGTGCAGTGAGGGACACACCTGTGCGCTTCCCAGAGTTAACGTAGCAGGGCTGTGGCATGGCTGAGGCCAGGCGCCTGGGCTGAGAGCCTTCAGGAGAGGGGGCGTGGGGAAGGACAGGTCGCATCTCAGTAGAAAGCCTGGAGGAGGGGCACCTTGGCGAGAAGACGGGCCAGACACGGGCCCCGCTGAGGACTGGATAGGGTGGCCGGCCGGGCGCCATGGTGCGGGCTCCCAGAAGGGCAGCAGGTGAGGGGGCCGGAGGAGTAAGTGAGGGCCGGTCTCGCCAGCCCTGGCCGCCACCGAAGTTTCCTCGCTGTGCTCTATAGCAGGGCCTGGAGCACCTGAGCTGTCCCAGGGGGCCCTTGGGGTCAGACCTGGGGTCCCTGGGGATGTTGAATATTCTGTCCTGCCCATTTGATAAGTGGAGACAGCGACCTCCAGAGGCGAGGGGGAGGGTGCTCCAGGCTGCAGGGCCAGGCGAGCAGCTCCGGCATTCCCCCAGCCCCCTGAGGCCTGTAGCCTTTCTGAGCTGTGCCCTCAGTCACAGGCACAGGGACTTTCTGCCCTTGCCCTGAGCCCTCCCCCTACCCCCAGTCCACCTGCTCCCAAGATGGCCATACCCCTTGTTTGTCCCTTGCCCCGTCGCAGGCCAGCTGTGACTGGACAGCTTGTGGGGGGAGGGGGAGGCAGGGGGCTTTGGGCAGGAATTGGTCATTCAACAGAAATTAGTAAGTGCAGGTGTGGGATGGGGATGGATTCCGCAGTGAGCGAGGACTGACACATGCACCGAAAAAGCTCATGTGTGGGAGAGCCTTGCTCTTGATAGCCCTCTTCCTGAAAGCCACCCAGAGGAGAGAGTCACAGCAGTGTAGGGACGTCAGGAAGCCCTTGCAGGTGCTGCGGGTGCTGG
>PVHT020000521.1:25924092-25949058 GCA_004024745.2 Catagonus wagneri
TTTTTTTTTTTTTTGTCTTTTTACCTTATCTAGGGCCACACCCGCGGCATATGGAGGTTCCCAGGATAGGGGTCTAACAGGAGCTGTAGCCGCCGGCCTACACCACAGCCACAGCAACGCAGGATCCGAGCCGCATCTGCAACCTACACCACAGCTCACGACAATGCCGGATCCTTAACCCACTGAGCAAGGACAGGGATGGAACCCGCAACCTCACGGTTCCTAGTCGGATTCGTTAACCACTGAGCCACGATGGGAAATCCCTGATTTTAGTTTACTTTTTGATTTTATTTTACTTGATTTGACTCAACTTCATTTTTCCTTTTAGGCATTTTCCACTTTTCCACGATGAATATATACCACTGTGGTCATCAATTAAAAACATCAGTGGTTAGTGGAAGGCACCAGCCCAGCCTTTCCCAAGCTTTTGCCAGGAGTTGGGCGGGTGCCTCGGGAGAGGGGCTGACCTCCAAGAACACCAGCCTCATGGAATGGGTCAGGCCGAGGCCTCCAGGCCTGGAAACAGAACTGCCCGGAGCCCTTTCTCTGGGCAGCGCCTGGGCAGCAGAGCTCCTGTTGAAGTGGGCGGGTCGGGAGCTGCGAGGTTGCCCCAGCTGGCGAATGGGGAGAAACAAGTCGCACCAGAGACCCTGGAGGTGGTTGTGAAGACAAACACACAGGCTGCAGCCTTGGCTGGCGGGTTTCGACACCCGCTTCCTGCCTGTTTACCTGCCCAGGGGAGCTCTGGGCGCCAGGCCAGGCCCACCCGCAGCCTGGGTCTGCCCACGTGCATCCTTGATGGAGCGGGGCTGGGAGGCGCCCATGGGCTGCCCGGGCCGAGGTCTGGGGAAATGCAGAGTGCAGGGCCAGGGCTGGAGGCCGGGAAGTGCGTGGCCTGTGTGAAGCCTCCAGGTGGCGCCGGCAAGGCGACAGCGGCAGCTGACCACACTCCGCCAGCCAACCCCTCATCTGTTCTTGGAGCCTTCACTAGCCTTTGAGAAGTGGTGCTGGTACCACCATGCTTAGTGGTTGCTGAGGACCAGACGCCACGCAGGGGACCTGGGGCAGGAGAGCGATGCCATTCAGACCAGGACGTGAAGGAACCGCTCGGCTCAGCCCAGCATTTCCAGAAAGCGGAGGCTACCCAGCCCCCTGGGAATCGGTGGGCTTCCCAGAGGAGGTGAGGTTTAGAGTTTGCAGGACTCTTGAAACTCCCAAACTGCCATGATGTATAAGAATGCACCAACAGTAGAAGGCAGATGCTCTGTTTAACGGGCTGAGAAAAGATTTTTGAGAGGTAGTGAGAAGAGGGTGGACATTCCGGAACGCTATGTGAAGGATTCCAGGGGGGTGACCCCGGTCCCCTGGCCGTGGCCCCTGGGGACCCATCCCTTGTTCTCTGAGCCTCCTAGATGAGAGAAAAGGGCCCTGGCTGGCCTGCCCATGTGTATCTGTCACATAAAGGACAGTAGGCCCAAACAAATTCCTTCTCCCCATCTGCGTGGTTTCAGTCTGACGTCCTTGGTGCAAGAAGATAGCAGAATTAAAAGGTGTGGTCTAGATTTTGGGGGTTTTTTTTAGGGCCACACATGCAGCATATGGAAGTTCCCAGGCTAGGGGTCAAATTGGAACCTCAGCCGCCACAGCCTATGCCCCAGGCACGGCAACGCCAGATCCTTAACCTACCGAGCAAGGCCAAGGATCAAACTTGCACCCTCATGGATGCTATGTTGCGTTCTTTACCCGCTGAGCCACAATGAGAATTCCAAGGGCCAGACTTTAATTCAAGTCAAAAGAGTATATATATATATATATTTTTTGGCTGCACCCATGGCACACAGAATTCCTGGGCCAAGGATCGAACCCTCATCACAGCAGTGACAAAGCCAGATCCTTAACCACTAGGACACCAGGGAACTCCCGAAAGAGCATTTTTGGAATATCAACTATATGCCCATTGTTGTTGCAGGCATAGGGAAGAATTCAGGGCAGATAATTTAATGAGAGAAACTCTTGGAAGAGAAGTGAAATATGTGTAATCTGGGGGTCGATTCTGTGTGTGCTGGGGGGTCAGTATCTAATAGTTGTTATGACAGGCAGAGAGGGCTTCCTGAAGGAGGTGGGCTTGACAAGTGGGGTGACTGGGAAGGGAAGGCCGAGTCTTGGCAAGGCCGGCAGGCTGGTGGATGCTCGGTGTGAGGTCAGAAGGCTGAGAGCAGCTGGTGAAAGCAGGGCCCTCGCGAGGCCATGAATGGTCTGGGCAGGGTGGAGGCTTTGGGTCAGCCAGACCCTAGCCCATCCCAGCTCGGCCCACCTTCAGCTCTGTGACCTTGGCCATGTTTCTGAGCCTCTCTGAGCCACAGTGAAGCTGGCAATGTAGAAAAACCCCTGACATCTGCGGCCCATAGCAGGGCCCTTCTCCTTGTAAATGTTGGGTTGAGAAGCCTGAGATCGGTCTCCCAGACCTACGAGGAGCTGTGCCCTGAAATCAGCGCTCGGGAGGAGATGAATGAGTCTGGCCATAAGTGTCAGCACGACCCGGGACTAGTTTATCACTAGTGGCTTCTGGGAGGGAGACTGGGGGACCACCCCACAGCCCTGATGCTGTGAGTCAGTCAAGTCCCTGCTCACTGGTCCTGGAGCCCCCATCACCTTCCATCCCGCCTTCCTAGCCTCGATCCCTCCCACTTCCAAGGGCACTGTCCCGGGGCGGGCTGTCCCCCACCCCAAGGCCCTCCACGGCATGCTGTCCTGTCGGATGGGGCTCTCAGCTGGAAGAACCACAGAGCTGCCTCATTCCCAGCGAAGTACGCTCCATCCAGCTCAGCCAGGGGGTCAGGGGCATCTCTTCTCTAGCCATTCCTCCACCTGGGTGTCTCCTCCACAGTTGGCCCCTTGTTATTTGAGCTCCAGTTTTTCAAGTATCACCTCCGTTTCCTTATGGGTAGAATGGGCATCACAATAATTCACTTTATCAGCCCTCCCCCGCATAGAAATTTGCAGCACTTTGCCAGCCGCTGCAGTGTCCTGGGGACACCGTGGCTGAGTGGATGTGGGGGAGAACTCCCGGCTAGAGTGTGAAAGGGGAGGATGGGGCTGGGTACCTGGTTTTCTAGAAAGGATGCGGGAGATATGAACCCAACAGACAGTCCAGGGGTTGGTTTTGAGGCTAAGTGGAGAGAGGGGCATAGAGTCAGAGGCTGGGAGTCTTGGCGAGACTCTGAGCTGCTGGGGGACTGCGTGGGGGACAGCGTGGACCTGGCCACCCCATCCCCAAGCGCAGGAGCTGGATGGAAACGTGGCTGAGGGCTGGGCGCTCCCTGAGTAGCCAGGATGGTGGGGGGCAGGCTGGGGCCCTGCAAGGCTAAGGAAGGAGCTCAGAGTCCCCCTGCCTTGGTGACCAGGGCCAACGTGGTGTCACCAACAAGGCTGGACAGGAGAGCCACAGGAGGATGAACCGGCCAAGGAGAGTTCCCACACCTGAAGGTTTGCCTGGTCCTAGACTGTGCGAGGTCCCCAGGGCCCAGGAGGACAGGGGCTGTGCTTAGCTGCAGAAGAGGGCAGCGCTGCAGTCACAGCCTCGAGTGACTCTGATTCAGTTTGATTTCCTGATTTTGATCTCAGATATGTATAGCTAGGCTCCTGCCCTTCTAGGTAAAATTTTTCGCTTTTAAAATAACTTCCCGGAGTTCCCATTGTGGCTCAGTGGGTTAGGAACCTGACTAGTATCCATGAGGATGCAGGTTTGATCCCTGGCCCTACTCAGTGGGTTAAGGATCGGGTGTTGCTGTGAGCTGTGGGGTAGGTGGCTGATGTGGCTCGGATCAGGTGTTGCTGTGGCTGTTGTGTAGGCCGGCAGCTGCAGCTCCCATTCGACCCCTGGCCCAGGAACTTCCATAAAGATGAAAAAAATTAAAAAAAAAAAAAACTTCCCCATTTAGTTCTCTCCGCCTCTGCTGGGGGTCTGCCTCCCGGGCCCCTGAAGTCTGAGGGAGGAGGAGAGGACACCCCGCCCTCTAGGGTCACACCCCCCGCCAGCTGTCCTGGACCTGGGACCCCAGCCCCGGTCATGCCTTCGGATGATGGTGGTCCCACTGAAGTCTTGACTGCAGCCTCGCAAAAGGCCCTGGACCAGAACAGCCTAACTTAGCCGCACCCGAATTCCTGTCCCTCAGAAACCGTGCGAGGTAATAAATGCTATTGTTTGGCTACCAAGTTTTGCGGGAATTCGTTATGCAACAATAGAGAAAATGCTAGAAGAGCACAATGACTGAGTGAGCAGAGAGAGGGGGGTGGCGTCCTGGTGAGGGCACAGAGGTAGGCAGGCTGTGGCCAGGGGAGGGGGGTGGGCTAGGAGCTGAGAGTCCTGGGGAGCTCGGGGTTGGGGACAGTTCAGCAGAGACAGGACACAGGGAGATTTCACAACAGGGAGTCCCTGCATGGGATGGCCTGGGACGAGGTGGACACAGCTGATCAGCGGAGAGAACCTTCGAGAGGCTTCTGTAGGGGGTGGGCGGGGGTGGGGGCACCGTGTATGTCACTTACCTTAAGCAGTTCTGCTTAGATTCTTTAAAATGGGTTTCTGGAATGGAGTAGAATTTCTCGCCACTTCTAAAAATTCTTGTTTATAGTGCAACGATTCACTTTACCTGAAACTACTGCATAGTTTGAACTTTCAAAATCCAAATTAAAGAAGTTTTAAAATAGTGTGAAACGGTTTAAGTGTTTATTAATGGTGTACCTGCTATGGCTACTAAAAATAATTCTGCCGTTGCAGAAAAGCCACAGCAGTGTCGAAAATTATTCGCAAAACTTTTTACTTAGAAATCCAAATACATGAGTTTTTTTCCTTTTAATGAAAATTAAAGGGGGGGTGCTGCTGGGGGAAGGCAAATATAAAGGGGGTGGCGAAGTGCCCATCAGGCCCAGCAACCAGGTGGCCAGAGAGGGCCTCAGCCAGAGCCATTCTGGTGGGTTGGGGAGAAATCAGACCATGCGTTTCAAGAAGTGAGTGAAAGGTGAAGAAGTGGATAGATGGGAGGAGGCCCTGAAGGAGGAGAGAGGCAGGACAGGTGCCTCTGCTTCTTAGCAATAGGCCACCCCCCAGGGCCACCACTGCTCCCTTCTCTCCAAGGGGGTTTGAGTGCTCGCAACCTGGGTGTTGGTCCTAGCTGACTCCCCAGTGGACACCCGAGGGTGGACAAGTCCTGAATTAGATGGAGGGGTTCTCGAGGGCAAACTGTGGTCTTCCCTCTGCTGTGTTCCCAGCCCCCCTCCATTCACACCGCCCCCTCCCCCCACGTCGATGGAGTCAGTGAATCAATGCGGGAGCGTCTGCATGGATTGTTACAGGCAGACAAATAGGGCAATGGGCAGACTGGCATTTACAGACGACTGAGCAGGTGGCCACCACGTCCCTGTGCACTTGAATGTGTCCTGTTAATGATAAAGTTTCCTCCACACGTCACGACACGGGCAGCAGATCAGAAGGTCACGCGGCTGGCCATGTTCTCTCAACTCAAGGGTCAGTCACACCACCGACTTGAATGACTTCAGCCCTGGCTTGTCCACCACCGAGTGAGGAAATTTACAAGGGCACAGCCACAGTGCCAGCAGGGTGTCAAGGCTATGATCCCGTGTGGCTGTGGCTGTGGTGTCGGCCGGCAGCTCCAGCTCCAATTTGACCCCTAGCCTGGGAACTTCCATAAGCCATGTGTGCGGCCCTATATATATATGGTCAAATGGCTTCCATCAGCGATTCCAAGACCCTTCAGTGGGAAAGGATAATCTTCAACAAATGCTGTTGGGAAAACTGGATACCCATATGCAGAAGCGTGAAGTTGGAACCCTACACCGAGTACAAAAATGAATTTCCAATGGATCAAAGACCTAAATGTAAATTCTAAAACTATAAAATCTCAGAAGAAAAATGTAAGGGAAAAGCTTCCTGACTTTGAATTTATGAATGATTTCTTGGATATGACACCAAAAGCGTAGGCAACTAAAGAGAAAAATAGGTGAACTGGACCAGACTGAAATAAAAACGTCTGTGCCTTAAATAATACAATTAGACCGAGTGGCAAGTCGACACATAGAAAGAGAGAAAAAACTTGCAAATCGTATATCTGATAAGGATTTAACATCCGGAAGATGTAAAGAATTGCTGCAACTCAACAACAATAACAAAAACGCTGATTTTAAAACGGGCAAAGAACATGAACAGACATTCTAACAAAGATGCTATACCAATGGCCAGTAAGGATACACTCAACGTTGCTAATTATCAGGTGAATGCAAATCAAAATTGCAATGAGATATCACCTCACGCCCATTAGGATAACTGCTATCCAAACAACAACAGCAACAAAACCAAGCCAGAGAAAAACCAAAAATAACAGACTTGGGAGAGAACGTGGAAAAATGGGAGCTCGTGTGCTTTAATGGTGGGAATGCCAAACAGTTCCACTACAATGTAAAACAGTGTGCGAATTTCCTTAAAACATTCAAAATAGAATTATCATGTGATCCAGCGATTCTACTTCTGGGTATACACTCAAAAGAATTGAAAGCAGGGTCTTGAAGAGATACTAGTTTGCCTAAGTTCGTAGCAGCGTTACTCATAATAGCAAAATGTAGAAGCAACACAAATATCCACTGATGAATGTATAGACCAAATGTCGTGTGTGTGTGTGTGTGTGTGTGTGTGTGTGTGATGGAATATTACTCAGCTTAAAAAGGAAAGAAATTCTGACACCTGCTACATGGATGAAACTTGAGGACATCATGCTCCGTGAAACAAACCAGTCACAAAAAGGCAAATACTGTATGATTCCACCTGTAGAAGGCGCCTTGAATAGTCACATTCATAGAGTCATAAAGTATAACGACGGTGGCCGGGGGGTGGGGGGACTGGGGAGTGAGTGTTTAATGGGACCCGATTTTCGGTTTTGCAAGATGAAAGAAATTCAGCAGTGGGTGGTGGTGATGGCTGCCCAACAACGTGAATGTGCTTGATGGCTCTGAACCGTAAAAATGATTAAGACTGTATATTTTGGGTTATATGTATATTTTGCCATGATTAAAAAAAAAATGTTTTCTATCCCGCTAGGCTGCCCCATTCCTGGACCTTTAGTTAGAGAGAGCAGGCTTTTTTTCTTGGGGCATCTTTTTTTTTCTTTTCTTTTATCACTGTCTGCATGTGTGTCTGGGTTGCTGACTGTTTTGCTCCAAGTCTGGGGTATAGGAGGCAACCCTCCACTCTGTAGTTGCTGGGGTCCTGAATTCCATCTGGCCTCTTCTCTCCACTTCTGAGTCCTTTTATGTTTCAAAACAATTTTGTTTGAAGTAGACTTAATGTACAATATAAGTTACAAGTGTCCCAGATAGCAATTCACAGTTTTTTAAAGTTACGCTCCATATATGCTTATGATAAAATATAGGCTGCATTTCCCTAATAGTTTGCACCTCTTACTCCCCTGCCCCTATCTGCCCCCTCCCTGCTCCCCTGTCCACACTGTTGGCC
The DNA here is from genome assembly GCA_004024745.2 of Catagonus wagneri. NCBI lineage: Eukaryota > Metazoa > Chordata > Mammalia > Artiodactyla > Tayassuidae > Catagonus > Catagonus wagneri. The sequence continues at coordinate 25,931,615 of PVHT020000521.1, forward strand.
ACCAATTTGTTCTCTCTGTCTGTGAGTCTGTTGTTTTTTGCTCTCCTGACTAATTTGTTCTCTTTTGTGGCTTCCTCGTATAAACGATATCGCATCGTAGTTGTCTTTCTCTGTCTGTGCAAGAGATCATATCCAAGGTTTCTCTTGGAGGGGAGAAACTGGGAAATTCTTCCATCTCTCCAGGAGTAGTGGTCTCAGTCCGTTGTCTTTTTAGGGCCATACCCATGTCATACGGAGGTTCCCAGGCTATGGGTCAAATCACAGCTGCCACCACCAGCCTACACCACAGCCACAGCAATGCCAGATCTGAGCTGCATCTGCAGCCTACTCTGCAGCTCGCTACAACACCGGACCCTTAACCCGTTAAATGAGGCCAGGGACTGAATCCGTGTCCTCATGGATACCAGTCCGGTTCGTTACTGCTGAGCCACAACAGGAACTCCCTTGATCTGTTGTTATCATTTTATTTTATGATTTGATTTTATTTTCCTTGGCTGAACCTACAGCATGTGGAAGTTCTCAGGCCAGGGATGGCACCCTTGGCACAGGAGCATCCAGAGCCACAGCAATGACAGTACCAGATCCTTAACACACTGAGCCACAGGGAACTCCCTGTGACTTTTTATTAGTTTTCCGGGCAATACTGATACTCAGGGTCTGAGGATGACTGAGACTGAATTCACATCTGAGTCCCAAGTCCTCCAGGCCAAGACAAGCTCTTTCTTATTCACAGTGAGTCCCCTGAGCTGCCCAGAGTCCTTACACAGGGCCCTCAGACCTTGCTGGATCTTCCTTGCTGTCCTCATTGCTACGTGAGTTCAGTGAGTCACTCCCCTACTCCGGTCGCTTGTTCTTAGCTTTCTTTTGTTTTTCTCTGGTGAGAGTGGAGACCCTCCCCCAAGGCCTCAGAAAGGTGCTTGCAATCTCTAGGTCAAAGGCACAGTAGGAAAGCCTCTTTGTCCTCCTCCCTGCAAGGCCACCCAAGCTCCCCCCTCCCGCCCCACACCTCAGCCAGGCCCACTCCCCAGGCCCCAGCCTTCAGCCAGAAGGGACTCCTTTCTTCTAGGTCTTTCTTGGAGCCCGTTCTCTGCTCCCACATTTCCTGATAGATGGATGGTGGGATTAGTGGGCACAAGTATTGCACTGCCCCACACTCAGCCCTTTACGGGGGTCTGGGCAGGGCAGAACGCTGGGCGGGAGGAACTCTGTGGTTCTTCTGGGTTCCAAGCCTTTGCAGAGTTCAGTCTTATAGAAGCCTCCCAATTCTTCAAAGCTAAAAGTGAGTGCTAATTCACAGGGGAGACCATGGCGGCTCAGAGAAGTTGTCATCTGCCCAAGGTCACACAGCTGGTGAGCGGGCCGGGCTGGGACCAGGGGCCCAAGATTTTCTGCGTAGGACACACCCACAAATAGGGTTTTGTCTTAGGGACCCAAAGCCTCACGCAGAGTCTGAGCATTATCAGAACAGACCATCCTGCAACCCCAAAGACCAAGTACAGAGTGGGGTCTGACCTAGGTCCTCTCAGCTGTAACCCCTGTGCTGTCTGGTTTGGGTGATAGGTAGGTACCTCGTGACCTCAAATGCCAGGAGGAGGAGCAAGAAGCCAGGGGACATCAGATTTTCTGAGAGGCTTATGGGTCTCTATTTCTCCTCTTTGAAAAGCCTAGCTGGGTTTAGGCTTGGAACTACCATTTCCTCTGTAAAGCAATTAAGCTGCTTTGGACATAAATGGCTGTGTTGGGCCCTTGAATACCAATCCTGAGAAAAGATGGGAGCAGATAATGTGCATTCAGCAAACCTCCTGTCTCTGACAACTGGCTTGTTTTGGACGCCATCCAAAAACTGGTGCGTTGTTGGTCTCTGGTTCCAGTCCCAGCTGGTCCTGGCTGCCCTGGGTGAGGCTTTTAGCCGGGCCAGATTCTTGGGACTTGACTTAATACATACCGAACTGTTTGGGTCTTCCACAAAGGAAAAAAAAAACAGACAGACGGAAAGAAAAAGAACATCCCCTGGATCTCAGAAAGAGTCATCATTTTAATCCGAACAAGAGTGAGGACCGAGGCGTCAGGGCAGCCAGCTTTTCCCCTAGGCCCGTCACGGGCCAGGCTGCGCGGTGTCTGCTGGCTACCGCTCCACCCACTTTATAGATGCAAAAGCAGAGGCCAAGAACAACTTCAGAGCGGCTCTGTTTCTTAAATGCTTCCTGAATTACCGTGAACTGTGTACCCAGGAGAGTAAGTGGTGCCGTGCTAGTCATCGCTAGGCATTCAACAGTAAACACTGGTCAAACGAGTGAAGGAGGAACTTCTGGTTTCTGCATTGTGATCTTCGATGTCCTGTAGATCAAATTTCCACTCAGCACAGGAATCACTTCTCTAATGTCCCTGGCAACGTCCTCCACCTTGAATACTTCCAGAGATGGGAGCTCACTCCCTCCAGTGACAGCTCTTCCCGACTGTGAGCATCTCGAATCCTCGGAAAGGACAATAATTTCTTTCTTTTTTTTTCTTTTTACAGCCACACCTATAGCATATGGAAGTTCCCCGGTTAGGGTTCGAATCAGAGGCCTTCGCCACAGCCACAGCAACGCCACATCTGAGCCGCATCTACGACCTACACCGCAGCTTGAGGCAACGCCAGATCCTTAACCCACTGAGTGAGGCTAGGGATGAAACCTGCATCCTCATGGATACTGCTTGGGCTCTTAACCTGCTGAGCCACAACGGGAACTCCTACGGGACACAGATTTTTTTTTTTTTTAATTTTATGGCTGTACCCACAGCCTATGGAAATTCCTGGGGCAGGGATTAAATTCTAGCCACAGCTGTGGCAACACTGGATCCTTTAACCCACTGCACTGGGTTGGTGATGACAATAATTTCATTCTGTGCTGGGCCTCCATTTGCCCCTAAATAATACTTGGAAGTTTGAGACAAGGGAAGGAGCAAGACAAGTGGATATTAAACAATGAGGGGCAGATCTGAAGAACAGACTGCCCACAGGCTGCCAAGGCGGCGGGGGATGGATTAGAAGCTTGGGCTTCGCGGAGGCAAACTAGTGTATATAGGATGGATAAAAAGCAAGGTCCTATGGCACAGCACAGGGAGCTATATTCGATGTCCTATATTATGAAACATATATATAATTTAACTACTTTGCTGTACAGCAGAAATTAACACATTATAAATCAACTTCAATTAAAAATTTTTTTCTTGAGTTCCCATTATGGCTTAGCAGAAACAAATCTGACTGGCATTTATGAGGATGCAGGTTCGATCCCTGGCCTCGCTCAGTGGGTTAAGGACCCAGCATTGCCGTGAGCTGTGGTGTAGGTTGCAGATGCGGCTCGGATCCCGCGTTGCTGTGGCTGTGGCTGTGGCGTAGGCCGGCAGCTGCAGCTCTGATACAGCCCCTTGCCTGGGAGCCTCCATAAGCCATGGGTGCGGCCATAAAAACACACACACACAATTTTTTTTTCCTTAAAAAACCACTGAGGGCGATTCAGATCCTGCAAATGTTTGTGGAACTATTTTGCTCTGCACTTTATACACAAGCTTTGTAATCTTTACAAAGACCTGCACAGCAGATATCCTTTTGTCTGCATTTTCTGTATGGTGAAATAAGCCTTAGAGAAGACAAGTAACTTGCCCAGGGCCATACAACTCATACCCAGCTCAGCTGGGGCCCCAGGAGGTTGGGGGGCAGAGGAGGGGGCCACGTTGCCCTCATCAGTCCTGAGGACTTAAGAAGAGACTGAGCTAGGAACTGCCCTCAACCCCAACTCCCTCCCCATCACCGGGGACTGGCCCCAACCTGGAATACGGTGGTTAGAGTTTTCTGGGCTTGGGATGGAATTGGAGCTGCAGCTGTCACCTACACCACAGCCACAGCGACGCTGGATCTGAACCGTGTCTGCAACCTACACCAAAGCTTGCAGCAAAGCTGGATCCTTAACCCACTGAGCCAGGCCAGGGATGGAACCTGCCTCCTCACGGACACTAGTTGGGTTCTTAACCCACTGAGCCACAGTGGAAACTCCTGATTAGAGCATTTTGGCCTCTGATTTCTTCCTGCTGATGAATCCTGGGCTGATGGATGTCAAGTTGTGAGTGGCTCGAGCACTGGGGCCCGGCTAGGAGGGACGGCTGGATGCATGTCTGACCCATCCCTGCCATCCAGGGCCAGGCTCATGCCCAGGTGGGGCTGGGGCCCATCTGGGAGGCAGCCTTGTGGTGGGTGAGTGCCTGATCCATCAGACCAGGCTCTGGGTCTTTTCCCACCCAGCCTTTTTTCAGGTTTTCCTGTGTCTTAGGAGACTAACATTATTCTATGCCTCCGGCTCCATCCCCGGCAGGCTGCACGGTGACATGGCATCTGAGTGACCAGGATGCCGGCTCTCTTCCTGGAGAGCCCAGGGACGGGGGGCGGGGGCGCACCTGGGAGAAGGAGGCCAGAGGACAGCTCAGCTGCTGCCACCCAGGTCCTCTCCGTCCCAAAGTTGCAAGTGGGGGAGGCTGCGTGATGTCACTTCACAGACCAGGGAGCTGCCACCTGCCGGAGGTGGGGCATTTGGTGGGTGATGTGTTGGGAACCAGACCCGGTCAGTTTGACCCCACAGGGGTCTCTTCCCTGGGCGGGACTCTACCTGGAGTGTCGGCTGGGGCACCCACTCCCACAGCCTTAGCAGGCCCTTCAGGGGTGAGAGGGGGGCCTGGGGTTCAGTCAGCCCCCTCCTCCCCACCCCTCCTGTTCACCGTCTCACTCTGCTCCTCCTGAATGGAGGCCCACGCCCCACTCAGACTCCCGGGCTGTCTTACCGGGAAGGAGAGTGAAGAGCATCCTGTGTCTTGTTTGATGGACAGGAAGCCCGGCCGGAGGAGGAGGGTGTCGGGGGGAAGGGTGTGTGTATGTGTGTGTGGGGAGCTCCGGTGTCCTGACTTCCAGGCACACACACACACTTGTGTGAAACCTCCATACCCTCTCTGTCTTCCAAGGCCGACACTTTGTCACATAAACGTGGTAAGGACCAGGCACAGCCGGGACTGTCTGCTCAGCTTTTTAAATACTCTAAGAGTCTGTAAAATAGAAGAGTTTGTCGCTGGGGGTGGTTATGGCCCAGTTGCTACCAGAGGCACCAGAGAGGTCATGAAAATCCTGCTCCAGCTCTTCTCACCTGCTTTTCCCCTCTGAAGAGCGAAGGGTTAGGCCAGGGGCTTGGTTTCCTTCCAGCCACCACTTCCGGGATCCCGGGAGCACTCTTCCGTGCCTCGGTTTTCCCATATGTGAGACTTGGGTCCATGCCAGCTTGTTGGACACATCAAAAGAGGCAAGGGCTCTGAATGCAAGGAGGGTAAATGGGAATCCAGGATCAACCCAGGCTCTGGTCCCCACTTTCTTTATTTTATTTTGATTTTTAGGGCCACACCTATGGCCCATGGAAGTTCCCAGACTAGGGGTCTATTCAAATCTTCAGTTGCCGTCCCAAACCACAGCCACAGCAACACGGGATCTGAGTCGCATCTGTGACCTACATCACAGCTCACAGCAACGCTGGATCCTTAACCTACTGAGCGAAGCCAGGGATTGAACCAGCATCCTCATGGATACTAGTCAGGTTCGTAACCCACTGAGCCACAGTGGGAACTCTTGGTCCCCACTTAGACTGCGGGGGCAGCCACGGCCTCTGTTTTGCTTCAGGAAGCTCTCTCTGTGTGCCAGGGACCCGCTGACCTCACCAAGGGGCCCTGACATCTCCAGGAACAATGTTGCCTGTTTACCTGCCAGATTGTCTGCTTTCTTTTCATCTGGGAGGAAAAGAGCTCCCACCGGGAGCCGCTAAGCCCAGAGTAAACAGATGAACTCCTGGTGCCTTTCTCCCAGAGGTGGGGTGACCAGCTAGTGCCCCAACTGTGCAAACAGCCCTAGGGGCGTGGCTGCCTGGCAGGGCGGGGAGTTGGGGGGCTTGCCCTCCACCTTCCTCCTCCCTTTAAGGCTCAGATTGAATGGGGAGAAGCTCAAAGGCAGGGCAGGAGAGGTCAAAGCCGTTTTGCAGGGCCAAGTGTGGGGGAGGAGAGAAGGGCAGAGAACAAGTGAATCTGGAGGCCTGACCTTCACCTGGAAACAACCCCTGCGGCCCCTCCCAGCTCTTCTGTGGGACGCTGCTCCAGGCAGAGCTGGCTTTGTGTCAAGGTCGCTCCCCTGCTTGCTGTGCAATGGGCAGCCGCTAGGAGCCTCAGTTTCCTTATCTAGAAGGCAGGGGTGAAGGCACCGGTCTGTTAGGGCTGTGCACTCTCAACAAGGGGGAGAGATTTATGGTGAAGGAGCTGGAAGCAGGTGGGGGGTGCGGGGGGCGGGAGGGGACAGGCAGAGTGGACAAAGGCACGAAGGATGTATAGCGCCTGTGTGGGACACAGCAAAGAAAAGATCTGGGCAACGACCTATTCCATTGAGGGCTGTTATCTCTGGGAGGGAAGCCAGACTCCCCTACTTTCTAACCCCATGAACTTGGGAAAGCTGCTTGGCCTCCCTGTCTGTCAGTTTCCTCCTTTCAGAATGGGTATGAGAAGTCTTATATCAAAGATCTCTCATGAAGATGACAAGAACCTGATACATAGTAGATACGTAATAATCCATTAGGTCCTGGGAGAAGGCAAGTCCTTTATTCCCAGAGAGGTGGGGTGGGGGTGGAGGGTCTGAATGAGTCTAAGATGTGGGCACCCCTTCCCCCTCGCTCATCACTGACAGATAGCAGCCTTCCCCCTGGGCTGCGGGGACCCAGGGGGGCCCTGAGCGCTGCCCCCACCCCCGCCCCGGCTACAGGGCTTGTGCCTGTGGGCCTTCCCCACCACCCTGTCTTGTCTTCACACCCAGAGGAGCCATAATTCCCACCCCCCTTTGGGGTAAAGTGAAAAATGCTTGGGTTCCAGTGGCTCTCTTAGCATCAGGCCCTTGGCTCAAACACACCACATCTTCCTGCGTTCCTCGGCTTTCTCTTTCAAAGGCAAGGAAGGAAAGAGAAAAGGAAAGGCAGGGAGGCAATGTCATATTTGACAAGCATCCTCAAACAAGTCTCATAGGTGTCAGAAGTGTACTTGACTTCCCTTAACAAACTCAATGTACTGTAGCTTAAACAAGTGGAGGTTTGTTTTTCCAACGCACAGAAATGGATGGTTGCTGGTCTTGCTCAGCTGCCGGTGATGCCAAAGAGAACTGGGCTCTTTCCAGCTTTCTGCGCATCATCCTTTGCGTGGGCCTGCTTGCTACCTCGTGGTGGCAAAATGGCTGCCTGGGCTCCCTCAGGAAAGTAGAAGTTCTCCCTGCGCCCCCTGTTGATGTCTCATTGGCCAGAGGTGAGTCATGTGGCCACTCCTGACAGCAAAGGGTGCTGGGAATGCAAATAGCCAAATGTCAGGCTCCAGCCTCCAGCAGGGGCAGGCAAGGGTGGGCGAAGGGTGTGGGGCAAGGGAACGGTGTCACGTCATCCAGTCGGGTGCCTGCCAGAGAAGATAGTGCTACTCACATCCTAGCCTTACAGATGAGAAGCTGGTGCCAAGGGCAGAGAAATGCTTACTCAATCAGCAGTTTGATTGATTTACTTTGACATTCTGGGCCAGCAACCAGAGACGCAGTGATAAAAGCCACTCCCTTGACTTCCAGAGAGAGGAGGAGAATAATAATAGTAATACTAACAATATAATAGCAAAAATTCACTGAGTGCATACCAAGTGCCAAGCGCTTGCTGGGGACTTTCTAGATTTGATCTTGTCCCAGGCGCCCGCTCCAGCCCCAAGCAGTAGCCAGAATTCTATCAGCTACGGGGCAGTCCAAGGCCCGGTGAAGCCCGCAGCACACAGGCCAGCCCCCTGTGTTGCACCACGCGTTGGATTTAAGGGTCCAGATGTGAATTCTTGGGTAGCCCATGGGAAGAAGGTACCACACTCCCTGGAGAGGCTGTGGGATTTTCTGGAGGTGAGGAGATATGCTTGGGGTTTAGAAGCACTGATTAGAATTTCCTATTAGGAGTTCCTGTCGTGGCTCAGTGGTTAACGAATCTGACTAGGAACCATGAGGTTGCGGGTTCCATCCCTGGCCTTGCTCAGTGGGTTAAGGATCTGGCGCTGCCATGAGTTGTGGTGTAGTTTGCAGACACGGCTCAGATCCCACGTTGCTGTGGCTGTGGCGAAGGCCGGCAGCTACAGCTCCTGTTAGACCCCTAGCCTGGGAACCTCCATATGCCACGGGTGCAGCTCTAGATGAGGCAAAAGGACAAAAAAAAAAAAAAAAGAATTTCCCATTAGACAAGATGGAGAAGTGGCCCCATGTGAGGAAAGACATCTGAAAGGATACTTTAGAAGTGATATTAGTCAAATCGGAGGCCACTAGGGTCTGTCCACCCATACATCCCTAGAATTTTTTTTTTAGGGCCGCACCTGCAGCATATGGAGGTTCCCAGGCGAGGGGTTGAATCGGAGCTACAGCTGCCGGACAACACCACAGCTATAGCAACGCCAGATCTGAGCCATGTCTGTGACCTACACCACAGCTCACGGCAATGCCGGATCCTTAACCCACTGAGAGAGGCCAGGGATTGAACCCGCAACCTCATGATCCTAGTCGAATTCTTTTCTGCTGCACCACATGGGAACTCCCCCAGAAACGTTTACATTTGAAAGGAGCATTGAAAATAAAATCATACTTCTAGAATCAGTGCGTCACGTTAATAATAATAACTGGCAATCAAATGCTTTCGTTTGTAAAACTGTCGAAGATTAGTAAAAACACAAACACGATGCTGGTGATGGTGTGGTGAAATCAACTATGCTCTCACACTGTTGGCAGGAGGCAGATTTGGTATCAACTTTTAGACAAGCGACTTGAACAGTATTCTTAAAAACTGTTGGTCTCTCAACGTGACTTTTAAAACCATAGCCTCAAGAAATGATAAACAAAAGCAGACAGGACACTTTGTGCAAGACAGTTGATTTATTAAGCTATGGATTTGCATTTGCTCTCTTGTTATTTTTCCCCCCTCCATGTCCCAGATTTGTAGCCAGACTCCTTCATGCACCCTAGTCCCAGGGGCATTTGCAAAACCCAAACCAAAGCTGCTCATAGGCAGTATTTTTGTCTGTCTTTTGGCAAAAAGGAATATGGAGAAAGAAACTAGGCAGGCAGTCGTGGTAAAGGGTGGACGGAGAGCTGCGAGAAGGCAGGAGGAAGGGGCGCGGGTCCCAGAGAGGTGGGACCTGTGCTTTCTCCACAGCAGCACCTCAGTATGTGGCGTGATATTTTAAAGCTCACTGTCCAGGGAAACTGGGGTCACAGTCACACCCTCAGCCCAGCACTCGGCCTGGGATACCAAGGAGCATGCCCTCTGCGAGGGCAGTTATGTCTGGAGCACCCCCCTGCCCCCGGCCCGCAGACCGTGCAGACCCCAGGGCCTTTGCACAGCCCTAGGACACAGTTCTGAAAATGACTGAGATTGATTTTCCTGCCAGGTGTCCAGGAAAGGAAACTTTGAACGTGAACATTCTCACATATCTCCATTCACCAGGGAAAAGGCTTTTTAAAGGCCATTGAGTACAAAGGGATGATCTTGTTTTTGATTTTTTTTTTTTAAACTTAGCAGTTAAATATTTTCCATAGGAAGATACTAAAGTCCCCTGCCCTGTGTTCTCTGGGCTCCAAGCACACATGTTTTTCGTTGCACTGACCCTCCTGGGACGGGTCATTTTCTATATTTAGTGCTCTCTGTTCTTCGAGGTTCTCAGATCCAGGAGACTCTCAGGACTTTGCCTGTTTACCTCCATACCCCGGCGCCTTGCACAATGCCTGGCAGACACTCAGGGAATTCACAGGGGTATGAATGAATGAATGAATGAATGAACTCGCAGGTACCTGGGGTCTGAGATCAAGGGCCCCGTCTCTGTCGTTCTCACACAGCTGCTCCTGGCAGCCCTGAGGGCCGTGCCCTCTGCCGATGGAATTAACTGCCAGCCCACACTCGGGAGTGTAAACAGTCCTCCTCCAGGCCAGGCCCGACTGGCTGCCTCGGGGGCAGCTTGCACAATCCTGTGGGCTGTTGTGATTCTCATTTTTGGGGTATGGAGTCATCTCTGCCGTGGGCCTCTCCCTCCTTGCCCTGGATTGTCTCTTGGCAACATAAACAGAACTGTGTGTCTGTTGTCAGTGGGAAGAAATTCAGATCCCCCCCCAACCCCACCCCCTCCAGGAAGCCCATCCTGATTTCCTAGACCTGCCCGAGGACCCAAAGAGGTGGGAGCGGAAACGGAGCTTGGGTCACCCAGCCCAGCCCCTCCACTGACAGAGAAAGGACCCGAGGCCTTAAGAGGTGGGGACACTGAGCCCCCTGCCAGAGTGGCCGGGCTTGACTGGAGCGGAGTGTCCCGGGATGGTGGCTGCTTTCGGAACCAGCCCAACAGGGCCATGAATTCCTTCCTGTGCAGCCACCGTCCAGCCGTGTGAACTTGGACCAGGGCCGTGTCCTTCCTGAGTCCCAGTTCTGCCGTCTGCATTGCGCTGCTTGCAGATTAATGCGGAGACTTAAAAAGATGCTGTGTGTAATGCGTCAGCACACTGCCTGGCTCTGACCAGGGCCTCCTGTCTCCTGCTCCTCCCGCGCTTTCTTTCCCAGCCCCTCTCACCAGGAGGCCTCACCATCCCTCCAGGTCTAGGTGTGAGGTGCCCGGCTTCCCTCTGAACCTCTACTGCAGGGAAATTCTTTTTATTAGTTACTTTATATATTTTTTAGGGCTGTACCTGCGGCATACAGAAGTTCACAGGCTAGGGGTCGAATTGATGCTGCAGCTGCCGGCCTACACCACGGCCACAGCAACGTGGGATCCGAGCCGCATCTGCAACCTATACCGCAGCTCATGGCAACGCCGGATCCCTTAACCCACTGAGCAGGGCCAGGGATTGAACCTTCATCCTCATGGATACTAGTCGGGTTTAATATCACTAAGCCACAACTCTAAAACCAGAGCATGCTTTTTTTTTTTTTTTTTTTTTCCTGTCTTGGCCATACCATGTATGTGGAGTTCCTGGGCCAGGAATCACATCCGAGCCGTAGTTGAGACCTAAGCCGCAGCTGCGGCAGTGCTGGATGCTTAACCCACTGCGCTGAGCTAGGACTGAACCTGCGCCTCAGTGCTCCCAAAATCCCGCCGATCTTACTGCGCCAAAGCGGAAACTCCTACAGGGAAATTCTGATGGGATGTTCAGCTGTGATCCTCTTACTTTATTTTTTCCTGTCCCCACCCACCTCTTGGTCTTGCCAGATTCATTCACACTTTCCTTTCTCCCTCTCTTCCCGAAAACTTCCCTAGCACGCTCCCAGCCTGTGTGCCAGGCACCTGCTGGGCAGAGATGCCCACAGCCAGCACCTGCCTTTAAAGGGCTCGTCCACTGCTCGGGAGCCTGGGTGGACACAGACGGCAGAGCAGGGTTGAATGTCAGAGACTATGCTGTGCGTCCACAAACCCCTGGGTCCCAGCTCATGTTTCTAGAACTCAGTGGGAGGCAGAAGAATAGCTTACAGATAGCCACGTCCTCATTCCCCAAATCTGTGGGTGTTACCGTATGTGACAAAAGGATGTGACTGAGGTGATGGCTTTGAGATGATCCAAGTGGACACAAGGTTCCTTATAAGAGGGAAGAAAGAAGCCAAGGTCATTCTGCTGGCTTGGAGGCTAGAAGGAAGCAGCCACTAGCTGAGGAAGATTGGTGCCCCCAGAGCCTTTGAAAGGAACCAGCCCAGGGAGTTCCCTGGTGGCCTAGTGGGTTAAGGGTCCAGCATTGTCTCTGCTGTGGTTCGGGTCAGTGCTGTGGCGCGGGTTCCATCCCTGCCCTGGGAACTTCTGTATGGCACAGGCTCAGCCAAAAAAAAAGGAACCAGCCCTGCGACTCCTTGCTTTCAGCCCCTGAGACTCATTCTGGATTTCTAACCTCCAGAACCCTAAGAGAATAAATTCACGTTGTTTTAAGCCAGTCCGTTTGTGTTGATTTGTTACCACAGTCATCAGAGGCAGTGAGAACAAACACAGCAAGCCCGGGCCCCCTGCAGTTAGGTGTGCCGCGTGGCCCTCCTTCCGGCCAATGCCAGCTGAGTGCAGGTGACGTCTTTTCCTTTACCCTGGGGTTGACCCTCTGGCTCCCCTCTTCCCCTGCCCCCTGCCAAAAAGGATGGTGCCCGCCAGTCAAAGGACAAGAGGGCGATGCCGCTGGCAGCCTGGGTCCCCAGGTGCAGCCCCCAGCTGACTGTCCAAACCCACTAGGATTTGGGGGTTATTCATGACACCACTGAACCCAGGCTCGGTGGACCCCGATGGCCCTTGCTTCACAGAGGAGGTGACGATGACGCCTTGCCAGGATAGACAGGCCTGGAGGGTAGCTTGGAGTCTGCTGGGCCCGCCCTGAGGGAGCGCGACCAGAGCGGAGGCCGGCTGCAAAGCTGGGGGCAACCGGGGACTGGGGACTGACCCTCAGGTGAGGTGCGCGAGGGTGGATCGGAGTGAACCAGGAGACTTTCAAAGTCACCAGTGGTGGAGAAGCCGTGGGACACGGTGGTAGCTCGTTTTACTTGAGGTTGGCTCCCGGTGCCAGCCTTGAGCGCCGGGCTGTGACTCCCGCGCCTGCGTCTTCCCCAGAGGTGACTAATTGCTGTCTGAGCCCAGCTCCTTCCCAAGGGCCGGTGCCAGGCCCAGAACACCCAGCGCGTCGGTCCCACCCCGAGTCAGGTTTGCGCGAAGTATTTTTGGCCCACATTACTCACTATTTTGTTACCTGAAATACATCGAATTCCTATTAATAACGAGCACTGGAGGGCAGAGATTTCATCATTCACAGTAAACAACTTTAGCAGTTTACAAAGGCGCTGTCTAGGACGCATGACGTGGCAACGAGAGAAAGGCCCGCCCGCAGGAGCCGTTCCCCTTCGTGCGGACTTCCTTCAGGGGGAGCGCGGAGTCGCGAGCAGATGCGTTTTCTCGCGCGCTTGCAGCAGCTGGTGAAGGTAATCTTGTTTGCTTGCACTACCTGGGGGATGCTAGACGAATGCCATGTCCTAGACGAGAGCCTGTTTTTGTTTTTTTTTTTGTTTTGTGTTGTTTTTTTGGCTGCACCCATGGCATGCGGAAGTTCCCGGGGCCAAGGATCAAACTCCAGCCAGAGCCTTAACTGCTCGGCTACCAGGGAGCTCCCCAGGAGCCTGTTTTTCTGGGAGGCCATTACAGACCAGGGCACGGCAGAGACTGCTCAAGGTTCTTGTCCCAGTGGAACCCGGGACCCTCGATTTTCTCACCGCCTCCCCCACCCTGCCCGCCAACCTCACAGGGAGGGCCCTTTAAGATCAGGTGAGACAGTGCTGGGAGCTGCAGGAAGATTGCACATTCTTTTTCTTTGTTTTTTGCAATAACGTTCGTATCTTCCAAGAACGGCGCCTCCCCTCCTCCCCCGGCCCCAGCACCTCTCAGTGCTGGGTTGATGAGAACAGATGTCACAGCGCTCCACGCCCCCACCAGCCCCTCTGGGGGTGAGGGGTCCAGGGGCTCCGCAGAACTGCTCCCTGCCCACCCAGGGCACACACTGCCTTTGCAAAAACAATTCCCTATTTGGCAGAGGGCACTGTTTGCCCTGGGATAGGACCTTACAGCCTCGTGCCAGGCCCTGTTTATTCTGGCATAAACCACGGTCATGTCCAAGCACTCCAAGTTTGTTGAACTTCCTGGATCTCTTATCACACAGCCGGCCCCGCTGGGGAGCAGGTGAAACGCTGCTAAGTGCCCAAGAGTAGATATTAAGAGGTTCCACAGACACCACTCCTGTCCCCGGCCCCCACCCCCCACCGAGGCACAAGCGGCAGCACCAGACGGGTTGGCTGAGGGCTGGGGGCCGGGTTGGGGGGTGACCTCCTCACCGGCTCTGGAACAGACCTTGCCCTGTCCAGCCTCCACACCTTTGCCTGGGCCTGCCTGCCATCTGGAATTGCCTTCCCACCGTCTCTTCTGTCGGCGTCCTGCGTGATGGGTGGAATAAACCCCAAAAAGGATGTCTTGAGGGTGGGCGTGGGGAAGGGGCAGTCCCTAGCCTCACACGCTTCTCCCACTCCCTTCCCTTAGATTCCGGGCATGCCCTTGGGTCCTGGCCTGCCTTGCCCCCTAAATTCCTCTCATTACTTCTTCTTCTTCGCTTTTTTTTAGGGCCACACAGCATATGGAAGTTCCCAGGCTAGGAATCGAACTGCGGCTGTGCCGACGCCACAGCCACAGCAACACAGGGTCTGAGCCCTATCTGCGACCTCCACCACGGCTCACAGCAACGCTGGATCTTTAGCCCACTGAGAGAGAGGCCAGGGATCAAACTTGCATCCTCATGGTTACCAGGCGGGTTCATCTGTGCTGAGCAACAACGGGAACTCCTCTATCATTACTTCCGTGGTTGTGGTTGCCCTTGTGTGTGGACAAGACCGCGGCTATAATGCGATCTCCGATCTGCCCTGGGGGCAGCTGGCCCTGGCCGTGGATGGACAGATGTAGCACCTAGTGTCTGAGGAAGGGACCCCCTGGAGCCAGGGACATCTTGCGTGCGGTGGGGGTGGGGTTGCTGGGCCCGGGCGGAGGTACCTGTGGAAAGGAATTCCCACCTTTGGGCACATCTGGCTGGCCGGGGTGGAAGTTTTGCCAAGATCCGTTGGCGCCTGAGTCAGGGGTCCGGCCCTGGCAGCTCCTGCCGCCCACCTGGGAGAGCCAGAGCCCTGGGGGGGCCTCAGCCCGGTTAGTCACATGGGTGAGTGGCAGGCAGGCACCCACTGGGTGGTTTGTTCTTCCTCACGCCCCCATCCGGTGCTTCAGATGAGAAAACAGCGTAAGCGTAAGCGCAGCATCTGGCCTCAAGCCTCAGCACGCATGACTCACTTCCTTCCTGGGACCCAGCCCCTCCGTGGGAGGGGGCGCCGGCTCCCGCCTGCCCTGGGGGCCATGGGATTGGGGGGATGGGTGGGTGGGCTGCCTGGAGTCCCTCACACCCCCTCACTAGATCTCATAGGGTCCTGGGGGATCCAGGATGAAGGGCTGAGCCTGGGGGTCCTCCCCTCCCAAATAAATGTGAAACAAGAATAAAGTTATTGGGGTTGACTTTAAAAGCCAACTCTGTGAGAATTCCTGTTGTGGCTCAGTGGGTTACACACCCCGCTGGTATCCATGAGGATGCGGGTTCGACCCCTGGCCTCGATCAGTGGGTTAAAGATCCGGCATTGCCGTGAGCTGCAGTGTAGGTGCCAGACTCGGCTTGGATCCCTGGTTACTGTGGCTGTGGCACAGCCTGGCAGCCGCACCTGGGAACTTCCATATGCTGCAGGTGCAGCTCTAAAAAGCAAAAACAAAAACAGCAACAAAAAACAAAAACCAAAAAAAGAAGAAAGAAAGAAAAAAAAAGAAAAGACAAAGACAAGTATGTTCTTTGGAGAAGGCTGAGATAAAGTAGGGAACTAAAGGAAAGAAAAATAACTGACCCAGAGACAACCACTGGAAACGATTCTTCCCTGACCTCTATATGCTTATATTTTTGTGTGGCCACCGTAAGCGCCACATTTACCGTGTTCTGAGTGCCCCAGAGCTTCCCTGCCTGGTTCCTTGACCAGCTCTAGTGTTTGGATGCAGGCAGCATCACATTTTATAGATGTCCAGACTGAAGCTCCAAGATCCTGGCAAACCCAGGTTCACACGTACAAAGAAAAGCAGAGGAGGGATTTGATTTAAAATCAGTGCCAGTTCTTAATTAGCCCTGTAGGCACCACTGGGGTCCCAGCTCCCAGGCTAACATCTCATCAGAAGTATTTTCCCCTCTGGAGTTTCCGCTGTGGTGCAACAGGATCAGTGGTATCTCTGCAGTGCCAGGACACAGGTTCAATCCCCGGCCCGGCACAGTGGCTTAAAGCATCCTGTATTGGCTAAGCTGTGGTGTAGGTTGCAACTTCGGCTTGGATTTGATCCTCGGCCTGAAAATGCCATATGCCATGGGGCGGGCCAAAAAAAAGGCCAATAGCATTTTCCCCTCTGCTAAGAAATTCAGTGCAAACTGCAAGTTTAATCCCTGCACACTCTTCCATCCAGTGGCTGGGCCACATGTGTGTAACCATCTCCTGGTGCTGGAACCTTAGTTATTTCTGATTTCTCACCAAAAATGCCTGCCTCCAGGCATTACCCTGGGGCAGCACTTGCAGTAGGATTGTGAGGTCAGGGAGCAGGGATACTCCGCTCGTCTCCTGGGAAGCACAGTCTCAGGAAGGCTCCCAATTTCACCTGATGACACTGAAGGACCCTCCCCGCAGGTCAGGACGAGAAGGTGGTTTCAGAGGCCTGGACCACCGAACGTGGAGCCCCCAGGCTGAGACACCGCCGAGCCTTTCCCTGGGGGCAGGTGCAGAGCCCGCTGTCACACCTTAGGCCTGCTTAAGGGGCGAAAACTGAATCTCCGAGTGGCAAAGTCACTTACCCGCAGCCACTCAGCTGGGACTGGATGCCACAAGACACAGCATCTCACAGAGGATTCGCAAAGCACCTGCCTCGAGCTCTGCAGAAGTTCTAGTTCACCTTCCCCCCAGGCTCAGGGTCTGTGACTGCAGTGTCCTGGGGAGATGGTGACAGGGGCTGGGTTTTGGCTCCACCCTCACCTCCCGCCAGCATTCCTCTCAACTGTATTAGGCTCTGCTCACTAGCCCCCATCACCTCTGCCTGGGATGTCGCTGTGGCCCCGACAGCTCCACCCACGCCCACACTTGCCCTCTGTCCACTCAGTGATCGGGGTGGGCTTTCACAGACCCGATCCCACCTTTTGCTCCCCTGCTCCAGCCCCCGAGGGATTTCTGGCTAGCTGTGCACTAACTCACCTGGAAAGGCGCTGAGATGGACTGGATTGCATGCCTGGGCGTGCCAAGCACAGAAGGAAAACCAGACTCCTTAGCCTGACCTCCCCTCTGCCCCCTGCCTCCCTCCCCGGCCTGTCCCACCCCTTCCTGGGCGACTCCTGGGCTCCCTCTGTCACCAGACAGGCTGAGCCCCCTCCCCACCCCAGAACACCTTCAGTTCTGGCTGCCTCTCTTCCTCCCCTGGGGGTCTCTCCCCTCCCCCGGGGCAGGCTCCCTGTCATGTTTCCCCCCCAACAAACCACACACACCACAGCTTCCCCAGGAAAATTCACAGTTCAGGAGTTTTAGAGGTTACGAGCAACAAAGGTTTGAAGGAACACCCTTATAGCCCTACCCTGATCATTTTTTCCATATGCGTACAGCAGATTTTTACATTCATTAAGAGAAAGAAATTCGGAGTTCCCGTCATGGCTCAGTGGTTAACGTATCTGACCAATCTGACTATGAACCATGAGGATGCGGGTTCGATCCTTGGCCTTGCTCAGTGGGTTAAGGATC
>PVHT020000521.1:25955214-25984844 GCA_004024745.2 Catagonus wagneri
CAGGCACTGTGCCAAGCCAGGCCCACATCTGATTCTTTCTGTGGAAAGTGGGACCATGGCAGTCCCTTGTCCAGGATGCAACCGGGCCCGCCCCCCAACCTGTGGGCTTGTTCCCAGAGTTGTGAGCACGTGTTGAAAGGGGCCCACTTGACCATACACGCCAACACCAGGGAGGTGGAAGCTCAAGGTCACACTGTCACCAGGACCCCCACATTGCTAAGGTGCAGCTCTCAGGGGCGCCCCCTGGTGGAAGAAGGTCACATCTCTCCTGACTTCCACCTGCCGCCAACCCTGCAGAGGCCACCCCGCTGGCTCCAGGCTGTGCTGTCCAAGCCCAGTGCCCTGGGTTGCTTCTCAGTGTAGACCAGTGCCCTTGGCCTCCTGCTCCCGGATACTCTGTCTTGCTCCTTCAGAGCAGCTCACCCTCAGGTCCCTGCCATGCACTCTTTTTTTTTTTTTTTTGCCTTTTGCCTTTTGTCATTTTTAGGGCCACACCCGCGGCATGTGGAGGTTCGAATCGGAGCTGTAGCCACCGGCCTATGCCACAGCCACAGCAACGCAAGATCCGAGCCACATCTGCGACCTACACCACAGCTCACAGCAATGCCAGATCGTTAACCCACTGAGCAAGACCAGGGATCGAACCCACAACCTCATGGTTCCTAGTCGGATTCATTAACCTCTGTGCCACGATGGAAACTCCCCATGCGCCCTTTCTAAGGCTGGGAAATGATGAGCTTTTCAATCCCGGATATAGTGACAAGAATCTGGGGCTGAGCTGCCGACTCTGACACTCAGCATTTAGTCTATGTTGGCAAACCTCCGCATCCCCTTTGGCCTCTATTTTCTCATCAGGAAAAGGGATGAACACAGGAACTGCTAATCTTGTAGCAGAGGGTCCTGTGAATGCCAAATAAGATATGATAATCTGCTACATGAAGGCCTTTTAAGGGGCCTTAAAGGTTTTATGAAGTCCATGAGAGATCTCATCCTCATCCACATCCACATCCTCAACCACATCCTCATCCTCACCCTCATCCTCATCTAGATCCTCGTCCGCATTATCATCCTCATCCAGATCCTCATCCGCATCATCATCCTCATCCGCATCCTCATCCGCATCCGCAGCCTCATCCTCATCTTTATCCTCAGCATCCACGGCCAGAGCCCAAGGCCCAGGAGTGAAATTAATGAAAGTGCACAGGCTCTGGTATAGCTCGACTCATCTAAGAAAACATTGCTTCTCTTTCCTTCTTACCCGTTCAAAACCTCCTCAAGCCAGTGGGTAAACAAATGCCAGCCTGGTGACTCTCCAAGAAAGAGTTAATACATAACACGACGTTCTTGGGCCTGGAGATGCAGCTGGACTCCTGGAAACGTCCCTACTCATCAGCCAGCTTTACACAGCGGGTTGGGATCCCTCCAGCTGCGCTGCCTGGTCTGGAGGTCAGCTCAGGTCACCACGTCCAGCTCTGCCCTTAGGGCCTCTGGCATGGTGATGTCTGCTGACACACAGTGCCTCCCCTGGGGACAAATCTTGCGTCCCCAAAACAAATGGACACACCCAGCAAATGTCCTCTTTGCTTTCTACATCTTTCTGAAGAATGTTGTTTTCCTTTTCCTTGCTTTTTCTCTGATTCCTTATACCAATGTAATCATTAACCATGGGCTAAACTGAAATGCAGGCTCTGGCTTTGCACGCGCACACACGCGTGTGCATGTGTGTTTAAGATCAAGAATCCCTCCTAAGATGGAAAGATAGACGTTTACACAGAAGTTCTCTGGCTGTTTGGTTTGGGTGTGTGTGCGCCACCCCCGACACAGGCCTTCTTGTTCTTGGAACCTGTGTGTTTGAAAGTCCCAGCGGACTCTTTTGGGAATTGTCATTAACATTGCTCCAATACCACACGACCCCCTGCCCTTGTGAGGTCAGCCGGCCTGGGCTGGGCACCTGGAAGAGGCAAAGGCAAGGTCTTTACTCAGGAGGCATCTCCTGGGTCTGCCCAAGCCAGCCACCTGCAGCTGGACTATGCCTTCATTCAGAGGTGCCAACCAGAAGGGTTGGATGGGGTTAGGTTAGGGTTAGGGTTAGGGTTAAGGTTAGAGTTATTCGTTCAAGCTTACAATGTATGAGCAGGCACTGTGCTGTTTTCTCTGGGGCCAAGGTATATGCCTGAGGAAGGCTGGTACAGTGGAGGGGTGAGGAGGGCACCTAGTTTTTCAGAATAAGGTATTGTTCCCTATCACCCTCCGTAGGTCCAAATTTTTTTCCAAATAGCATTATGAGCTCAGTATTGTTAATATTTCTCTCCACTGGGTTCATTTTTATTTTAAGGACCGGGTTCATTTTCATTTTAAGGTAAACTGTTTCCATCATTGGCCAATCAGAACCATTCTGATTTCACTCTTGCAGAGATAACTATAAAAATTTGCTTCTGTTCTTTTTTTGCATGACTCGACTCATCTCATATTTTTCTTGCCTCATCCCCATGGCTTCCTGTTTCTTGGTGTCCCTAGTCTAGAGCTTTTAAGGCTCATTAATTCTTGACTGTCATCACTTATAGAGCATTTCAATGAGAAGATCTAAGTGATACTTCTTTACCATGAGGAAAGCATGTCACAAATTCCTATTGATACTGCTAATTAAGGTTCACGTTTACAAGGTTTTTAACCCTGCAGATATTATCTTATAGTTTTCTCTCTTTTTTCTTATGTGGAAAATCTTTGATCCCAATTTCACTACCATCATTCCTTACCCATAAAGGAAGAAGGGGTTTACATCTGGGATGCATGCGGTGGCTCTGGTCTGGCAGCGGAGTGGGGTGGGTGGAGGTGAAACTGTGAGCAGGAGAGCCTGAATGTGTGGAAATGAGTGTGTGTGTCTCTGTGAGTGTGTGTGAGCGTTCAGTAAATGTCGGATGTTAGCAGACGAACATTTTTCCGAGAGAATCCACAGTACTCACTGAAGAGTCAAAAACGTTTTCAATCACAGTGCTCTCTTGGGCCAGATCATTCTTTGTTGGTGGGAAGGATGCTCTCCTGGGCACTGCAGCATCCCTGACCTCTACTTACTAAGATGCTGAGTAAGCTAGTGTGATGAGCCCTGCCCTCTGCTTACTAGAGGTTAAGATGCCAGGAGTCCTTTCCCAGTGGGACAACCAAAACTGTCTCCAGACATTGTGAAAACTGCCTCTGGTTAAGAACCACGTCTAGGACACCAAACAAGATGAAATTTCTATAGCGTTTCTGGAGGAACAGGGACTTGCTTTGGGAAATGCTATAGAACGGCATTAGTGATGGTTTTCCTTTGCTAAGGGCTGAGCCCAGGGCTTGTACAACAGAAGTGGATTGTCACCCAGTTCCGGAGGCCAGAAGTCTGAGATCAAGGTGTTGGTGGGGTGGATTCCTTCTCAGGACTGGGAAGGAGGAGCTGCTGCAGGTCTCTCTCCCAGCTTCTGATGGTTTGTTGGCAACAGTTACTGTTCCTTGGCTTGTAGATGCACCTACCCAGTGTCCACTTTTTTTTTGTCTTTTTGTCATTTTTTTAGGGCCGCACCCGCGGCATATGGAGGTTCCCAGGCTAGGGGTCTAACAGGAGCTGTAGCCGCCGGCCTTCGCCACAGCCACAGCAACGCGGGATCCGAGCCGCGTCTGCAACCTACACCACAGCTCACGGCAATGCCGGATCCTTAACCCACTGAACAAGGCCAGGGATCGAACCCACAACCTCATGGTTCCTAGTCGAATTCGTTTCCGCTGAGCCACGACGGGAACTCCCCAGTGTCCACTTTCATCTTCACATGGCGTTCTCGCTGTCTTCCTGTGCACATGTCTCTGCATCTATATTCATCCCCTCCCCCATTTTTAGGGCTGAACCTGTAGCATATGGAGGTTCCCAGGCTAGGGGTCGAATCAGAGCTACAGCTGCCGGCCTACACCACAGCCTCAGCAATGCGGGATCCGAGCCGCGTTTGCAGACTACACCACAGCTCACGGCAACACCGGATACTTAACCCACTGCGAGGCCAGGAATGGAATGCACATCTTCATAGACATTATATTGGGTCCTTAAGCCACTGAGTCACAGTCGGAGTTCCCACATTTCCCCTTTCTACAAGGACGTCGGTCCCCTCGGATTAGTGCCCACCCTCACAACCTCATATTGACCCCACATCACAAAACCCCTATTTCCAAATAAAGTTCCACAATCTGATGTACTAGGGGTTAGGGTTTCATGTGTCTGTTTTTGGAGGGGGTCGGGTCACCATTCTAGCCGTCACGGTGATGGTGCTGCCGTCCTTCGCTAGCAGCGGGGGCGCAGGGAGGGCTGAAGGCAGACGGGTTCAGCTTGCCCCCTCACCATTTTCTGTCTGTGCATCTGTGAAGTGGGATCATGCTGGCAGCCATTCCCTTGGGTAGTTGTGAAGACCAGATCTGTTCACGGGTGTGAAGGTCTTGGCCCAGGGTCTGGCACACGGGAGGAAGTGCTATATAAGCGTTCCAGGAGTAAGTTTCACGCGTACATCTTTATGGTTGTCAGCAGGGGCGGGGTGGCCGAGAAGCGGGTGACGAATGACGCGGGTTCAGAATCCAGAGCCTGCTCGCTCTGGCTGCTCTCACTGAGGATGGGAGAAAGGGGGACCTCCACGTACAACGCACCTCCTGTGTGCCGGACACGGGGATAAGCACGTCACACGTCGTATATGCCAGGGCCGAGGCTCATCAGCGCCCTGCAGAAGAGACCTTTGAGCCTCCATTTCCCAATGAGGAATGAGAAATTTGCAGACCTTGATGAACCAGCAACATCTGGCCACCAAGCCCGGCCTCTCTCTCCACCCCCCACCCCCGGGTGGGGGTGGGGGGGCAGGCAGGGCACAGAGGCCATTACCCACCCCCCTCCCCCAGCATATCCTGGTGGGGTAAACCCTAACCTGGGCGGGAAGAGCCCTCTGGCTTTTTCTAGCACCTGGCTTCCCCGCGGCTTAGTCTACAAAGGCAGAGCAAAGGCGTGTGCTGGAGCCCACCCCACGGGCCAGGTGCAAAGGTGCTGTGTGATCCCGCTGGACGTCCGGGCCAGCGCTGGTGCACAGAAGGCACCAGGCATTATCAGGTGCCTGTGGCAGGCCCAGCTTTTTGTATTGCAGACCTCCAGCGCACATTTTCTTCTGCCTGTTGGCAGAGTAACTGTGGTCTTCAAGCTCACCAAGCCCCACACAACACAATTAGAACCTGTGCAGTGTTTTCTGCATTAAAAAGATATTGGGGAGTTCCCGTCGTGGCGCAGTGGTTAACGAATCCGACTAGGAACCATGAGGTTGCAGGTTCGATCCCTGCCCTTGCTCAGTGGGTTAACGGTCCGGCGTTGCCGTGAGCTGTGGTGTAGGTTGCAGACGCGGCTCGGATCCTGCGTTGCTGTGGCTGCGGCGCAGGCCAGTAGCCACAGCTCCGATTAGACCCCTAGCCTGGGAACCTCCACATGCTGCGGGTGCGGCCATAAACCCGCGGCCATAAAATGACAAAAGGCAAAAAAAATAAAAAAATAAAAAAAATAAAAAGATATTGAAGGAGTTCCTATTGTTGTTCAGCTAGTTAAGAGCCCCACTAGTATCCATGAGGATGCGGGTTCTATCCCTGGCCTCACTCAATGGGTTAAAGGATCCTGCATTGCTGTGGTGTAGGCCAGCAGCTGCAATACTGATTCGACTCCTAGCACAGGAACTTCCATATGCTGCAGGTGCAGCCCTAAAAAAGAAAAAAAAAACAAAACTTTCATGTTAGGTGCAAAGCCCATGTCCTTACGTATTTGCAAGATCAGACTCTTGAGTTTAAAATCAGCTGTCTTTGGGGATAAAGTGGCTGCCCAGTGGTGCGATGGACCGCAGCCTCAGCTCTGCCCTTGCTAGTCCCTGGGCTCAGACAAGACATGCTCCACACCATCCTTGCATCTCAGAGCCCCTTGCTCATATTCCGCGGGCTGTCCCTTCTCACGCCCTGGCTCTTTTCTGCCTCGAACCTTCACGGGGCTGCCCCCCATCTCATGGCCTAATTCCCTGCCACCCTTCAGATAGCAGCTGCAGGATCACTGCTCAGGGGAGCCTGCCAACCCCAGGGTAGGGGCTCCAGGCTCTGGCCACCTACCTTCCCAACCCTCACTGTCGCGTGTACCTTCGTGCTCAGTAGGGAGGAAGCTGGTTGGGATCTGGGACCCTTTGCTTCAGTGCTTGCCCTAAGGCGATCGTCTTCTCCGGCAACAGAATACAAATAAACTGTATGGGGTTAAAAATAACGATGTACCCAGGTTGGGCAAATTATGGACAACAAGACATAAGAAGACCAAAAGAAACACCCAACTGCCACTTCTGAAGAGCTGGGAGCAAAAGCAGAGTGTCAGGGGCACAGACAGGGGAGTACACATGCCCCCTGCACACGGCATCCCCTAAGGGGTGGGCCGACCACCTAAGCCACGCCCCTCTGACCTTGGACCCACCCCTTCCTTGCCCCATATAAGGAACCAGCTTGACCCCCTTCCCACTTCGAGAGCAAGCAAAGGAACCTGCTACTTGTTTCAGTTCCCTCTGCTGTAGCACCGGCCCTGAATTAAGCTTTGCCTGAATTTCTTGTCTGGCCACTTATCAATTTCTTTTCTCTCTCTCTCTCTCTCTCTTTTTTTTTTTTTTTTTTTTTTTTTTTTGCTTTTTAGGGCCACATCCACAGCATATGACGGTTTGCAGGCTAGGGGTCAAATAGGAGCTACAGCTGCCGGCCTACACCACAGCCACAGCAACGTGGGATCCGAGCCACGTCTGTGGTCTTCACCAGAGCTCACGGCAACACTGGATCCTTAACCCGCTGAGTGAGGTCAGGGGTCGAACCCACAACCTCATGGATACTAGTTAGATTCGTTTCCGCTGCACCGCCATGGTAACTCCAATTTCTGTTGATTAAGGAAGGCCAGGAACCCTGGTCGGTAACAGGGAGACGGATACACAATCTTTTAAAAGGAGGGAGCTGAGTCTGTGCATTCCCGCTCTGCCAGTCTGTGACTCCAGAGGCCCTGGGGCTGCTGATCCAGGCCCTTGGTCTGCAAGCCTCTGGGCCCTGCACTGCCCTGAGGCTTTTACGCTTAGCCAAATTCATATTCTCCCAATAACCTACAAGATAGGTACTAGCCTTCATCCCATTTTTAAACTTTTCTTATTGACGTAATTTCAAAATGTTGCAAAAATTTTTGAAAAAATGTTGCAAAAATTGTCCAAAGACTTCCCACCTACCCTTCACCCAGCTCCCCCAGTGCCAGTGCCCTATGAGCCCTGGTACAGTGAACAAAGCCGGGTCACTGGCAGGGATTATCGCTGTTAAGTAATCTATAGGCCTTGGGCTTTTTTAATTACTTAATGAATTTTATTACATTTATAGTTGTACCATAATCATCACAATCAAATTTTATAGCATTTCCATCGCAAACCCTCAGTGCAACCCACCTACCCCCCAACCTGTCTCATTTGGAGCCCATAAGTTTTTCAAGGTCTGTGAGTCAGTATCTGTTCTGCAAGGAAGTTCGTTGTATCCTTTTTTTAAATTCCACATTTAAGTGATAGCATTTGATGTTGGCGTCTCATTTTCTGACTGACTTCACTAAGCATGATAATTTCTAGGTACGTCCGTGTTGCTGCAAATACCGTTATTTCTTTCCTTTTAATGGCTGAGTAATATTCCATTATGTCTATGTGCCAAGTCTTTTTTATCCGCTCCCCTGTCAATGGACATTTAGGTTGTTTCCATGTTTTGGCTATTGTATACAGTGCTGCAGTGAACACTGGAGTACATGTGTCCTTTCAGGTCATGGTTTTCTCTGGATAGATGTATAGGCCTTGTTTGAATCTTGTCAATTGCCCCCAAACATTCTTTTTTAGTCCCAGGATCTAATCAGGGTCACATTTTGCATTTAGGGTCATGTCTCCTTTGAACCTTCCCATCTGAGACAGGCCTTCTCTCTGTCTTTCATTTTTCATCACTTTAAACTTTTTTGGGGGGGACACACCCATATCACACAGAAGCTCCCTGACTAGGGATCGAACCTATGTCACAGCAATAACCAGAGTCGCAGTGGTGACAATGCCAGATCCTTAACCTGCTGAACCACCAGGGAGCTCCACGACCTTAAAATTTTGAGGACCTTTTGTTGAAATGTCTCTCGATGTGGGTTTGTGCTGTTTCCTCAGGTTGAAATTCAGACTAGGTATTTTGGGCAAGAAAACCCCAGACACAGAGAGGCTGTGCCCTCCTTGGTGCAGTGTTAACAGAAGGTACTTGATGTAGCACTAACCTCATTTTAAAGATGAGTGGACTGCAGCCCTGCAGAGTCAAGGAACTCAATTGAAATATAGCTGCGGGCTAACAGTGGTTGACACTTGGCTGTGCGCCAGGGTAAGTAAGAGATGGATATAGATCTAGCCATCTACGTATACGGGGAGCAGCTCCTGGAGCCTCCAACTTGGCAGACAGCTCAGGGGGAATGAGAAGACAGCAGAGGATGGTGGCCAGGGGTGGCCAGGGAGGGGCCTTGGAGGCCGGCGCTGGGCCCTTTCAGGCATCTAACCTCTCGATGAGTCAGGCTTATCTGCCCCCTCCCCCCAGGAAGAAAAGGGCCAGATCTGACTCAGATCTGTGCCTGGCACTAAAAAATATACACTGGATAAATAATTAAGCATCAACTGAGCACCACTGAGGCAGATGCCATTAGCCCACTTTAAGGAAGAGGAAAGTTGAGGCTGAGGGAGATCACCGCTTGCCCAAGGTTACTGATCTAATAACAGGTGCATTTAGGCTTAGAACCCAGTTCTGCCTCCTCCAAGCCTGTGACTCTCCCACCTGGAAGCCCTGCCTCTCCTCCCAGTGTCTTGGAGGGGAGACAGGATGGAGAGCAGTTTAGTTATCGGATGAGGAGCCCAGGCCCTGAGTGGAGAGCTTCCTCCAAGGACCAGGGAAGGAAGGGCCAAGGCCGAGCCGGGTGCTCAGAGCCCAGCCCCCTCGCCACACCTGCTCCTCCACCAGCAGCTTCAGGTGGGACCTCCAGGGGATGGGACTGACCTGCCACCGCCAGGCACCTCTCACCGAGCCTCTCTGGAGCCTCCTTCCGCGGGCTCCTTGCCTCCTCCGGGCCCACGAGTCCACTTCCCCACTCACGCATACGCTGCAGTGGAAATCAGACCTAGTCACCCCGCATCGGAAACCCTGCACTGGCTTCCCAACCCCTTAGAAAAAACTCAGAAGTCCTGCCCTGTCCCCCAGGCTGCTGGAAGGTCAAATTCTCCGAGACCTCACTCTGGCCTCATCCATCTCCATCACTTGGTGCAGTCACTCTGGCCTTTCCTGCAGCTCCTTGAGGATACAGGACACAGTCCATCCTCAGAACCCTTTATTTGCTGCCCCACCTGCTGAAATGCTCTTTTCCTGGGAAACTGCACTGTGGACCCATTCCTTTTTTTTCTTTTTTCTTTTCTTTTCTTCCTTCCTTCCTTTCTCTCTCTCTTTCTTTCCCTTCTTTCTTTCTTTGTTTCCTTCCTTCCTTCCTTCCTTCCTTCCTTCCTTCTTTCTTTCTTTCTCCCTTTCTTTTTAAGGCCACACCTTATATGCAAGTTCCCAGGCTAGGGGTCAAATCAGAGCTACAGCTGCTGGCCTACACCACAGCCACAGCAACGCCAGATCTGAGCTTCATCCCCAGTCTACACTGCAACTTGTGACCACGCTGGACCCTTAACCCACTGTGTGAGGCCAGGGATCAAACCTACATCCTCATGGATACTAGCTGGGTTCTTAATCTGCTGAGCCACGACGGGAACTGCCGCATTTCTTTATTTGTTCATGGCCCGTTTCCACTGAAACATGAACTCCGGGGAGGGGCTCTCAAAGTGGCAGCCACGTGCTCAGCCCCATTCCATGCCAGGTCACCAGTTGCCATGGCCTGAGCCTGGCCCAGGGCTGAGTCCCAGAGCCAGCTGTGCCCTCCTCACCCCACCTGGAGCCCCGCACACGAGACAAATGACAAGCATGTCCCCTCGGGGACAGGGACCTGGCCCCGGAGTGTCCCACATTGTTCCCGGAAATTAGCAGTGGCCCTTGCCCTCAGGGGACGCGCTGGGGACCCGCTCCACCCCAGGGGCTCCAGCGCTGGTGGGAGGAAGGGAAAGAGAAAAACAGGATCACCAGGAGGGCAGTGCTGGTGCCTTTTCCCTGCCCGAGACACACACTTCATTTAATTTTCATAGATGAGGGAGACGCGGGGTCTTTTGAGCGTCAGTATCCTCGTGGGCCCGTCTAAGTGTCTCACAATAAGTGGAGAAGCCAGCGTAGGGCTGTCAGTCTGGCCAGATTAACAACTTCATCGGAGCCTTTGTTGATATTGACACTTGGTTGCTAGGTAACGTGTTTACCGCCCAATGAATAGGGACTTGAGGGCCAGGGGGCACAGTCAACAGATTGGCCAATCAGGCAGACGTGCTGTGACTTGATGTGGACTCCGAGATGCCCAGAGCAGTGCAGGGACGCAGACCCTGGGCCAGCGCCTGGGGGTCAGGGTGGCCTCCATTGGCCTGGGGAGGGCAAATCCAGGTCAGCTGCTCTGCTTTCTCCTAGGGCCCATTCTCACCGTGACATGGGTGCTCCGGGCCTCTTGACCTGGAGTGTTCCCGTCCAGCAATCCTGTCAGACCGCCTCCTGCAGTGCTCTCTGCCCTGAAGAGGCCTGGCGCCTGTGCTCTGGGCAGCCCCTGCCCCCGCGCCACTCTGTCTCCGGTTGGCGGGGGAGGGGCTGCCCTGATGGGACTCCACCGCTGGGGGTGCTTTAACCCCTGGGCCTGTAGCCTGAGAGCCTAAAGTGGCCTGGACACCACTGGCGTGTTCAAAGGACAGGACAGGGCAGGACCCACTGAGGAAGGGCCAGGCACTGTGCCAGGCAGGGCGAGGGGTCTTATTCCTGCTCCCCCATGGTGGCGGCTGCTGTCGATCCCTCTGGAGTGGACACAGGGCCTGAGGGTCCTCAGTGAGGATTCAGGCTGCAGAGGTCGGAACCCCCTCTTCGCACCGCCTTGCTTGCAGGACACAGAGATCAGGGTCTCCCCCGCTAGACCCCAGGCTGGACGCTGACCCACTGACCCCTCTTGGAACTACTGAGCGCCTGGAGGTGCTTCAGGAAAAATCTGTGGGTCAGCGGACAGCAGAGCTGCCCTGGGTGCTAAAGGCATCGTGCCAAATGACCGGGTCAGGGAAGCAGAGCTGCCGCTCAAGGAAATGGGGTGGGAAACCCCACGAGGGGAGACGAGGGCAAGCCCAGAGACAGACTCTGCGGTCAAGACCTCCAGGCCACTGGGGAAGGAGGATGAGGAAGCTCAAGCGGTGGACGGGGGAGGATGAGGAGGAGCGAAGTCTGGACCGGCGGAGTCTGGGCCCTGAGGGTGCTCGCTTCCTGGAAGGAAAAGCATCCAGGCACGTCTGCACCAGACCCGGCGATTCCTCGTGCTGCACTGAGGTCAGGCTTGAGCCAGTGGGACGGTGGAGTCCAGCCGTGCTCACCCCGCATCTCTGTGGCTTCCAGAGGGTCTTGCTGAAAGAGCCTTCATTCACTTGTGCCTTCATTCATTCCACTGATATCGACGCCTCCTCTTTTTGCCACGCTGTGTGGCTGTTGAGACCAGAGCTGCGAAGGAGACGGGCCTGGTCGCCGCGGTCACCGGGCCTTCGGTTTGGCGGAGGTGGTAGAAACGAGACCTGTGATTACACGACCACAGCCCTGATTACAGTTGTGCCAAGAGCCACGGAGAGGCTGAGCACACAGTGGACATGGCAAGCGGGGAGGGGCGCATGTCCCAGGGGGCTCACTGGGGACACCAAGAGATGGGAAGAATGACCCCAAGATGTGCGGGTGACGGAGCAGGTGGGGACGATGCTGAGGCGGGAGAGACCAGAATACTGGGGGAACTGGGAGAAATCCAGCTGGACCGGAGCTGAAAGTGAGGGAGAGATCGAGCGGGAAGAGAGGAGGTGGGCAGCGGCCAGCTTCCCCGGGGCTTTCAGCCATGCTAAGCACTTGGATTTCGTTCCAAGAATAAAACAGTTTTGGGGCAACACTGATGGGCATTCGCAGAGGAGTGATATGGTTTGGTCACTTTTTTATTGCATTTTTTAACTTTTCTATGGCCGCACCTGAGGCCTATGGATATTCCCGGGCCAGGGTTTGCATCTGAGCTGGAGCTGCTGCCTAGGCTGCAGCTGCACCAATGCCAGATCAGACCTGTTCCTCTGCAGTGACCCGAGCTGCTGCAGTTGTGTTCTTAACCTACTGTGCCGCAGCGGGAACTCCCTCCTCCTTCTTCATACACTTTTAGCCTTAGCTTCTGGGACTGCCAGCTCTCCCAAGAGATGGCCAATCACATGCTATCTCCCTTTATCATCCAGAGTCCTGACCTTGGGACTGGGTCAGGGCTTCTTGTAGGAAGACATCAGCAGCTGAGAGCCAGCCCAGAAGCTCACTTTCCCAGGAATTTTTTTCAGAAGAAATTTTTCTAGTGTTTTTACCTCATGCCTCCTGCTTCCTTAGTTGGTCTCTGTCCTCTCTGGGGAGAGGGAGAAAAAGAGAAATGAATTCACAACCGTTGAGTGTAATGCTTTCCTATTTCATTTATTCTTCAAAGCAACATTTCTAGATGCAGCTATTTTACAGATTAGAAAGATGAGGCTTGGGAGTTCCCTGCTGGTGCAGTGGGTTAAGGACCTGGGGTTGTCACTGCTGCTATGGCTTGGGTCTCTGCTGTGGCACGGGTTGGATGACTGGCCTGGGAACTTCTGCATGCCATGGGCACAACCAAAAAGAAAAGCTGAGGCCTGAGAAATTAAATGATGGCACTGAAGTTTACTTACTTTGCACATGGATCCGGAAAGGATCTGCAGCCGGTCCCAGCCCACACACGCCTGCCTCCCATCTTTCCGGCCTCCATCCACTGTCTCTGACTCCTGGGTCTCCCAGCCTCATCCCCCCATCCCATCGGGGCAAAAAGTTTGGCTCCCGTTGTGGCCATTTGGGGCTTAGATTTTTTTTTTCTTCCAAGGCCGAAGTTTTAAATTTTGATGAAATCCAATTGATCCTTTTTCTTTTTTCTTTGCTGGCTCGTGCCTTTGTGTCGTATCTAAGACATGACAAAGATTTTCTCTTATGCTTTCTTCTAGAAGTTTCATGGGTTTAGGTTTTACATTTAGATCTATGACCTATTTTCAGGTAACTTTTGTATAAGATGTGAAGAAAGGTTTCTTTGAATATGGACATCCAGTTGTCCCAACACCATTTGTTGAAGATTGAATGGCCTGCGCTTTGTCAAAAAACAATTGACCATATCCGTGTGTTGCTATTTCTGAACAATTTGTTCCCTTCCAACTGATCTGCGTCTATCCTTTTGTCAGGAACATACTGTCTTTTGCCCCGAGTTTTGTTGAAAAATAACTGACATACATCTATGTATAAATTTAAGGCATACAGCCTGACAGTTTGATGTACCTATATTGTGGAAATATTAGCACAGTAAGTTCAACTAACACCCGTCTTCTCATATAGGTACCATAAAGAAAAGAAAGAAAAAAGGAGAGAGAATTTTCTCCTTGTGATGAGAACTCTTAGGATTTTCACTCTTTTTACAAAATTTTATTTTCATGGCTGCTCTTGAGGCATATGGAAGTTCCTGGTCAGGGATCGAATCCAAGCCCCACCTGCAACCTATGCCACGGCTGTGGCAATACCCAATCCTTTAACCCACAGCGCCGGGCTGGGGATCGATCGTGTGCCTCCTCAGCAACCTGAGGCACTACACTCAGATTCTTCACCCACTGTGCCACAGCAGGAGCTGCCAGGATTTACACTCTTTTAACTTTTCTATATTTCATACAGCAGTGTTAGCTATAGCCATAATGCTAAACGTCACCTCCCCAGGACTATGTATCTTGTAATGGGAAATTTGCATGTTTAAACCACCTTCAGGAGTTCCAGTCGTGGCGCAGAGGCAAAACAAACAAACAAACAAACAAACAAACAAAAAAACACCTTCATCTGATTCTCCCTCCCAGTATCCGCTACCTCTAGTAACCACAAATCTAATCTTTTTTCTGCATTTGGGGCTTTTTTGTTTTGGTTGTTGCTGTTGTCCGCACATATAAGATCATAAAATATTTGTCTTTCTCTGTCTGACAGTTCACTCAGCATAATGCCATTAAGATCTATCCATGTTGTTGCAAATGGTAGGATTTCCTTACTTTCTATGGCTGAGTAATATTCCATTGCATATATATACCACAACTTCTTTATCCATTCATCCATCAGTGGATATTTAGGTTGTTTACATGTCTTGGCTGTTGTTAAATAATGCTGCTATGGACATTGGGGTGCAGATATTTTTTTCAAGTTAGTGTTTTCCTCTCCTTTGAATATTTTGCCAGAAGTGGAATTGCTGGATCATATAGTAGCTCTATTTTTTAAAATTTTGAAGATCCTCTGTACTATATTCCATAGTTGTACCAATTTATAATTCTGCCAATAGCACACAAGTGTTCCCTTTTTTCCACACCCTTACTAATACCTATTATTTCTTGTATTTTTTTTTCTTTTTTCTTTCTCAATAGCGAGGAGCAGTTTGATGTGGGATCTCAGTTCCCAGACCAGGGATTAAATGATTAAACTTGGGCCACAATATATGGGAGATCCTGTTGTGGTGCAGCGGAAACAAATCCGACTAGGAACCATGAGGTTGTGGGTTCGATCCCTGGCCTTGCTCAGTGGGTTAAGGATCCGGTGTTGCCGTGAGCTGTGGTGTAGGTCGCAGACGTGGCTCGGATCCCACGTTGCTGTGGCTGTGGTGAAGGCCGGCAGCTGTAGCTCTGATTTGACCGCTAGTCCGGGAACCTCCACATGCTTTTTTTTATTATTTTATTTTATTTTTTTTTTTTGTCTTTTTGCCTTATCTAGGGCCACACTCACGGCATTTGGAGGTTCCCAGGCTAGGGGTCTATTTGGAGCTGTAGCCATTTCAAGCTGCTTTTTGCATATGGTGTAGCTGTCCAGTTTGCCCAGCACCACTTGTGGATGAACTGATCCCTTTGGTTCCCAGGATGTTGCACGGCCCTGGGTGGGCTAGTGGACATCTAGGATGACATTTCCTGCCTGTTCCCGTCCCTCATCTTGTGCCCATTGTCCCTCTTGTATCCTGGGAAGCCCCCCTCCTCCATCGTTTCCTAGTCCACGTGGCTTGGAGGAAGGTAAGCCTAACACCCGAATGCAAAGGGGAGCCTCTCACCTAGATGGGGCCAGTCCACAGGATTCATCTCTTTTGTTTCGGGAACCTGTTCGAGGGTGGAGCTGTGACAGGTCCCGGGAAGCCTGTGGCTGTGGGTGAGAAGCTCCCTCCCCTCTGGGGGCTGCCGGGCCACTAGCTGCTGACTGACCAGAGAGGGAGGCCCACGTGGAAAGCAGACCTAAGGTAAATCTGAGCCCCCCCACACCCACATGGGCTTGTGGGCACACACAGAGTCCAGGCCAGAAGAGCGGGCGCGTGGTGGGGTGGGGAACGGCAGCCAACAGAGGAGCGGGTGGTTTCAGGTAGATGGCAGGTGTTTCCATGTTCCTGGCATCTTGGCCTGTTTCCCAATTAGCTTGGAAAAAATGAAAACCAGAGATTCCTCAGGTGGGTGATAAGGAGCTGAGTGTGAGTGGGAGTCCAAATAAGAAAAGTTCCATTTCCAAGAAAACCCCAAAGACCAGTTCACTAATCCTACCCTACCATTGGTGGTCAGACGTTCAAAGCCACCTTTGGGCTGGTTTCCTTGCGGGGGAACAGGTCAAGAACCAGAGAGACCAAGAGGATGGAGGCTTGGGAGAGGCGGGGGAGGGGAGCCCGCTGAGTCTGCGCGCTGGATTCCAGGTTTTCTTGGGGTGGGGGTGAAAGAGGCTGCGGTGAGGCAGGGCTGGTGGTTGCACAGCACGGGGGGTGGACTTCATGCTCCAGGACTGCCAAATGTGAAAGACGACACGGTCCAACTTGGCAACTTTATTTTTTAAAATGTAAAGTAAATGATACCATAAGCAATGTGGAACAAGAAGAGGGACTGGGCAAGCATCCAAATACAAATCTGGACAGGGCAAGGAGAGTCCATTTCGGGAGGGGGAGCAGGTGGACGGGGTTTTTGGGGAGCTGATGGGGAGGCGACTTGTGGGGCCAGAGGGGACCTTGGGGAAGATGGTTTAGGTAACTGGCCCGTGGCTCTTGCCGCAGCCAGCACAGGACCTAGGATAGGGGAGGCTGGAGCCCTCAGTGCAGGCTCTCCCTCCGGGACTGCTGGGTTGTCCTCTGGTGCTTGGTGTGATGAAGGGGCCGGCGCAGCGTTTCCCTCCAGAGGAGGTGAAGGCACATCCAAGTCTGGGGCTGCTCCCAGAGCAGCAGCGGGTGCTCCCTGCGGGGGAGGTGTTGTGGCCTCTGGATCCGGGTCTCCTGCTGAGAGAAGAATAGCTTCCATGCACACCTGCCTTGCCACGTGCTCTTCCAAGGAGAGCCGCCTTCCCAGAACCTTCCAGTCCAGTGCCCGCCCAGCCCCGTCTGGGTTGGCGGTCCACCAGGTTGGCGGTGGGGGGGTCAGTCTTTGCTCCCAGCCCAACACCCTCCTGTGGGGACTCTCCGCTGTGTGGCCCAGAGCTCAGCTCCCCCGACACTCCTAGGGCCCCGTCCCCATCTTCTCACCTTCAGGCTGGGCCTCCGGGGGGGCCAGGCCACCCAGCGGACTCAGGCCCGCGTGGTCTCTGTCCTCTGTGCCGGAGCCTGAGGTTCTGAGCTCCCCCTGAGCTCGGGAGAGGACCCCGGGGAGCAGACTGGGTGACGTTTCTACCGGAGGCCGTCTGCCTTCCTCGCCCGGCTCCTGGCGGGTCTCAGGCAGGTGGCTCTGCAATGACAGTGAGAGGGGGGGGGCCCGGCCCCGAGATGTCAGAGCCGTGCGGGGCCATTATCTTCTCGCTGCTGCTTCTGCCCCCTTGACCTTCTGCTCCCAGATCAGGGGAGGCCTTGTCTGCTCAGATCCCCCTTCGTCCCCCGCCATGAGGAATGAGGTCCCCCTGGAAGGCTGGGGGTACAGCTCACACCCAGGGCTCAGCCCTGACTCTCCACGCCGCGCCTTCTCCGCAGCCAGCTTTGTCCTGCGGTGTGGACGTGCCCCGCCCAGCAGGGATCCAACCCGCATCAGCTGCTCTGGCTTGAGGCAGACACCCCCCCCCAGCCCCGCTCTGCACACAGTCATCCAGGGAGGGGAACCTGGGCCACCGTGTGGGATCAGAGAGGTGCCTGCGCTGGGCTGGAGCTCCCTGGCCCTGGGTTACCTCTGGGCCCCTGCGGGCAAAGGCCCGTAGGCGTCTGCCCTGTGCTCTCATCCATCTTCTGGGAGTTTCCCAGATCCTGTCTCGGCTGCGCGCTCTCCTGCGGCCTCGGCCTCGGGAGATGGGGACACAGCAGAGCAAGTCATGGCTCCTGTGTCCTCTCCTGGACAAGTGGGCGCCTGGCTGCCCACGTTCCAAGTTCTGTTGGGCTCTGTTGCCAGGGAAGTGATGTCACTTCCTGGGGTCCGCTTCACCGGCCTTCCATCCAGCTCCCCGAGGGCGCCTCTGGGCTGCTCCAGCTCACACCCCCGACCCCATGTTCTAGTCATTGGTAATTTGACAAGGACTGCACTGAATCTATAGATTGCCTTGGGTATTATAGTCATTTTGATAATGTTGACTCTTCCAATCCAAGAGCATGGTATGTTTTTACATGTGTTCATGTCATCCTTGATTTCTTTCTTTCTTTCTTTCTTTTTTTGTCTTTTTGCCTTATCTAGGGTCGCACCCGCGGCATATGGAGGTTCCCAGGCTAGGGGTCTAACAGGAGCTGTAGCCGCCGGCCTTCGCCACAGCCACAGCAACGTGGGATCCGAGCCGCGTCTGCAACCTACACCGCAGCTCATGGCAATGTTGGATCCTTAACCCACTGAGCAAGGCCAGGGAATCAAACCCACAACCTCATGGTTCCTAGTCGGATTCGTTAACCACTGAGCCATGACAGGAACTCCCATCCTTGATTTCTTTCATCAGCGTCTTATAGTTTTCAGAGTACAGGTCTTTTGTCTCTTTAGCAGGTTTATTCCTAAGTATTTGACCCTTATTGATGTGATGGTAAATGGGATTGCTTCCATTTCTTTCTAATCTTTCACTGCTAGTATATAGAAATGCAGTGATTTCTGTGTATTAATTTTGTATCCTGCAAATTTGCCAAATTAATTGATGAGCTCTAACAGTTTTCCAGTAGCGTCTTTAGGATTCTCCAGGTATAGTATCATGTCATCTGCAAATAGTGTAGTTTTACTTCTTTCTTTCCAGTTTAGATTCCTTTTATTTCTTTTACTTCTCTGATTGCTGTGGCTAGGACTTCCGAAAGTATTTCGAATAGTAGTGGCAAGAGTGGACATCCTTGTCTTATTCCTGATCTCAGCCAGAATTCTTTCAGCTTTTCACCATGGAGAATCATGTGAGCTCTGGGTTTGTCACAGATGGCCTTATGTTGAGGTAGGTTCCCCCTATGCCTACTTTCTGAAGGCTTTTTATTGGAAATAGGTGTTGGATTTTGTCAAAGGATTTTTCTGCATCTATTGAGAGGATCATATGGTTTTTATTTTTCACTTTGTTAATGTGGTGTATTACACTGATTGATTTGAGGATATTGAAGAATCCTTGCGTCCCTGGGACAAATCCCACTTGATCATGATGTACAATCCTTTTAATGTATTGTTGGATTCGGTTGGCTAGTATTTTGCTGAGGATATTTGAGTCTATGTTCATCAGTGAGATTGGCCTGTAGTTTTCTTTTTTTGTGGTATCTTTGTCTGGTTTTGGTATCGGGGTGATGGTGGCCTCATAGAATGAGTTTGGGAGTGTCTCTTCCTCTGCAATTTTTTGGAAGAGTTTCAGAAGGATAGGTGTTAGTTCTTCTCTAAATGTTTGGTAGAATTTGCCTGTGAAGCCACCTGGTCCTGGGCTTTTGTTTGCTGGAAGTTTTTTAATCATAGTTTCTGTTTTAGAACTTGTGATTAGTCTATTCATATTTTCTATTTCATCTTGGTTTAGTCTTGGAAGATTGTGCTTTTCTAAGAATTTGTTCATTTCTTCTAGGTTTTCCATTTTATTAGCATATAGTTGCATGTAGCAGTCTCTTATGATCCTTTGTATTTCTGTGATGTCCGTTGTTACTTTTCCTTTTTCATTTCTAATTTTATTGATTTGAATCTTCTCTCTTTTTTTCTTGGTGAGACTGCCTAAGGGTTTATCAATTTTGTTGATCTTTTCAAAGAACCCGCTTTTAGTTTCATTGATCTTTTCTATGGTTTTCTTTGTTTCTATTTCATTGATTTCTGCTCTGATCTTTATGATTTCTTTCCTTCTGCTAACTTTGGGTCTGGTCTGTTCTTCTCTCTCTAGCTGCTTTGGATGTAAAGTTAGGTTGTTTATTGGAGCTTTTTCTTGTTTCCTGAGGTAAACTTGTATTGCTGATAAACTTCCCTCTTAGAACCGCTATTGCTGCATCCCATAGGTTTTGGAATGTTGTGTCTTTGTTGCCATTTCTTCTAGGTATTTTTTTAATTTCCTCTTTAATTTTTTCAGTGATCTATTGGTGTTTAGTAGCAAGTAATTTTTTCAGTGATCCATTGGTGTTTAGAAGCAAGTTATTTAGTCTCCACATGTTTGTGTTTTTTGCAGTTTTTTTTTCTTTTTGATTTCTAGTTGTATAGCATTGTGGTGGGAAAAGATGCTTGATATGATTTCAATTTTCTTAAAGTTACCAAGGTTTGATTTGTGGCCCAGGATGTGATCAATCTTAGAGAATGTTCCATGTGCACTTGAGAAGAATGTGTGTTCTGTTGCTTTTGGATGGAATGTCCTATAAAGATATCTTAAGTCCGTCTGGTCTAATGCTTCATTCAGGGCTTGTGTCTCCTTATTGATTTTTTGTCTGGGTAATCTATCCATTGCCGTAAGTGGGGTGTTCAAGTCCCCTGTTATTATTGTGTTACTGTCAATTTCTCCTTTTAAGGTTGTTAGTGGTTGCCTTATATATTGTGGTGATCCTATATTGGGTGCATAGATATTTAAAATTTTTAGATCTTCCTCTTGGATTGATCCTTTGATCATTATGTAATGTCCTTCCTTTCTCTTAAAATGTTCTTTATTTTAAGGTCTATGTTGTATGATATGAGTATTGCTATTCCACCTTCCTTTTGATTCCCAGTTGTATGGAATATTTTCTTCCATTCCCTCACTTTCAGTTTGTATGTGTCCCTAGAAGTGAAGTAGGTCTCTTGAAGACAGCACGTATATGGATCTTGTTTTTGTATCCATTCATCCAGTCGGTGTTTTGGTTGGGGCATTTAGTCCATTTACATTTAAGGTAATTATTGGTATGTATGTTCTTATTGCCATTTTATTAACTGGTTTGGATTTGTTTTTCTTGGTCTTTTTTTCTTCCCTTCTTCTCTTGTCCTCTCCTCTTGTGGTTTGATGACTATCTTTAGTGTTGTATTTGAGTTGATTTTTCTTACTTGTTTTTGTATCGATTGCAGATTTTCAGTCTGCAGTTACCCTGAAATTTTGATATAGGCGTCTATATATGAATACTAGATTGTTTTAAGTTGTTGGTCTCTTAATCGCAGGTGCATGTTCAGTGTCCTGCATGTGGACTCTCCTCTTCTCACGATCTCTGATTCTGGTAGCATTATTGTGTGTGGATGATTTCCTATCTTTACTGTATATATGCCTTTACTGATGAACCTTGTCTTTTGTGGTATTTTTGTTTCTAGTTGTGGCCTTTTCTTTTCTGCTTAGAGAAGTTCCTTTAGTATTTGTTGTAAATCTGGTCTAGTGTTGCTGAATTCTCTTAGCTTTTGCTTACCTGTAAACTTTTGATTTCTCCTTCAAATCTGAATGAGAGCCTTGCAGGGTAAAGCAATCTTGGTTGGAGGTTTCTTCCTTTCATTATGTTAAGAATATTGTGCCACTCCCTTCTGGCCTGCAGAGTTTCTGCTGAAAAATCTACCAATAACCTTACTGGGATTCCCTTGTATGTTATATGTTTATTTTTCCTAGCTGCTTTCAGTATTTTCTCTTCATCTTTAATTTTTGTCAGTTTGATTAATATGTGTTTTGGGGTGTTCCTCCTTGGGTTTATTCTATATGCTACTCATCATGCTTCCTGGATTTGAGTGAGTGGTTCCTTTCCCACGTTAGGGAAGTTTTTGGCTATTATCTCTTCAAATATGTTTTTCTGTCCCTTTCTCTCTCTCTTCTCTTTCTAGCACCCCTATAATATGGATGTTGGTGTGTTTAACGTTCTCCCAGAGTTCTCCAAGACTCTCTTCATTTCTTTTTAATCTTTTTCTCTTTTCTGTGATTTCCACTAGTCTGTCCTCCACCTCGCTTATTCATTCTTCTGCATCCTGTATTCTGCTTCTAGTGAATTTTTAAATTTCAGTTATTGTTTTGCATCTCTGCTTGCTTAAGTTTTTTTGTTTCTTTTTGCCTTTTTGTCATTTTAGGGCTGCACCTGTGGCATACGGAGGTTCCCAGGCTAGGGGTCGAATCAGAGCTGTAGATGCTGGCCTACGCCACAGCCACAGCAATGCAGGATCCGAGCCACGTCTGCAACCTACACCACAGCTCATGGGAGTACCGGATCTTTAACCTGCTGAGTGAGGCCAGGGATCAAACCCGCAACCTCACGGTTCCCAGTCAGATTTGTTTCTGCTGAGATAAGACGGGAACCTACTTGCTTAAGTTTTAAATACTGTATTTCTTTGCTCGATGTTTCCTGTAAATTATCAATCTTTGCCTCCAGTTTATTTCCAATGTCTTGCATCATCTTCAGCATCATCAGTCTGAGGTCTTTTTCCCGGAGGCTGATAATTTCCAGATCACTTAGCTGTTTTTCTGGGTTTTTTTCTTTCTCCCATATATCAGTTACAGATCTCTGCCTTTTCATTTTTATAGGTTTTTGGTATGGTGTCCTTTTTGCATACAATAGATTTGTAGCCTCTCTTACTTCTGGTGTCTGCCTCCTTTGTGGCTGAAATTGGTACAGGAGTTTGCTGTAGGTTTCCTGATGGGAGGGACTGGTGCCTGCCCACTGATAGGTGGGGCTGATTCCTATCCCTCTGGTGGGTGGGGTTTTGTCTCTGGGTGAGATTAGAGGCAGCTGTGTGCCTGGGGAGTCTTTAGGCAGCCTTTTCACTGATGTGTGGGGCTGTGATCACACTTGGATTTTTGTTTGGTCTGGGGCTTCTCAGCGCTGATGGGTGGGACCAGGTTTTCCCAAAATGACCACCTCCAGAGAAACACATGCTGATGAATATTCCCAAGAGCTTTGCCTCCAATGTTGTTCCCCCACAACGAGCCACAGTCACCCCCTGTTTTCCCAGGAGATCCTCCAAGAACTCCAGTCAGGCCTGACCCAGATTCCTATGGAGCCTCTGCTTTGCCCTGGGACCCAGTGCATGTGAAAGTCTGTGTGCACCTTTCAAGAATGGGGTCTCCGTTTTCCCCAGTCCTGTGGAGCTCCTGCACACAAGCCCGCTGGCCTTCAATGCCAGATGCTCTGGGGGCTCTTTCTCCCGGTGTCAGATCCCCAGGTGTAGGGACTTGATTTGGGGCTCAGCACTCTCACTCCTTTAGATGAGTCTCTGTAATACAGTTACTTTCCAGGCTGTGGGTTGCCCCCCGGGCAGGTATGGGGCTGCTTATATCACATACTCACCCCTCCCACCTCTTGATGTGGCCTCCTCTTTGTCATCTGGAGTAGGATATCTTTTTGAAAGTTTCCAGTCTATTTGGTTGAAGGTTGTTCAGCATTTGATTGTAATTTTGTTGTTTTTATGAGAAGTTGAGCTCCAGTCCTTTCTGCCATCTTAATCCCATCTCTTACCTGATGCATCTTGTCATGATGAAATCTAGCAGTTTCAGAACAAAAAGTACACATATCCATGAAGCAAAATGAACTTTTCTCTGGTCCTCACATGCCTTTCTCACTCTGCCCCCCACCTTTCTTTTGGGTTTGAGTTTGAGAGTTTGAGAAGCATTGGTATTAAGTCTTTTTTTTAATGTTCAGTAAAACTCACCAGTGAAGCCACCTGGTCCTGGGCTTTTCTTCACTGGGAAAAAAAAATTTATTCTTTTTAATTTAATTTTATTGGAGTGTAGTTGACTTACAATGTTGTGTTGGTTTCAGGGAATCAGTCATACATATAAATATATCCACTCTTTTTTCCCATATAGGTTATTATGACCATTGATTAGATTTTCCTGTGCTGTCCAGTAGGCTCTAGTTAATCATCTGTTTTATACAGTAGTGTGTATATGATTCCATTGGGAGAGTTTCGAACACTGATTAAGTCTTCTTACTAGTAATTTTTCCTAATTTTTTCCCATTTCAGCCTTGGTAAGTTGTATGCTTCTAAAAAGTTTTTCAGAGTTCCTGTTGTGGCTCGGCAGGTTAAGAACCAGCATAGTCTTCATGAGGATGTGGGTTCTATCCCTGGCCTTGCTCAGTAGGTTAAGGGCTGGCACTGCTGTGAGCTGTAGTGTAGGTTTCAGATGCAGCTCAGGTCCAGTGTTGCTTTGCCTGTGGCGTAGGCCAGCAGCTGCTGCTCTGATTTGACCCCTAGCCTGGGAAGTTCCATATGCCGCAGGTGTGGCTGCAAAAAGAAAAAGAAGAAAATTTTCCATTTCTTCTGGGAAGTCCAGTTTGTCGTATACAGTTGTTCATGATAACATACTATTTTGATTATCGTAGCTTTATATTAAGTCTTAAAATCAGGGAATGTGACTCCTCCAACTTTGTTCTTTTTAAAAATTTTTTTGAGTGAAAAATTCTTTTTTTAAACAAATTATAGTTGATTTTGCAATGTTCTGTCAATTTCTGCTGCACAGCAAAGTGACCCAGTTTTACATATATATATATATTCTTTTTCTCACATTATCCTCCATCATGTGGAGGATAGTGATCAGATATAGGTCCCTGTGCTGTACAGCAGGATCTCTGTACTTATCCACTCCAGATGCTATAGTTTATATCCGCCAATCCCTTTTTCAAACTTGTTTTGACTCTTTCAGTCCCTTGCTTTTCTCTAAAAATTTTAGAGTCGGTTTCTGTGTTTTTAAAATCCTGCTAGGACTTTGGGATTGTGTTCAGTCTACAGATCAAATGGGGAAGCATTGCTATCTTTTTTTTTTTGTCTTTTAGTCTTTTTAGGGCTTCACCCACAGCATGTGGAGTTTCCCAGGCTAGGGTTCGAATCGGAACTGTAGCTGTCTGCCTACACCACAGCCACAGAAATGCCAGATCCGAGCCGCATCTGTGACCTACACCACAGCTCACGGCAATG
This sequence comes from Catagonus wagneri, assembly GCA_004024745.2. NCBI lineage: Eukaryota > Metazoa > Chordata > Mammalia > Artiodactyla > Tayassuidae > Catagonus > Catagonus wagneri. The sequence continues at coordinate 25,979,694 of PVHT020000521.1, forward strand.
CCGGATCCTTAACCCAGTGAGTGAGGCCAGGGATCGAACCCGCATCCTCGTGGATGTCAGTCAGGTTCATTAACTGCTAAGTCACGACGGGAGCTCCAAGAATTGCTATCTTAAAGCCTTAGGGATTTTAATTAACATTTCTTTTCTGACTCTTGCTCCTAAGCCACAGCGCTTGGAAGGCTTAATTTTAAAATGCCAAAAAAAAAAAAATAGAGCCATGGTGGAGAAAAGATGGGAAGAAACTTACAAATCTACTGTGTAGTTTGATAAGCTATACATACAGATAGAAATCTTATTAATCCAATCAAGCCCACTTTGGCGTTAGCTCTGAAGACTCTGGTTAAAATGCCAATGCCAGGGGATCCCTGGTGGCCAAGCAGTTAAGAATCCGGCATTGTCACTGCAGTGGCACGGGTTTGATTACTGACCCAGGAACTTCTGCATGCCTTGAGTGCAGCCAAAAAAAAAAAAAAGATTACCAGTGCCAAGGGGAAAAGGTCACCAAGAAATTCCTTATTAGCTCTGAGTAACTTGGCCATCTCCATGCCACTAGGCAGGGCGCTAACAGGGCTCAGAGGAGAGCAGGTGTGGGTGGGAGCGGGAGCATGGGTTGTGGACCCCGTAGCTCTGGGCTCAGATCCCAGCTCTGCCTCTGTCCACTGTGTGACCCCAGGCAAGGCATTTAATCTCTTTGCTACAATCTTGCAGCTCAGTATGTAGCTGAGACTCAGAGCACAATAAGTGAGAAGCATTATTATGATAATGAGCCCAGGACACCTGAAAACAAGGAGCTTGGGGTGGCGGTGGGGGCGCAGTGGGTCACAGCTCCTTGGACGAAGCTTTTATTTTATTTTATTTTATTTTTATAATTTATTTATTTATTTTTGCTTTATAGCTGGCTTACAGAGTTCTGTCAGATTTTCCAACTGCACCGCGTGGTGACCCGGTTACATGTACATATATGGATTTGTCACATGTAATTAGATATAGTTCCCCGTGCAACGAAGCTTTTAAATGCTTTGCTCAAGGGCACTTGCAGGAGTAGGAGGAGGGGAAGGGAAGAGAGCACGGGCCTTTGGGGGTCCGGATGCTGGCCTTGACCCCCTAAGCCTTCATTCAACACCCGCCCACTGAGCACCTACTCCACAGGTGCCATGCCCTCGGCCTGCCCTGGGGCCCGAACGTGGCGGAGAGGCCGGCCCCACCCTCTGAGGCCCCCTCGACCCAGCAGGCAGTGCTGCGACCTAGCTGGGCCTGAAGTCTCCCAGATCAAAGGGGAAGGAACTAGGCTGCTTTCGGGAGGACAGCTTGGCAGGTGTCACACCGTGAAAATGTTCCACTGTTGTTATGAAAGGCCTTCAGTGGAGAAAGTCCCTTACAGTGGCAGGAATGGCACGTGCAGGGCCTGGGGTCCCACAGGAGCTTGGAGGGCAGAATCTCAGCTTTGCTGATGCCAGCCTGGGGTGTGCACGGCCAGAGGAGGGGGTCCGGGGTACTGACTGAGGGACCCGATCACACAGAGGCAGGAGGTCACGGAACAGGCTGACACAGGAACGGATGCGGTGAGCTCCTTGTGATGGAAGCGTGGTCCTGGGGGGCCACGTCGGGGCAGAAGGGGAAGGGCTCAGAGAGTGGATGCCCGGGTTCCCAGCCCAGGAAAGCCACCGCCTGGCTGGGTGTCCTGGCCTCAATTTCTCCGCCTGCTTTTAAAAGGCAGGATTGCTCTGAAGGATGCTAATGGCAACTTTCGGCTCAGAGACGCCGTGGAGCATCTTCCCCGGCCCTCATGGCTTTGTCTCCCAGGCTAGGCTGGTGGCAGCACAAGGAAGCCATGGCGAAATGGAATTCTCCGAGGCTTTCTGGAGGAAGGGTTCTTGTGTGTCCCTGCCAACCCCTGGCGTGGCTGGAAAGGCTGAAACCAAGGTGCAGGCCTTCCCATTAATATTCCCTCCAGGAAGCCTTGCCAGACAGGGAGGAGGCAGGGGGGCAGATGGGGCACTGAGAGGCCAAGTAATCTGCTTAAGGTCACCCAGCAAAGCAGCAGCAAGCTGGACCGGACCCCAGGCCTCCAGATGTCCAGTCTGATGCCCTGCCCACTGGACCATGAGGCCTTTAATGAGGCCACCTCCGCAGGGGCTGCGGGCTGGCCCACCGCCCGGGGGCCGGTGACTCGCCAGGCATCCCAATCAGCCGCCCTCAAAGGCCCTGCCCTTGGCGGCCAGGCTCACGGAGGCCGGGAGTGAGCGTGGCAGCCGAGACTGGCGGTTCTGCAAGGTGGCCCCAGGGTCCCCAGCCTGCCTGGCACTCTGGCCAGGAGCCCCAGGGAAGAGGGCTCTGTGTCCAGAAAGGGGTCACGATTGTCTCAGAGTTGGGGGGGCTTGCACCTGAAGGCAGTGTCCCCTGCAGGGCTCCCTCTCGTGCTTAGCCACCCCCCCTCAAGGCGGGGATAATGCCCAGTTTTCCCGGGCTGTGGAATCCACGGTCAGTGTCACGGGCATCAGTGGAGAGCACAGCTTCGCCTTCCAGACTCCATCCTGGAGCCCACAGCCCATTATGTACAGAAGAGACCACAGAGGTTTGATGGCGGTTGGGGTGGGGGTGCGGGGTAACCAGGCCTGGGTCACACCAGGAGATGGTGATAAAGGCAAGGTTCTGGTGGGGTCTCCTGACCCCCAGGGCCAGCCCTCCTGCCCTGCCTGATGAAGTCTCAGCTAGTCCCCACCCTCTTGACCCCCGGAAAATCCACGCTCCATGGAGCCATAGCTAGGACCTAGGGGCCGTAGCTGAGCTCCCGGGGGGTGGGCTCTGAACCCTGCCCACGGCCCCTGAATATAAAGCCCAGGGCAGAAGCCCATAGACAGGGCAACCCAAAGCAGGCGGAGGGGCAGACACTCACCCTGGGCTTTGGACGGAGGAGCACTGCCCAGCTGCTGGGTGGTGGGAGGCCTGGGTCCGAGTCCCAACCCTGCCACCGCCTCAGCCCCTTAGGTGCCCTTGGCATTGAGGAATCACTGGGTGACCTGCAGCAGGAGCGCCCTGCAGACCCCTCCTACTGAAGCTGAGTCTCCCGGGCAGCAGGGCAGCCAGGAGCAAGGCTGGCAGCATGGCAGGGCCCTGGCTGGCAGTGGGGACCAGCCAGGCTGGCGTTGGGGGGGGGGAACATTTTTTTTCCCAGGGCTTAACCTCCCCCTTCCCTCCCCTCTCCTCCCTGCAGTTTCCACACCCTCCCCCGACACACACACACACACACACACACACACACACACACACACAGACACACACAGACACATATACACACACACCTCAAAGAGGCCCAATTCATGCGATCCCCTCCCCCACACCAGCCCCTACCCTTCTGAGAACCTTCCTCGCTCTGCCCCCCACTTCCCCTTGGCCCAGCCACTTGGGGGTGGGTGGGGGCGGGTCACAGAACGAGGGGGCCCTCGAGGGACAAAGTGAAAAAAAAAAAAAAGCACATGCCCAACACAACAAAACTCCCAACACCCCACATTATGTCCCACAAAGCTGGAAACCCACAACGAGCGAGCGGCATCTGTGTGGAATAATAAAGCGGGTGTGGACGTGTCGTTCTCACAGGGCATTTGGCCGAGCCCGGGCAACGCGAAAGCATGCATAGTTAACGCTCCTGACTGTGTGAAAGCCTTTGTCGCGGCCCGGCTCCGCCAGGGACCCAGGGCCCACGGCTTGGCAAGGGCCTGAGACATTTCTTGGAATGGTTTCCTGTTCATCACTGACACTCGTAATGAGAAATTTATACACCATCCTAAGCGGATAAATTAATTTCAAACACTTTAGACTTTGGAAGACAATGCTTCCTGGCAGGACCCTTTATCACCCGTTTTATTAAAAAAATAATAATAAAGGAAGGAAAGAAAGGGGAAAGCCCCACCCCTGGGGACCGTCGGAACACAACCTGTGTGCCCGGCCCTGGGGTTGCTTCCCCGGCCCGGGGTTGGGGGGAAGAGTCCGCAGGGCCCCAGGTGGCCCGGGGCCCCGAGTCACTTTTCCCACTTCATTCCAGTGCCTGCGGCTCCGTGGCGGCTGTCCCCTGGGCCGCTGGGGGAGCTCACAGCTTCCGCTCACCCCTGGCTCCGAGCGAGGCTGGCACTGGGGTCGAGGAGCGCGGGGTTTCTCAGGCTGCGTTTGTGAAAGGTAATTAAATTGTGATAATGTTTCCATTCAGACCCGGCCCCGGAGGAGCAGGCTGGGGACACCTCCCCCAGAGGTGCGGGGGACACACAGGCAAGGGCCCCTGGGAAGGGGGTGGAGGTGGGGGGGGAACCTCCTCAGCCCACCTGAGGCACACGCGCATGGGACCTGGCCGTGCCCTCAAGATCCCTGTCACCCCCTCAGGCTGACACTGCCGGTGTGCGTGGCAGAGGAGGCGAGAATGCTGGACTCCACCCAGGAACGCGCAGCCCCCTCCTTGGATGCTGGGCACACTCTTCCAGGCAAGGAAGCGCTTTCTTTCTTGCCTGGAGACGTCCCTTTTGGCTGAGACCCTCCGCCAGGCAGCGAAGCATCCAAGGGCTCCCGAGACGGGCAGTCCACCTGCCCAAGTTCGCCTCCTGGAGCTCCCAGCAAATCTCGCCTCCTGGTGGCAGCCCCACCCCGACACTATAGCTCACCCTTCCCCCACGCCCTTCTCAACGTTACCCAGATGGCACCCACATTTCACCTGCCAGACTCACCCGGCCCCTCCTCAGCAGGCTGCCCCACCCTTGGGCTCCTCGGAACCCGTGCTGGGAACCTCTGAGGCATCTTACGTACCCCCAATGGGGCGGAGGCTCCTCATCAGCCTTGTCCCACCTGCAGACAGCTGAGCGCACTCTCCCCCAAGCTGGAGCACATATAGAAAGTCAGCAATTCCCTTTTTTCTTTTTTGGCTACGCCCATGGCATGAGGAAGTTCCTGGGCCAGGGATCGAACCCGAGCCACAGCAGTGACAACACTGGACCCTTAACCCGCTAAGCCACTAGGGAACTCCCATTGAATGCACTTTATTTATTTATTTATTTATTTTTCATATTAACAATGAATTTTATTTCAGTTATAGGTGTACAAAGATCATAAGTCAATATGATAGATTTTGTGTCCCAAACCCACAGTGCATCCCCCCACCCCCCAGAT
>PVHT020000521.1:25985844-26043344 GCA_004024745.2 Catagonus wagneri
AATGCCAGATGCTCCGGGGGCTCTTTCTCCCTGTGCCCGATCCCCAGGCGTGGGGTTTTGACGTGGGGCTCAGAACTCTCAGTCCTGTAGCTAAGTCTCTGTGATGCAGTTACTTTCCAGTCTGTGGGGCTTCCCACCCGGGAGGTATGGGGTTGCTTCTATCGTGTAATCGCCCCTCCTACCTCTTGATGTGGTCTCCGCTGTGTCTTCTGGAGTAGGATATCTTTTTTGGAAGTTTACAGTCCAGTTGGTTGAAGGCTGCTCGACATTTGTTTGTAGTTTTGCTGTTTTTCGGGAGAGAAGTTGAGCTCCAGTCCTTCTATGCCGCCATCTTAATCCAATCTCTCCTTTTTTTAATTTTTATGTTTTGCTTTTTAGGGCTGCACCCGTGGCATGTAGAGGTTCCCAGGCTAGGGGTCTAGTCGGAGCTACAGCTGCCGGCCTACACCACAGCCACAGCAACACAAGCTACACAAGATCCAAGCCCCGTCTGTGACCTACACCACAGCTCATGGCAACACCGGATCCTTAACCCACTGAGCGAGGCCAGAGATCCGAATGCACTTTACAAAAAAGAGATATTGGACTTCCTGTTGTGGTTCAGCGGAAACGAATCTGACTAGGAACCATGAGGTTGCGGGTTCAATCCCGGGCCTTGCTCAGTGGGTTAAGGATCCAGCGTTGCCGTGAGCTGTGGTGTAGTTTGCAGACGTGACTCGGATCCCGCATTGCTGTGGCTGTGGCATAGGCCGGCGGCTACAGCTCTGATTAGACCCCTACCTGGGAACCTCCACATGCCGTGGGTGTGGCCCTAAAACGACAGAAGATGAAAAAAAAAAAGGGGGGGATAAATATTAAGAATGCTAGAGGCAAAAAAAAAAAGTTACATTTTCCCTCTATTTTATAGAATTATGCTAAGAAAATAAAAAGTAAAACATAGAAGGTAGTGTACTAAATAAATTTAAATAAGCATTCAAAAAGCATTCTTTTAAAAATAAATGAGAAACAGCTGCTGCCATAACAAAACTTATTTCTGTATCGGGTTTAACGCTTGAGGTGGCTGCATGCGCTTCCAGAACAAGAGGGGTTTGGTTTGCTTTTTTTAAATTTTTCTTTTGAAATAATCATAAGTCAGATAATGTTGCAAAAATAGTAGGGAGAGGTCCTGTCTGCTATCACCCAGTTTCCAGCCATGGTGACAGCTTGTATATCTGCAATGCATCATCCAAACCAGGAAATCGTCTTTTTTTCTCTTTTTCTTTTTATGTCTGAACCGGTGGCATATGGAAGTTCTTAGGCCAGGGATTTAAGCCGAACCTCGGCTGCAGCAACACCAGAACCTTTAACCCACAGCACCAGTGCCGGGGATCAAACCCATACCTCTGCAGCCATCTGAACCACTGTAGTCAGAGCCTTAACCCACTGCACCATGGCAGGAACTGCAGAAATCAAGTCTTTTAATAATACCTTCCACCTTGAGATAATCCCCTTTGAAAGAAATGTTCTTCACACAAATAGGTGATGAAAGTTTAAAACTTAGGTGACAATGAATGAAACTACATTTTAAAAACCTAACAACCAGAAGTTCCCATCATGGCTTAGTGGAAACGAATCTGACTGCTATCCATGAGAACCTACACTGCAGCTCACGGCAACGCCAGATCCTTGACACACTGAGTGAGGCCAGGGATCGAACCCACATCTTCATGGATACTAGTCGGATTCCTTACCTTTGAGCCACAGCACAAACTGTTCCCTTTAGTTGTTGATTGGAGCCCCCAACTCTGCGTCCACTAGGCACGCCCCTTGACATTGGGGAAACTCCCCAGCATACCCGGGACTCGGAGAGGACCAGGCCAGGCCCTGTGTGGTCCCCACCTGGGCACTCCTCCTGGGTCTTGGTCCCCAGCAGGCTTGTGCAGGGTTCTGAGCTTTGGAAAGCCAGCAGGGACAGCAGAAAAGACTCAGGGAGGCATAGCACAGCTTCAGGGCTGGCCCAACCTGGGCGCTCAGATGGTTACCGAGTCTGGTGGCACCATTTTCAAGCTGTGCACCCCAGATTCTGGGGTCCCCCAAGAAGCCCCAGGACTCAGTGGGAAATGCACCTCAGTCGCTTTCCTGTCCTGCAGGAACCCCAGCTGGGACCTTTCTTCCCAGGAGGGAAAAATGTCCAAACTCTTTGCCGTGACCTATGAAGACCGCAACCACCTGCGCTGCCTGTTCCCTTGACCTCTGCCCCCTCAGGCCCCTGGCCCTCTCAGGTGTGGCCACCTGGGCATCTTTCTGTGCCTCAGCCTGCCTCCTGCTGCGCCTGTGCTGTTCCCTCTGAGCCTCACATCTTTCCAGCTTCCTCCTCCCACATAACGGCCTCCCTGGACCCCCCCACCAGGTTACTGGGGTCTCCCCGCCATCCATCCAGCTGGCGCCCTCCGCCGGGATGTGTCTTCAGGCAGCTGAGCAGCGCGCTGTGCAGGCTCCCAAGGTGAAGGGCCACCTTGTGGGGAGAGCCCCAGACCTTGGGCACTTGAGCTCCCTGTGCCTCAGTTTTCCTCATCTGTAAAGTAGGAATAATGACAGCACAGACCTCACTGGTTCTTGGACTTGAGAACAATTTCCTGGCATTCAAGAAAAGTTCTAGTTATACGTGTGATCATCTACAATTGCTTAAATCATCCTGTGTATTTTTTAACTGTTCTCCTCCATCAGCCCCCTCCCCCACCTGCCTGGAAGGGCAGCATTTTTCCAGATGTTCTTACTTTCACTGCATCAGCAGGAACTAGACTGGGTCTAGGTGTTCGCTGGATGTCGGTAGGATAAAAGAGTAAATGAATTTTGAATATGACCCCTGCCTTGCCTTCTTCAGATTTCTGAGAGAAGCTAGAGTTTCCCGGGCCTTTGGAGGGTGAGCTCTGCGGGGGTCTCTGTTCAAATTTGGGTTCCGTCACTTCCCAGTCTCATGGCCTGGGCGGGTCACTGAAGCCATCCAAGCCGCGGCTTCCTCGAAAGTACATGAGGGTAGGAGTTCACATTGTGGCTCAGCCTTAACAAACCCGACTAGTATCCCTGAGGATGCGGGTTCAATCCCTGGCCCCACTCAGTGGGTGAAGGATCCGGCATGGCTGGGAGCTGTGGATGAGCCTTGGATCTGGTACTGCTGTGGCTGTGGTGCAGGCCGGCAGCTGCAGCTCTCATTTGACCCCTAGCCTGGGACCCCTATGCCACGTGTGAGGCCCTTAAAAAGAACAAAAAATTACATGAGTGTAATGAAACCGTCCCAACTTCTAGGGGTGGGGGTGAGGATTAGGCAAAAATAAGTTTGTTTCGCTTTTTAGGGCCGCAGCTCGGCATATGGAAGTTCCCAGTCTAGGGGGTTGAATCAAAGTTGCAGCTGCCAGCCTGCACCACAGCCACAGCATCGCCAGATCCTTCACCCACTGAGCAAGGCCAGGGATTGAACCCGCATCCTCATGGAAACTAGTCGGGTTCATTACCACTGAGCCAGGACAGGAACTCCATGTTTATAAAAGGCCTCAGAAGTTTTGTCTCCTGTTCAGTGGCTCTTCCTGTCACCCCAGTCCTTGATAAGAACCTTTTCAATTTTTTTTGTCTTTTTGCCTTTATCTAGGGCCGCACCCGCGTCATACGGAGGTTCCCAGGCTAGGGGTCTAACAGGAGCTGTAGCCGCCGGCCTTCGCCACAGCCACAGCAACGCGGGATCCGAGCCGCATCTGCAACCTTCACCACAGCTCACGGCAACGCCGGATCCTTAATCCACTGAGCGAGGCCAGGGATCGAACCCACAACCTCACGGTTCCTAGTTGGATTCATTAACCACTGCACCATGACGGGAACTACAAGAACCTTTTCTAAGTCTTTACTGAGCACACAGTTAACCAGGTTTCAGGACGGAAAGGGATCACAGCCCCAGTGCCCTGCGTCACTCTGCTGGAGACCTCTGCCCAGTTGATCGGGGGCCAGCGGGTAGCACTCTGTGAATACAATTGTTTAACCAGCTGAAAGTCCGGCGGCCTGTCCCGACACCCCCTCAGCCCTTCCTGACTTCCCCTCCAAGTCGGGTGGAGCTGTGACCAATCCAGGTGTAAGGCGTCACTGATTCCAGCGCGCCCAACGCCAGGGACGCTTGCAAACACTTGCTGGAAACAAACACACTTCTGTCGGCCACTTCCCCTGACCTTTGAAGCCTGTTTGTCAGAGAATAGGAAGAGATGAGTGTGTCCCGGCCTTTTCTTGGAGAAACACATTCCTTCCCAGTTCTTCCCAAACCCTCCTCCAGGTTTCAGGGGAAAAAAAAATTATCTGGCTTATAGGGGGTAGGGGAAAGAAAGTGATATGTTTCTTGGGTCCTCTTGGCAAATCACTCGCTGCTGCCTGCTTCAGCCTGCAGGGGACACGGGCTTATCCCCATTTCACAGATGAGGAGAGTCAGGCGCGACCGCTTGCTCAAGGTCAGGTGTGTACAGATCCCACCTCAGCGCTGTCTAGTTCCAGACCCCGCTCTCTTTCCCTGAAACCCTGCTGCCTCCCACCGGCTGTAGTTGCTAAACACGGATTTGCTTCCGATTTGGGAGATGACAAATTTGGTCGGGCACCCCGCCTGCAGACTTCCGTGACTTCAGCAGGATTCCTGAAGCAGGGTCTGAGTTCATATCTGCAGACTCCCCTGGTGTCCTGAGAGTTCCTTTGTCTGGGCCAAGAAGCTGGAGCCTGATCTGAGGCCACCAGGAGCTCCCTGGCCTCCCCTCACCTGTTCTGGGGCTGCCTTCCGTCTCTGGGATGCAGGACCAGCACGCCCGTGGAACGACCCTTCTCCTGGCTGACCCAGGGATGGGGGAGCCTTAGCCCTCCCTGCCTTTCATCCCCACCCTATGAAAATCATTATGCCTTAGACACATTCCAACTCTGAGCAGCGAGGCCCAGGAAACGAGAAAGACCTTGTTTCAAATGCGCAGTGAGCGCCATTGACAATGGACCCATAAGCATGACTTTTATATGTGGATTGCAGTTATCAACCATGTGAATAGACACAGGTGGTTCAAGACGGATGCTTGTGTTAGCTGGGAGGAGCCAGCTAGCACTGGGCGTTGCCTAACATGCAAATCAGAAAAGAGGGGCCCGCAGTCCTTCACCCCCTAACCCTCTACTTCCGGAGGGGTAGCTAAGCTGACTTCTTGCGCTGCTTTGGAGAGGAGCAAGTCAGGAAATCTGGTCTGTACTCACAGCCTGGGAAAAAGCTTTCATTTTGGTTCAGAACAGATGGGCCCTCGAGAGATCAGCATCCGGGCGCATACACACACCCATATGCACGCATACAAGCATGCACACCTGCATGAGGCCTACCTGGATTTTTCTAGGGACCCCATCCAGTTGTGTGAAGTGATTAGAAGCCTGCAAGCCACTTGCAGGCAAGCAAGCCTCTGGACGCCACCTAGTTTCACACCCCCTGTGCTTTATAGACAGACAACGCAAATTTTTCCTCTGGTCATTTTCAAGGTTTAGCTGGAAGCAGCAGAGACCAAAATAACTGCTTGAGCCAGACAGAATTTGATCTTTCTCTCATCGCCAAGTCCAGAGGGAGGCGCCTGGGGCTGGCTTGGCGGCTCTCTCTGTGAATTCCTTGGGGGCCCAGGCTCTTTCCAGCTTTTTGCTCTGCCACGAATGGCCTCCATTTCTCAAGGAAAACTTCCTGGCCGAATGACTGTTCCAATCATCATCCCTGCAGCCCAGCCCCATGGAAAAAAGAAAGAATCAAGGAGAAGAAAGCTGAGTACACAGCTGTCTGTCTCTCTGTCTGTCTCTCTCTCTCTCTCTTTTTTGGCTGTGCTCATAGCATGCAGAAGTTCCTGGGACAGGGATTGAATCGCTGCCACAGCTGTGACCTGTGCCACAGCAGTGGCAGGGCTAGATCTGCAACTGCTAGGCCCCCAGGGAACTCCTTTTTTTCTTTCTTTCTTTTTTTTCACAACTATCTTTTTTTGTCTTTTGCTTTTTAGGGTCGCACCTTCGACATATGGAAGTTCCTAGGCTAGGGGTCGAAACTGGAGCTGCAGCTATCAGCCTATGCAACAGCCACAGCAACTCAGAATCTAACAGGCATCAAACTGTGCTGCAGCTCAAGGCAACACCAAGTCCTTAACCCACTGAGTGAGGCCAGGGATCGAACCTGCGTCCTCATGGATACTAGTTGGGTTCATAACCCGCTGAGCCACAACGGGCACTCTCATAGCTGTCTCTTAAGGTAGGTTCCCAGAAGCAGTCACAGGATGCTTCCATTAGCCAGAATTTAGTGATAAGGTCACCTTTTGCTGCAAGTGAACCTGGGAAAAGTCCTCAATCCAGGTGACCCCCTCACAGTGGAGAAAGGAAGAATGGATACATCTGGACAAATCAGTCCTGTGGGGACTATGTCTCGTTTCTGGCCTGGAGAAAGGATCCACAACTGGCAGCCCCTTCTCTTCGAGTCAGAGGAGATTTCAGGAACCCACCAATTCAAGCCTCTTCCTTCCTGCTTCATGGATGAGGAAACTAAGCCTAGGGAAGGGAAGTGACCCTCACCGATGACACATGCTGAGGGCAGCCCCGCTGCCTCCACACTCTTCGTCCAGAGTCTCACTCTCTGCCCTCGGTTGCCCTGTGTCCTGGTTCCTGAGGCAGCCTGTGTGTGATGGAGAAGGGATGTCAGTAGAAGAGGCAGTTGTGGTTGCACGGAATGGGACAGAGGCCCCCGAGAACCTTCTGGAGGCCAGACAGCAGCCTAGACTTTCATATCACTGTCTTAGTTAAAAACCCCAACGCCCCATAAGGAGATAAGCACCATTGATGTACAGATGGGGAAACGGTACACATCTATACACATCTGTGATGTACAGCTGGGGAAACTGAGTCTTGGAGGGGATATGGCCTTTGCCTAGGTCATAGCTGCAGGGCTGGTGGGGGGCTGCCCACATGTCTGCTTGCCTTTCTGCTGCACCAGGAAGCCACCCTGTCACCCCGCAGCCACCCTCGCCCCCAAGTCCGAGGGGCCCTCGTGCGCGGGAGGCAGGGGGGTGGGAGCAGAAGTGTTCAGAGTGGACGATGAGGCTCTGGGACCAGCCTTCTCTATGGAGTCCCTTCACTGCCGCCCACAAACATCCGCGTGCTGAGTGCTCTCCGTGGTCCTGGCCAGACTGGAGCCTGCGCGAACGGCAGCTCCCCTCCATCCAGTCCATCCAGGCATAATTACTGAGCACAGAAGAGAGGGTCTGCCGCCTGCCAAGACCCTGCCGGGGAGTCTCGTGTGGGCTTAGGACCCCCAGAACCTGGGGGTACGCGGGTCTGGGCGGGTCGCGCCCCGTCCTCTTCCCTCTCTCCCTTCCCTCTGCCTGGACTGCCCGCTGCAACTGCCTTTGTCCAGATGAGTCCTACTTGTCCTCATGGTTTAGGGCAAGCGCCACCTCATTCAGGGAGCCCGCCAGTCCTTACGGGATTAGGCAGCCCCCGTCAATGGGGGTCTCCCAGCTTCCTCAGAAAACTGCTCATCATCTCACCTGTCACTGTCTGTGCCCGTGAGCACCCTGGGAAGAGGGACCAGGCTGGGTTAACCCCTGAGGGCTCTGGAAACATCTGCTGAATGAGTGAATGGAGTCCTCCAACCCAGAGCAAACTTGATCCTTAATGTTGGCTGGAAGGCGGAATGAGTGGTGGCAGGAATGAATGACGTTTCCAGGAAACGGGGATGGGAAATGTGAAGGAAAAGTAGACACAAACTTTTAGTATAAATAAGATTTTGTAGTATTTACACGTATACAGAAACTAGCCCAAATGGTGTTCTAAGAAATTAACTTTGTAATTAAAGTGAAACTACTGATTCAGCATACTGATACTTATTTTAATGCTTTTTGAAGTTTTGTATTTTCTACACTAGTTTTGACTACAATTTTGCATAGAATTACTTATAAAGTATATTTCTGCATTTCACATCACAGTAGGAGCTTTTAGTATTAAAAAAAAAAAAGAACCCACTAGCTCAGAAAAGGTCAAATATGCCCAAATCTAGTTTTATCCAGGATCACCCCGTTGTTCATGTGTTGTCCAGCATGAACCAGGTACCTCGCTTAGCACTTGACATGTAACCCATTTAATTAATTCTCACAACACCATTATAAGAAAGGCACCTGGTGAGTCTGCTTGGGCTGCTATAACCCAATCCCAGAGCCTGGGAGGCTTACACCACAGAGATTTATTTTCTCACAGTTCTGGAGGCTGGAAGTCCATGCTCAGGGTATCAGCAGGGTCAGGCACTGGTAAGGACCCTCCTCCTGGCTTAGGCGCTGCCGTCAGCTTGCTGTGTGCTCCTGTCGCGTCTCTGTGCAGCACGGAGAGGGAGGGCAAGCAGGCGCTCCGGTGTCTCCTCCGACAAGGGCACTAATCCCATCATTTTGCTCCATCCTCATGACCTCATCTCAACCTGACCACCTCCCGAGGACCCCACCTCTAAATACCGTCACCTAAGAGGGGCAGGGGTTAGGGCTTCAACATAACGAATTTTGAGGGGATCTTATTCAGTCCACAGCCCTGCTGAATGTATCTGTCCATTGCAGCTGGGTTATGTCACGGCAACAAATAATTTCAACGTTGCCGAAAACAACAAAGATTTGTTTCTTGCACTCGCTGCAGGTCCAGCTCAGATTATCAAGGGCCCTCTGCTTTTTGTGGTCACTACGTGGTCACCATGGGAATGGTGGCGGTGGGGAGGACGTGGCAAATCACTTGCCTACACAGTCCTGCCAAGGGTCCAGAAGGAAAGCTAGAGTAGATGTGAACAGCCCAAATGACCCACCATAACCTTCTCCCCATTTTACAGAGAGATAAACTGAGGCAAAGAGAAGTTAAGAAAACTTGCCCAAGGTCACTCGGCGTGGAAGGAATGGAGCCAGGATCTGCACCCAGGAAGCCTGTGGCAGAGTCTGTGAGCCTGATTCCCCCCCCCCCATAGTCATGCTGCAGCATCGTTTCCCAGCAGTTCACATATACAGCACTGAAGCATCTGGAGTCTCCCCAGTCTCAAATTCAAGTGCACCTGCTTCTGTTCCCATAAGTGCCACATAGTCCTTGACACAGAAGGCTCCGTCACTCCACTCCATGGCTTATAAGTCCTTTTATCCATTCGCTCAGAACCAGCCTGGTCATTCCTTTATAGCTCCTTCAGGGGCTCGAGTGTTTTCTTGGTCTAAGTGAACTTAATTGAAAATGTGCGTGGTGGAGTTCCCATTGCAGCTCAGTGGGTTAAGAACCTGACTAGTATCTATGAGGATGTGGTTTTGATCCCTGGCCTCACTCAGTGGGTTGGGGATCTGGCGCTGCTGTGGCTATGGCATAGGCCGGCAGCTGCAGCTCTGATTCGACCCCTAGCCTAGGAGCTTTCATGTGCCACAGGATGCATGGGAAAAAAAAAAAGCCCTAAAAAAGGCAAAAAAACCCACATCACCACCAACCAAAAATATGTGTGTGGAGTTGACCTGAATTCTGAAAGAGGAAGAGTTCTCATCTGGATGTCAATTTCCTCGAAGGTGAACTGCTCAGCAGAGTCCGGGGAGGTGTGGGTGCTGTCTCTGCACTGATGCCTGGCCAAGCTGATCATCTAGTTTGCAGTGGACAAACAGACCAGATGGATGGATGGATGGACAGATGGATGCACAGACAAACTGATGGACAAAGCGAGGGCTGGCTGGCTGGTGGAGGTGTAATCCCGTGCAGTTTGGGACTGTGAGCTGGTGTGACCACAGTACGTGTTAGGTCAGGACACGCTTGCTGAATGAAGGCGCGAATGAATGAATGAGGACAGAGACCAGCACCAGATCTGGGCAAGACTCACCACCCAGGACCAGAAGGTGCTCAGGCTCTTGCCCGGGCTCCCCTCGCACCCCTGCCAAACACATGAGTCCCCCCGACTGAAGGGCCTCCGCTGTGCCTGGCGTTACTGGCGAGGCGGAAGTGCCCGGGAGCCTGGGAGAGCAAGCGAGCGCCTTTTGGACAGCTTATCTCTTGGCAAGATTAAGCCGGCTCTCCATGGAGGGGCCCGTATTGCAGGCCTGCGGGGAGGGCCGGGGAGGGCCGGGTTTGCACCTTTTAGCCGGCATCTGTCCCTGGGATCAGGAGAGCCGGGAGGCTGGATTAGACGGGTCAGCGCCCTGATTGACAGTGACACTTCCTCCCGCGCCCCCGCCCGCCCCCCCGCCTCTCCCGCTGTTCCTCTCCTGCCTCACCCGGGCCCCATCCTGTTCCCGAGAGCAGGCCATGCTTTCTAATCTCCTTACCAGGAAATTATTTTCCGGGGTGTGAAATCCTTGTCCGAGGGGGGAGGGCCGCCGCTCCGTCCTGCCCCGGCCTGGAGGCGGACCGCAAGCCTGGCTCCCAGAGACATCTGGCACGGGGGTGGGGGCGGGCACAGTGGGAGATGGGCACAGGCCCTGCAATTCCACCCCCAAACGTGACCCTGACCTCCAGAGGGGGTCTGGCCCCAAACTGCCTTCCCCTGTCTCCAATCAAGGGATTTTTGAGAAGGATACATGTCTGTCTGCCAGTTGGTGACGGACCCCTCCGGGAACAAGCAGCATGGGGTGGGGGGCGCGCTGGTGAGAACCTGGCCCTGGAAAGGTAGCCGGGGACCCAGTCGTGGTCCTGTGCCAGCTTGCTCTGTGACTCTGGACACATGGCAACCTCTGTGACCTCGGTTTCACTCTGATGTAACCATAATTAGACTCAGAGTTCACGTGGGCGGTCTGCACCGAACGTCCCCACGTATCTGGGTGTATAAGATGGCAGGGGGATTTCCCACTGTGGCTCAGTGGGTTAAGAATCTGACACAGTGTCCTTGAGTATGTGGGTTCCATTCCTGGCCTCGCTCATTGAGTTGTTGATCTGGCATTGCCATGAGCTGTGGTGTAGGTCGCAGGTGTGCCTCAGATCCCGCGTTGCTGTGGCTGTGGTGTAGGCCGGCGGCTACAGCTCCGATTCAAACCTTAGCCTGGGAATCTCCATATGCCGCGAGTGCAGCTCTAAAAAAGCAAAAAAAAAAAAAAAAAAAAAAAGGAAAGAAAAAGAAAGAAACCTTGAGGAAGCAGTGTGACAGCCAGGCCCAGCCCGGGTAATTCATAACATTTGAAACCTGTGGCCAGATCATGAGACGAGCAGATGAGGACCAGAAGGGGCGGGTGGGGACCAGCAGGTGGGGGCACTGAGTGTGACCGAGGGGGCGGTAGAGGGGAGGGGTTAGGCTGGTCCAGCTACACCCCTGGGCTGTGTGACCTCGGACCACTCGGAACTTCTCTGAGCCTCAGTTTCTTCAGCTGTGAAGTGAAGATACGGCAATTTTTTTTTTCTTTTTACAGTTGCACCTGTGGCATAGGAAAGTTCCCGGTCTAGGGGTCGAATTGGAGCTGCAGCTGCCGGCCTACACCACAGCCACCGCCACACCAGATCCTTAACCCACTGAGTGAGGTCATGGATCAAACCTGCATTTTCACAGAGACTATGTCGGGTTCTTAACCGGCTGAGCCACAGTGGGAACTCCGAGATACAGTGATTATAACCCATAGGCTCGTTGTAAGGATTCTGGTCCATAAATACACAGAAAATTCTTCCCATGGTCCCTGGGACGAGTTAGGCCATTTTAACTACAGTGTGTAGTACATGGCTATTGTTTGTCACTGAGACAGGTTCGACACATTTTTTTTTTTCTAACTGTGGGTTGAAGTGTGTCTTCTAAAGAAATTTGTTGAAGTCCTAACCCGTGATACCTGTGAACGTGGCCTTTTCTGGAAATAAGGTCTTTTCAGACACAATCAAGTCAAGATGAAGTCCCACAGGGTGGGGAGCAGGGGACACTTCTCCTATAAGACTGGTGTCCCTATGTGAAGAGGAAAAAGAGGCAGAGGAGCTCCTGTTGTGGCTCAGAGGGTTAAGAACCTGAAGTAGTGTCCATGAGAATTCAGGTTCGATTCCTGGCCGTGCTCAATGCGTTAAGGATCTAGCATTGCCACAAGCTGTGGTGTAGGTCACAGATGTGGCTTGGATCCGGTGCTGCTGTGGCTGTGGTGTAGGCCTTAACTGCAGCTCTGATTCAACCCCTAGTCTGGGAACTTCCATGTGCCCAATGTAAAGCCTTAAAAGGAGAAAAAAAAAAGATGATGATGCAGAGACAGGTGCTTGGGGAGAAGGCCATGTGGGGACAGGGGCAGAGATGCGGGTGAGGCCACTGTAGTCACAGAACTCCAAGGCCACCCTGAAGCCTGGAGGAGAAAAGCAAGGATTCGCCCCAGAGTCTTAGAGGGAGTGTGGCCCTGCCAACACCTTGACTTTGGGCATCTTGCCTCCAGGACAGTGAGAGAATACCTCTCTGTTTGAAGTCACCCACTGGTGTCAGAGCAGCCCTGGGAGGCTATGACGTTAACCGAATAGCTGACCGTGGACCAGGAGATGGTAGGTGCTCATTTGGGGCTGGCTGATCTGCATGCAGGATGCAAGAGGCAGCGGAAGATGCAGATTCTGGGAGGGCCCCGAGTCTGCTCCGCTCTCCCAGGCCTGGTGCTGGACTTTGATGTGGCTGACAGGGGACCTCAGGGTCCGCTGGCCTGAAGGAAGCCCGGCTTTTGGGTGCGGGTGTCTGACTCTTGGCCACAAGGTCAACGAGGGCACGGCTGTGTGACAGAGTCAAGGGTCTCAGGATCAGTGACACCTCTGAGAGTCTGCAGCGGTCTTTGAACCAGGCACTCTGGATGGAGAGACAGAAAAGAGGCCCCGGGCCAGGGCCTTCCTCGTCGTCTCCTGGCTTTGCCCTTACAGGAGGCCCTGTGCCCCTGCAACGCAGATCTGGTCCACACACCTCAGGTCTTTGCCCTGAAGAAGTGGCTGCCAAGCTGCCCATCCTGGAGGAGGAGGTGATGGGATCCCAGAAGAGAAGAATTTCCTGCATGCTCCCAGGCTTGGAGTGTGGCATGGACACAGGGCATCTCCGCTGGGTGGGCACAGGCATACCCACCTCACAGATGTGGAGACAGAGGCTCAGCCGGTTGCACAACTTGTCCAAAGCCATGCACTGAGCAAAGGGGAGTTAGGTTTGCTTTTTAGGGCTGTACCTGCAGCATATGGAAGTTCCCAGGCAGTAGGGGTCGAATCGGAGCTGCAGCTGCCAGTGTACACTACAGCCGCGGCCGTGCGGGATCCAAGCTGCCTCTGTGACCTACACCACAGCTCATGGCAACACCTGACTTTTAACCCATTGAGCAGGGCCAGTGATCGAACTTGCAACCTCATGGATACTAGTTGGGTTCTTAACCCCATGAGCCACAATGGGAACTCTGGAGTTAGGTTTTTGACCCTGGTCCCTTTGGCCCACAGCTCAAGCCCTCATGTACTGTTTCCCCCTTTTGTTGTTGTTGTTGTTGTTTTAGGGCCACACCCGTGGCATATGGAGGTTCCCAGGCTAGGGGTCGAATCGGAGCTGTAGCCGCCGGCCTCCACCACAGCCACAGCCATAGCAACGCGGGATCCAAGCCGTGTCTGCAACCTACACCACAGCTCATGGCAATGCTGGATCCTTAACCCACTGAGTGAAGCCAGGGATCGAACCCTCAACCTCATGGTTCCTTGTTGGATTCGTTTCCACTGCACCACGACAGGAACTCCCTGTTTCCTTTTTTTTGATGCAGGAAATTCCTCTTCTGGCTCTTCTGAAACCACCCACCCTGTAAGGCCTTGCCCCTCTCCAGTACACTGAAATCCCCGTCCCGTGGACTCTCATAGCTGCCACTCTGAGTCGCCTGCCAGATCAACATTTCCCTTCCAGGCCCCTGAAATTTCAAGCTCTATGGAATGAATACCCGCATTGCCCAGGGAAGGCAGGAAGGACCCTGGGGGCTTGAGTCTTACACTTGACTAAGCCATTAACTTTACTCTTCTGGGTGGAACACAGGAGTTTCTTAGGCCTTGAATGCCTAGAGTATCCGTTTCCTACACCCTGGTAACAAATGGCCCCAAATGTAGCAACTTATGTTTGCCCACAGTTCTGCTGTTGAGGGAGGTCTTGCAGGGCTCACTGGTGCAGCTTCAGGTGTCTAGAGGCTCGGCTGGGCTCATGGTCCTGAATGGCCTTACCTACCTGTCTGGCGTCTGGCTAAGCCTTTGGCTGGATCTGGTTCTTCCCCTGACCACGGCCTCTCCAGCAGGACAGCTCCGCTCTCTTAGGAGGCAGCAACCCTCTAAGAGGGCAAGGCCCCCATGCAGGCACTCACCAGCCCTCTGCTGCATCGTGTTGGCTAGTGTCTCATTACCAAACAAGTCACATAGCCAAGTCCAGAGTTTAAATGGGAGGGACCCATGGAGACACTGACAGCAGGAAGTGGGGCCCACAGGGGGCGTTTATATAATCATTTGCCACATCCTCTACGTACCAGATTAAAATGATTTAAAGGCCAAAAGCAGGCCTATAAGATCAGATTGTCAGCTGTCTTTGTCTCTGCCATCACGCATGGGTTTACAGATTTGGAAAAATTGCTTTCAATATAACAAAGCTGATTGGTTTTTCTACCAACTCTCTGAGTCAGGTGCCCTTAGAGAGGAGGGATTTGGAAAATCAGGTGCCTAAGAGGTGGTGAAGGAGGTGTTCCTGTCGTGGCTCTGTGGTTAATGAATCCGACTAAGAACCATGAAGTTGCGGGTTTGATCCCTGGCCTTGCTCAGTGGGTTAAGGATCCCGCGTTGCCGTGAGCTGTGGTGTAGGTCGCAGACACGGCTCAGATCCCGCGTTGCTGTGGCTGTGGTGTAGGCTGGCGGCTGCAGCTCCGATTAGACCCCTTGCCTGGGAACATCCATATGCTGTGGGTGCGGCCCTAGAAAAGGCAAAAAGACAAAAAAAAAAAAAAAAAGAATAGGTGGTGAAGGAGGCGGGACCAGGTCACACCACACCCACAGCGTGTTTGGTCATGTCTGTCCCTCTGAGCTGTTCCCTTTGGATCCTTCTTGGTCAGCAGGGCTCAGCTCAGGCGGAGGGGCTCTCCCTGGACAATGTGGGTCTAGAAACCACTGAGGTTTTTTTCCCACTTTTCTTTTCCTTCCTTCCTTCCTTCCTTCCTTCCTTCCTCCCTTCCTTCCTCCCTTCTTTCCTCTCTTCCTTCTCTCCTTTCTTTTTTTTTTCCTTTTGTCTTCTTAGGGCTATACCGGCGGCATATGGAGGTTCCCAGGCTAGGTTTTGAATTGGAGCTATAGCTGCCAGCCTGCACCACTGCCACAGCCTCACAGGATCCAAGCTTTGTCAGCCTACACCACAGCTTGCAACAATGTCAGCTCCTTAACCCATTGAGCAAGGCCAGGGATAAAACCGGAGTCCTCATGGATACTAATCAGGTTCTTAATGGCTGAGCCACAATAGAAACTCCCTAGAAACTGCTTCAGAAAGAGCCGAGGGCAGTCGTCAGCTTTTCAGACAGTCCTGAAAAAGGGGGTGGGGGTGTGATGGCCACCTGTCCCCAGAGGAGGCTGCAGCCAAGTGCTCAGGCATGGCTGGTGGGTGTCCACATGGAACACCTCAAGCTGCAGCTGTCTAAGAGAGCTCTGAGGCTCGGGCTGAGGCCGTGGAGAAGGGGACAAGGGCAGAGAGTGCCTAACCTTGGAAGCCAAGGCCTTGTGGCCTAGTGCCCGTGTTTCCCGCTGGGCGTGATTCAGCAGCTTGGGTGCTAAAAAAGCTTCGCCGTCTGGACCATGCGCCGCTTCCTGCTGTAGACCTTGGGCCTCCATCTCATTCCGGGTCCCCTTGAGGACATGCTGTTCCTTCTGGTTGTGACACCACCCCTGCTTCTAAAAGGGAACCTGCCCATTCATGCAGCAGCTGCAGAAGTGGGAAGAGTCGGTGTTTACACCTTGTTCATGTAACTAGTGGGTATTCCCGCGGGGGCCGGGGGGAGGTGCTCCTCGGGGAACAGAGTATATTCTGGTTTATCTTCCTTTCTGAAATTTTAGGTCACAGATATAGGAAAACACATCTGGCCAACTGGAGTGGATCCACATGTACAGGTGCACGATTCGCTGTGTGTACACACAGCACGGGGTGACAGATGATATGGGTGTGGATATTCCGTGTGTACTTTCCTCTGAAGGCTGTTTCCAAGCACCGCATACGTGCATGATCTTCTTGTATGCAGATCTGGAGACACACACACCCGCAATTGTTACGTGCCATGTCTTTCTTTCTTTCTTTCTTTTTTATGGCTGCACCTGCGCATATGGAAGTTCCCAGGCTAGGGGTTAAATGGGAGCTGCAGCCACAGCAACACCAGATCTGAGCCACATCTGTGACCTTCACCACAGCTTGTGGCAATGAGGGATCCTTAACCCACTGATTGAGACCAAGGATCCAACCCATATCCTCATGGACACTGTATCAGGTTAAGAACCTGCTGAGCCACAACGGGAACTCCAGCCTACCCGTGTGAACTTTATACCCATCCACACATGCAGAACACATGTTTGCATGTACTACATGAGACTGGTCTAGAAATATACACCGGGGAGCCCTATGTGTGTACATGCTGTGTGTGTGCGTGTCCTTATGAACATGCAGTGCGCTGACACGGAACTCATCGGTGGACAGAACATGCGTGGCCGTGGCCATGTGAGCAGGTGGAGATGTGGGTCTCTATGGACATCGATGTGCCCTTTCTGCCTCTCAGAGTCAGCTGTCACCTCCTGGTGACCCTACCTCGGCCACAGCTTCCTCCGCTCAGTATCTGTAAACAGTCTCGGCACTATCCCTCTGTCCCGGCTCTGATATTTCACCTTCAGTTCCCCTCATCCTCCCTGGACTCGATCCCCTGATCGTGGGTCCAGAATATCCATCTGGGAAGGAGAGGGGACATGGCTGGCCCCTTGGCGGTGAGCAGGGAGGGACTCACTCCCCAACACTACTACGCTTCCCCCCCAACGCCCTAGGGACCTTGGGGGGTTCTCCAAGGGGGTGACGGAGCCTGGCACCAGGGCACATTTGCTCTTGGTCCCCCGAGGGAGGGCTCTAAAGGCCAGGCTCTGGAGTTTCCACTGGGGTTCAGTGGGTTAAGGATCTGCCCCACCTCTTACTTCTCATCCCAGAGGAGGAGGAGCCAATTGGAGGATCATCCTGGTGCTGTCACATCCCTGACCACAATCTCCAGTCCACCTCGTCTCATTAAACTGATATATTTTTTTGTCTCCATTGGCCATAATTTTAATCTCCCAAATAATCCCAAACTTGAGTGTACACAGTATTTTATTTCATTTTTAATTCTTTCTCCTCTAACCCCCAATGACTGACCCCCACCCTTTATGTGCCAGGCCCTGTACCAGGTGCTGAGGACGTCTGGACCATAACGCAGTGGTCTCCACACTCATAGAATGCATGGTCCATGGAGGAGGACAGCATGCATATAAACTGACCCCCAAACTTCCTGATATTGCACAGTGAGTTAAGGCTCCAGCATTGCTGCAGGTCTGGTGTAGGTTGCAGCTGTGGTCAGATTCCATCCCTGGCCCAGGAACTTCCATACACCATGGGTGCAGCTAAAAAACAAACAAAAAACAATTGATACTGAGTGCATAATGACACAACGGCCAGGGCTCTAAGGAAAGGAACTGGAAGACTGCAGAGGCAAACTATACTGATCGGGGGTGAGGGAGGGTTTAGATAGAGCAGTCAATGAAGGTCCTTCCAAGAAGAAAACAGAAAGATGGGGGTGAATCTTGCAAAAAGGAAGAGAAGGAGAGGAGCAAGAGTGGAGTTTGGAGAGAAGAGCTGGCTCATCCTTCATAGGGCCCAGCCAGGAGACTGGCTTTTATGAAGTGAGCTGGGAAGACTTCGAAAGTCTGGAGAGAGGGCAGTGACATGATTTATGAACTTGAAAGCAACCACGCGGTCTAAGAGGAGAAATGGGAGGTAGCAAAGTGTTAGGGCAGGACTTCCTTCGAGCAGTGCCTGGCAACCACTGAGAGGGCACAGCACATGCACCATCTCGAATCTCGGGTACAGCCCAGCAGAGTGGCAGTGATGGCTGGTACCCATGCAGCTAAATTCAGTGCTGGAGAACAGGGCTGGCCATATTAACGTTAATATAGCAAAGGATTTCACTAGTGGCTTAGTGGGTTAAAGATCTGACCTTGCCACTGCTGTGGCTTGGATTCGATCCCTGGCCCCAGACCTTTTACATGCCATGGGTGTAGCCAAAAATTACAGCAAGAACCACAAGACAGCTTCTTGTTTATGGGCATGATGTCATTTAATCCTCAGCCATGGGAGGTAGGCACTATTTTGCGTCTCCATTTGTCAGACATGGAGCCAAGACCCCGGGGAAGTTAGGAAACTTACCCAAGGTCATCCAGGCTTTGGGGCACCGAGCATAAGAGCACACACTGCTGCAGAGGCTGGGGTGCCTCTCCGTGCATTCCCCAAAGGGATGGAAAAAGCTTTCCTTGGAGATGTTACAAAGCTTGATCTTAAACATTTGCATTTTTAAAAGGCGTGATATCTTTGCCATGATGTTTGCTTGTTTCAGGAAAAAATATGGAGATATTTTTTCTTTGAGGGGATAGTCCAGGATGGGGCAGAAGCATGACTGAGGGCATGGGAGCACTGTTGCTACCCTGGGTCCGGCCAGTCTTCTGAAGAGGTACTTCTCCGAGGCTAGTAAGACGATGATGGAAAGATGAAAGAGGCAGAGTCTGGAGCGTTAGGGGAGGCAGGGAAGCCAGGAGCCATGGGGCTACCTTTCGGATGTGCTCACTTTCCCATCAGCCAGCACTGACACCGGTCCGGGCTCCCTCCTTTAGATGCGAGAACATGGCAGGCCACTAATGGGGACCTGAGGACCCCCTCAATATCCCAACCTCATGTTCTGACCTCCCAGGAGCAGGGGATATAACTTCTGGAGAGCTGACAGAATTATCAAAAGTAATGAAGTCAGTCACCTAAATGGTGAAATATGCCACAAAATGTCCTCTTGAATAAGAAATCATCTCAAAGAGAGGTCATGACTGTCATCTCTTAACCGCCATGCACTACCGTATCGATGTTATCTGTGCCACTCCCAACACACACACACATGCACGCACCACACACACACACACACACACACACACACACACACACACACACAAAGACTTACATTTTTCTTGCTTGGCCTATAATTCTGAAACACATGGATTCCCTGCATTTGATCAGGCTTCCATGCAGTAAGTATTTTTGCTCCTATCAGACTTTTTTCTTCCAGTTCACTAATTCTCTTTTCAACTCTGGCCATTCAATAGTTTTTCCTTTCCATGACTGTACCTTTCATTTGCAGAAGTTCTGCTTGATGCTTTTGCACATTCACCCCTTTTATAGTGTCCTGGCCTTTACTGATTTTTTTCCTTGTCCTTCAGTTTGTATTGCAAGTCTCCTCTTTGATAACAAGTCTCCTTCATAATCAGGATGCAAGCCATCTCCTTCATCGTGTCTGCTGACTCACCTTCCTCAGGTGGCCGCCCTGGAGCCTTCTGCGTATTTATTGTGAGCTCATCTTCATCAGAGGGTGTTTCTTCTGAGGAATCCCACAAGCCACAGGCGATGGACAGGCTCTGCATAGGGGTTTAGCTTTCCATTCCAGGGCTCCAGGCTTCCCGGTTCTGCTTCAGGTGTTGTGTTAATTTCTTGGCTTTTGGGGTCCTGCCTGAGGCTGCTGCTGCCATGCCTCTAAGGCTCACATGGCCACCTGGCCCAAGTTTGAACTTTCAAGGTTTTTTTTTTTTAATTTTATTTTATTTTTCTCTTTAGGGCCACACCTGCAGCATATGGGAGTTCCCAGGCTAGGGATCGAATCTGAGTGGCAGCTGCCAGTCTACGCCACAGCCACAGCAAAGATCTGAGCCACTTCAACATATGTCGCAGTTTTGCAAGATCCTTAACCCACTGAGTGAGGCCCGGGATTGATGCTGCATTCTGATGGACACTAGTCAGATTCTTCACCTGCTGAACCACAGTGAGAATTCTGAGGTTTCAACTTTTAAAATCCCATTCAGAGCCCTGAAGAGAGTGGGTGCCCCCCTTTTTCTGGGTTAGTCTCATTTTCCAGAGACAGTGGCTGCCTTTCCAGTGTCTTAGCTTTCTGCAAGGGTTCCCCTCTCCAGTTTTTCACCTGTCCAGGCCCCAGGGCAGAGCCCCTGTCCCAACCTGGGCATTAAACCCCAGCCCCAAATCCTAGCTGCTCAGCCTCTAGCCAGGCTGGAAACAGCCAAGGGGAGCTGAAACCTCCACCCTGGCTGACAAGTGTCTCTGACTGTGGTCTCGCTTCATTACTGGAGTTCCCTTTCCTTTCATGCTGGCTCTGTGTTCACAACATTTTGTTAAACACCGTGTTGATTTGTGTGCAGCATTCCTCCTATATCAGAAGTGATGGGGGGCTGGGATTCCGCATTCATTCAGTCTGCCGTGTTGTCAAAGTCCATATTCTTCCTTGTGCATCCTTACTAATTTTTTTTTTTTTTTGGTCTTTTGTCGTTTTAGGGCTGCACACGTGGCATATGGAGGTTCCCAGGCTAGGGGTCTAATCGGAGCTACAGCTGCCAGCCACAGCCACAACAACATGGGATCCAAGCCGCATCTGCGACCTACACCACAGCTCACAGCAACACTGGATCCTTAACCCACTGAGTGAGGCCAGGGATTGAACCCACAACCTCATGGTTCCTAGTCGGATTAGTTTTCTGCTGAGCCATGACATGAACTCCCCTTACTAGTTTTCAAGCAACTTGTGAACATGAGTTTGAGGAGCAACTCTCATGGTGCTATGCAAAAAGAATTACAAAGTTGGGGTGCTTGAGCCAAGTTAGCAGGGCCTGGGAGCCCATCGCCCAGACACACAAACTGCGAGTCAGCAAGATGACGAAATGTGCTCAAAACTGTGGACCCGGCGGGCGTGGGGGAGGGTGTTCCAGTCTACGTGTTTCCACCCATCAGATGCCTCCGTGTTCCCCCAGTGGGAAGACCAGGTCCTTTCTGGATAAAGAAGTGAATCCACGAACAGGGCAGGGGTGGGGGGCCCATTCTGGAAGGCTTCCCAACACGCAGAGAATCCATTTCTTCAAAAAGTCCTCAAATGCCCAGAAAGCCTTGTCCAGCAGGTCCCACCTCCTCCTGGTGACTCGGTCTCCCCCAGTCCCCCGCCATCTCCGTCCCCAGCCTCTGTCAGCTGGGTGAGTGTGGACCCCCCCCACCGAGCCCACCCCCACCGGAACATTCTGTCCACCCGGATGAGGAAGACTTACCCAGCACTTCAGATGAGCCTCTGGCATTTGTGAGCCTTTGGGCAGCGGCGCCCAGGATTGGGGGGCAGCTGAGCCCCCTCCCTGACCCCGATTGTCCTGGGGCCAGGCTCTCCCTTAAAGGCCTGCAGACCAGAAATCCCAGGGGAGGGCCCACTGGGAAACCTGCAACTGGCTTGGCCTGAGCTCCTGGGACCCAGCTGAGACATGAGGGCCAGGGAGGGTCCCCAGCCTGGCTGGGGGTGGTCCTGTGTTCACACGCCAACTTTGCTTCAGTGCCTGTTCTGTGAGATGGGTAAACAGTGTCTCTGATGTGTGTGGCTACGTGTCAGGGACAGAGAAGATGCTCAGTGACCAGGGGGCCCCAGGACAGTACAGAAACCCAGGTGTGGGGGCGGGGGGGGGTTGTCTGACCTGCCAGTCTAGTCCTTGCCTTGAGCTTAGGGGAGGGGTAGGTGGGGGATGGAGAGGAACAGAGGCAGGAAGAGCTGGGCTCCTCAAGTTCTGAGGTGCTCAGAATCACAGAAGGGGAAGAGTTCCCTGGTGGCTCAGCAGGTTAAGGATCCCATGATGTCACTGCTGTGGCTCTGGTCACTGATTGTGATGCAGGTTCGATCCCGGGCCTCTAAACTTCCGCATGCCATGGGCATGGCCAAAAAAAATAAAAACATATGAATCAGACTCACAGTAGGAGAGATGGGGTTTGGGGTCCCTGGGAACTCTAGCAGGCACGTTCTGAAAAATCTCTTCTAATGCTCTCTGACATAAAAAGTTTACTTAAGGGATGCAGATCTTGTTAACTGCTTGTTAATGGTAGGGCTTGTCTGGGTGGGGCCCAGACATTTGCTTTGCTCAGAGTTTCTCGGGTGATGCTTATGCTCTAAGTCCTCAGGCCTCACTTTGGGAAGCAAGGGAGTAAGAGGTCCATGTTAGCAGCAGGGCTCCTGCTGCTGGGGGGGGGGGTGCTGCGGAGGGGAGGGTCTTGGGACATTTCCTTCCAGGAGGCCGTTTGGCCCAGCAGCAATTTCAGTAGCTGAATTCACTGTGCTGTTGCTGCTGCTGATGGTGATGGAGACAAGCTGAAGTCTGGGGATGGGGAGGGACGTGGCTGGTCCCCCATTACCGGCCCTGCAGCAATCCTGTGCCCAAGGTCCTTCCCCTCTGCCCCCGTGAGAAGGGTGGTCGTGGGCATTTGATGGTGTCACTGTCTGGAGGCCAGAAGCCTCCTCCCCCAGGTCATCCTCAAGCTTAAGTACCCAATTGACCCTGGGATTTCTTTTCTCCCTCTCTCTCTCTCTCTCTCTCTCTCTCTTTTTTTTAGGGAGGCATATGGAGGTTCCCAGTCTAGGGGTCGAATCAGAGCGGCAGCAGCCAGCCCACACCACAGCCACAGCAACATGGGATCCAAGCTGCGTCTGCGACCTACACCACAGCTCACAGCAACACTGGATCCTTAACCCAATGCGTGAGGCCAGGGATTAAACCCAAATCATCATGGATCTAGTTGGGTTCTTAACCTGCTGGGCCACAGTGGGAACTCCAAACTTTGCCTTCTGTGCCTCCGTTTCCCCAACTATAACTGTAGAGGTGGGCAGGGCAGTTTCTCAGCTCTGGCGTCTTAGGTCCATGGCGGTGGGCTGGGCGCTGAAGGAGGTCTTCCCAGCTTGTGCTCCCTCAGCTCCCAGCCCTGCTCACACTGCCCCACCTTCACCTATGCACCCGTGGCCCAGCACCATCTCAGACTTGAGTGTGATGTGAGTTTCTCCAGGGCATGGACTGGCCTCATTTTCAGTGGCACCCCCAGCACTGCATCCGCCGTGGGGCTCAGGAAAGTTTGGTGTGAGTGAATGAATGAACGGTGCCTGGTCGGCCCTGGGGTGGATGGGTGGGCTGCCATTGCCTACCCAGAATAGGACCACCAAGCGGCCAGGGCAGGGTTCCCAGGACTAAGGTGAGAGGGGGGGGGATCCCCTCCAGGCCTCAGGACATCCAGCCGGGGCCCAGGGAAGAAAGGTACAGTTGAAGCATCGGGGCTGCCAGCCAACGCTGATGTGCAAAGGCCCTGGGGTCACAGACCTCCCCCCAGAACCAGGATAGCTGGAAGCAGATGGGAGCCTCTGGGACCCCAGGCCGTGGGGTAACATCACAGTTGCCACAGAGGCTTCCCAGGGAACTGCCCCCCTCCCCCCAAAAAAAAACCATCCATTCAAGACAAGATTGAAAGTACACGGGTCCAGGCTCCCCACTGACAGAGTGCCCTTGGCAGATGGTTCACGTCTACTCTCAACCTCATTATCATCGAAATGGGGTGAAAACCTCCCCGTCCTAAGGTTTCTGAGGAGACTGCCCGAGATGATGCCTGCAAAACACCTGGCAGCAGGCTGAGCACCGCGCGGATGCTCAGTAACCGGAAGATGACGGCCATACCATGAGGACAAGCATCACGGTGCTAATCATAAGATTCAGAGCAAGAATCTGTCTCTGGCGGACACTGGCAAGACCCGACCGTCCTTACAATTTACAGTCATGGGTGAGACTATTGCTTAATACTGGTGGTGACCTTGACGGCTCACTAAGTGCTTTCCTGTAAAGGATGGTCCCAGACAGGCTTTACCGGGAAGAGAGGGGAGCCTCCCTTGTGAAGCACTTCCTGCAGGCCAGGCGGAGCCTCCTACAGAGAGGTTTGGGACACGTGGGGTGCCCACCGTGCAGTCCCTTTAAGGGTTGCACAGGATCATCATGGTCTTGGTGGTTTTCAATACAGCAGTGTTTCTCAAAGAGAAGCCAGAGTAACAGTTATACAAGAGCTAACATCAAAGATGGAAAAAAAACACCAGAGTGAGTCACTGGCCCAAGGTCACCACCTGGTAGGGACAGAGCTGGGGGGTAAGACTCGGGCTGCCTGACTGCAAAGCCTGTGCTTTTTCCAAGAGCATAACAAAGTGCTCGCTGAGGGCCGTGAGCTTGTGCCTATGTTACCGCTGCGCAGGCCGCTTGAGGCCTGGCTCATGGGTTCCAGGGCAGGGAAGCCATCCTGAATCTGCTGGCCTCCGAGCTGAGTCCTTGGAACCCACGCCATGGAGACGGCACATAGTAAAAGATCAGGAAACACTGCTCGGAGTTCTTTTTCTTTTTTTGTCTTTTTAGGGCTGCACCTGCAGCATATGGAAGTTCCCAGGTTAGGGGCTGAATTCAAGCTACAGCTGCCGGCCTACACCACAGCCACAGCAACACTGGATCTGAGCTGCGTCTGCGACCTACACCACAGCTCATGGCAGCGCTGGATCGTTAACCCATTGAGCAAGGCCAGGGATCGAACCCTCATCCTCATGGATACTAGTCTGATTCGTTACCACTGAGCCAGGATGGGAAATCCCAGCTGGGAGTTCTTTACTCTGAGCATGTTTCTTCCCCTCCCACAGGCCATGACTCTAGCCCTGATCTGCAATTCTTTCTTTCTTTCTTTTTTTTATTGGTTGCCTTCAGTATGTGGAAGTTTCCAGGCCAGGGATCGAACTCTGAACCACAGTAGTGACAACACCAAATCCTTAACTGCTAGCCCATCAGGGAACTTTTTGATCTGCAATTCTGACTGAGTTTAGGTTGGCAGGTATGCAGGTCAGCAGCAAACACGCCCCTACGGAAGGAAGACAAAGCTGTGACAAGTGTGTGGCCATTCCCCTTCCCGTGGTCACTGCTAAGCAATCTTGGCTGTTCCCAGGGGGCAGAGACACGGGCTCAGAAGCCTCCTCCCAGTCCCGGGTCTGCATGGGAGTCAGCAGCAAGATGAAGCTGCTTTCATTCCGGCCTCTGGTGGCGAGACCCACACAGGGCTTGGGAGGAATGTTGGGGTGCAAGCTGAGAAGCCATGTGGAATCACAGAGGGGAGGGGAAGACATGCAGGCCGGCCCTCACTTGGGGACCAGCCTCTAACAGGTACCAAGCTTCCTCGCTACAGGGTCTTTGAGAAACAATAACAAGAGGCGGCCAACTGGTCAGCAAAGAGGCAAAAGACCGTCTTTCAGTAATTAAAGGAACGCAATCAACCCTATTCTGTTTCTTAATTATTGCAAAAGCAGTGGTTTTTGTTTATTTCTTTGTTTGTTTTTAAATAATGAGAAAACCCAGTGCTACTGTTGATGTAATGAGGTTCACACTCATATACTTGGCTGGTGGTGTTAGTGTGACTAACAAGAGACTTAGGAAAAACATGTCTTAGGATCCTGTGGTTCCACACGAGGCATCCAAAACACAGAAAAAGCTTTATATGCCAAGTGCTTCTCATAGCATCATTTCTTTTTGGGGCCATGCCCACTGCATCCAGAAGGGATCGACCAGAGTCACAGCAGTGACAACACCAGGTCCTTTAATGGACAGACCACCAGGGAGCTCCCACAGCATCACTTATAACAGTGAAACAAGAAAAAAAGCTACCAGTCTTACAGAGGGGTTCAGGATCAAGGAAACCCAAGAGCCCCCACCCCCACCCCAGACTCCCCCTTGCTCCCAGAGACTGCAAAGGGGTACACAGCCAAGTGTGGACTGGTAGATGGCAGGGGTCTGGAGCTCACCAAGACTGGCTGTGGCCAGTTCCCTGGGGCACTGGTGGGCAGGACCTCCCATTCACAGGAGAAGGTCCTGTCACCACCGAGAGAGGAAAAAGCAACGCAGGAATTATATATAACAGATTCCTGGAATTCTCTGCTATTACCTTGCAACGCTCCTATAAATTTAAAATTATTTCACCATAAAAGGTTTTAAAAATCTAAGACCATGTTCTTTGGCTAAGCTTTCAGAAAATCAGTGAACGGGGAATACATTTTACTGTTGATGGTAACCTACCCTTCCTTCACCGTTGCCTTTATGTTTTACTGATAAAGAGGAATCAAACATGATAATCATGATATTGCCATTAGGGCGTGGCATTGAAGCAAAACCTATAGCATCTAAACATGCATGGAAGACTTTATTTGTTTGTTTGTTTGTTTTCTTTTCAGGGCTGCAGGTGCGGCATATGGAAGTTCCCAGGCTAGGGATGGAATCCGAGCTGTAGCTGCTGGCCTGTGCCACAGCCACAGCAACACAAGATGCCGGCTGCATCTGTGACCTACACCACACAGCTCAAGGAAACACTGGATCCTTAACCCACTGAGTGAGGCCGGGGATAGAGCCCAAATTTTCAGGGACACTGTGTCAAGTTCTTAACCCGATGCTCCACAATGGGAACTCTGAAATGTGTAAAAAAAATAATAAATTATGTGTGTAGTAAGATCACTCTTCTGTTTTAGCCTGGGCTCCCTGGGAGCACAGCCAACGGCTGGCATGCAGGTGGTGATTTATTTGGGAATTGTCGCCAGGGGCTAAAGTGAGGGGTCCAGAAAGGGAGGAAGGGAAGAGGGAGAGCCAATTGAAGAATACATCCTGGAATTTCCGTCATGGTTCAGTGGTTAACGAATCCGACTAGAAACCATGAGGTTGTGGGTTCGATCCCTGACCTCGCTCAGTGGGTTAAGGATCCCGCGTTGCCGTGAGCTGTGGTGTAGGTCGCAGATGTGGCTCGGATCCCGCGTTGCTGTGGCCATGGCATAGGCCGGCGGCTACAGCTCCGATTGGACCCCTAGCCTGGGAACCTCCATATGCCGCGAGTGTGGCCCTAGAAAAGGCAAAAAGACAAAAAAAAAAAAAAAAAAGAATGCATCCTTGTGGCTCAAGGGGGTTCAGGGTCCAGCATTGTCACTGCAGCAGCTCGGATGGGTGCTGTATCGCGGGTTCCAGCCCCGGCCTAGGAACTTCCGCATGCCACAGACGGGGCCAAAAAGAAAATTTAAAAAGAATACAACCTTGAGTTGATCGTCACTGTGTGCAACTAGCATTCCACCTGACCAGAGCCTTAGAAAATGTCTCAAAACGGACCACAGTAGGGACCGAGGAGCACACGCCCGTCGGCTTCCAGCCCCATTGGTCAAGGGTGGGCTGTGGGTGGAGCGTGCTGACCTCCTGGCCTGCGCATGCGTGAACGCTAGCCCTGTGTTCTTGGAAGAGCAGGGAGCGGTGGGCGCAGGGTTGAAGCTGCTGGAAGGCCCCTGAACTGCCCCACTGCAGTGGTGGAGGAGACTTGGAGCGGTGCCCCAGAATTGCCTGCAACTCTGTGTAAAATAAAAACCCTCCGTGAGAGACTGTGACCTTGATCGACTCTTCAGCAGCCTCGCAGGGAAGGTTTCTTCAATGACGGCTGGAAAACGCTTGAAAATGTTATGCAGAGGGGGAGACATAGGGGTTACTACACAAATGGGGTAGGTTAGGGGCTCCCCGCCCCCTTCCCCTCCTCTCTGTATTTCCTACATTTCTCTAATAGAAGCCAGTGATTTTCATGATGAGCGTGTCAGTATTTTCCAGTCTCACCCCCCTCCATGATTTCAGAAGACGTTGCAGAAGGAAGAGTGAATTCCTCTGGGCTCCAGTACATAACCTCTGCCCCCAGGTCACTTCTCTTAAGTGACCTGGGGCAGAAGGACCCGTGAGAGATCTGTGTTTCCCACCTATAGGTCATTTTGATCTTGCTTGGCCAGCGGTTGTCGTGAAAAAAAAGTGTCGTCCTTCACAGCCCAGAGGAGGGGGCCATGTGCTGAATTCTTGTGTTCTTTTTCTGGGAGTGAGGGAGCTTTAGACCAAGTCCCACACGGGATGGGAGAGAAGAGAATGCTGGCTTTGGAGTCACCCCTGGCACCAGCCCCCACCACGGGGTGCCCTGAGGTGGGCACAGACCCTCTCTCACCCTGGGGTTCGTCTTCTCCAGAGCAGGGTCCTAGCAGAGCTGGTGGGAGGACTGGGGGGTGAAAGACCCTTTCTCACTGGTGGAACTCAGACAAAAGCAGCTCACATCCCGTCCCTCTCTGTTTGTGGCCGAACCGTGCCAGGGAAGCTGGCTGAACTGCTGTGCGCAGAGGGAACCAGCCGCGGAGCATGGACTGGGGGCAGGAGCGGATCATGGACTGGGGGCAGGAGCGGCAAGTGCAGCAGCCAGGACCCCTGACGCTCGGCCTGGCCCATCCCCTGCTCTGCCTGGTGCACAGACCAAATGGCCAAGGTTTTCCTGGGACCATGGATCAAGCAGTCAGAGATCCAGCTCTGTTTCCCCTTTAGGAATTAGAGGTAATAACCGCTCCTTCCCCAGGAGACTGGGAGGAGCCAGGGAAAGGATGTGTGGGTGGAAGGTGGGCTTGATAAACAATGACAGTGCGATCACCAATCCCCGGAGCGTCCCCACCGCAGGCCTGGGAGGCATGTGGGTTCCCTGGAGTGACTTGCCCGAGGACATGCAGCAGCCAGCCTGGGAATAGAGAGACATCCATCTGATGACAGAGCCTGAGCCCTGATCCTTTAATCCTCTCCATGTGGGGTTCTGCTTATTCGTTTCTGCGGCTGCTGCTGTCACTAACACACCTGTGCCTACGTCAGGCTGGGCCCGCTGTCACTTCGGTTCTCCGGGTCTGGAACGTTCCCAGCTGGGACCAGGAGGCTGTGAGCTGGCCCTTTAAGCTGCCCTATGTGGGGAGCCTGCCCTGTGGTGCAATCCTTTTCCCTGGAGCTGGCAGCATTACTGCTGCAGTAAGGAATGTCCTTTGGGGAGATTTAGTGCCTGGTGACAGACATGTGGGCTTGATTTACCCAAGCCGCTCCATTCAGCCCAAGGCAGACAGTGCCTGGTTGCAGAGTGGGTGAAAAACTAGAGACAACCAGACGAGTATAGGGGGAAGCAGAGGTGAGAGGGGGCAGGAAACTTGCATTTGAACAGCGTTTATCTGTGCCCGGGCAACGAGTTCAATGGATTCCCAAAACAGCTCTATCGGGTAACATATCCATTTTACAGAGTAAGAAATTGAGGCTCAGGGAGGCTAGGTAACTGGACTAAGGGGCTGGTCAAAGGAACTAAGGATATCTTTGCTTACTGTGGGGAAGGGTCTCCTGGGGCCATAACTTCTGCCCTGAGCCTCTGGGACCAGACCCTGGGGGTGGGGCTCCATGCCAGCGCCCCCGGCCCTGCCAGCCTGCCTGTCACTGGCATCCAGACTCTCTTCATGGGACTCTCAGCTCTGCAAGCTCCCTGTTTCCAGTTGGTGAGAGACGCCGCCCCCTTCATTAGCCTTGCCTGGGGCCCAACCACCTGCCAAGCTGCCCCACAGTATCTCCCTTTGGAATGGCTGGCGTGGTTGGTCCAACATCTTTCGCCATCTGTGCCTTCTCACCTCCTCCCCTTTGCTTCTGCCCGTCCTTCTGGCCCCAGCTGGGTGCTGCCACCACCAAGGTCTTTCCTGACCTCGTGGCCCTTAGGGCGCCCCACTGTTCCACTGCTTTGATGCCCAGTGGCTCCCGATGCTGGCCAGCTCCATCCTGGTTCCGTGCAGTTTGGCCTTGCTCCCAAACTCCTCACCTGGCTGCCTTGCCAAGAGGTTTTCAGGAAGAGAGCCCTCCAGGGCACCTTGAACAGTCAGATGGGTGTCCTGGCTCTTCCTCGGTCCTCTGGCACCTCCCATGCACTTGACCCTAGAGGGCTGACTGAGGACCCAGGGCCCTGCTCCTCAACAGCTAAAGGATATGGTTGGATGTGGTGACCCAGTGGCCTGGAAGGGAGCTGGGCTGATGTGGGCAAGGATCTGCATCTGGTGGCTTTGCAGCCCGGGGGGCTCAGGCTTGAGAAGAGTGGACTGGCCTTGTTCCTGTAAGTCCATCTCTATCAGAGACTGAGATCCAACATGCTCCATCACACTGTGTTCATTAAGGCAGGAAGGCGAGGGCTGGCCGTGGCCAGCTCTGATGGCCCATCTCTTGGAGTTTACTGAGGGCAGACTGGCCTGAGCTGACCATGTGCACTGATGCCCGTCCTCCCTCCCGGTGGCCTCGTGAAATCTCAAGGCCCACTGCCTGTGGTGCTGGCCTCTGTGAACCCTGCCTGGGTGATGCTACCTGCTGTCACAATTCGAAGTGGGAGTCACCGCAAGGTCATAGGGAGGACTCGGACCTGCCTTTTCTGGCCCTGATGGCAGGGCAATTGGAATCCCTGTTCATTCACGGTGTCAGGATAGTGCACGCTCTCTGTTAGGTTTGCTGTTGCTGCCTTTAATTTACCACCAAACCTATTATCAGTAGCATTAGTTCAGATGGATGACTTCAAAAAATATATATCTGGGGGCATTATGGCAGGGTTATTGTAGTGGCCACTGGGTTGGGAGTCAGGCGTCTTTACTGCTTTTCATTTTTTTTGACTTGCCTGTCATTTATATTTCTAGGAAAAGATGGGAGTGTCCGTAGCGGCTCAGTGGAAATGAATCTGACTAGGATCCATGAGGACGCAGATTCAATCCCTGGCCTAGCTCAGTGGGTTAAGATCCGGTGTTGCCATAAGCTGTGGTATAGGTCATAGACATGGCTTGGATCTGGCGTTGCTGTGGCTTTGGTGTAAGCTGGCGGCTACAGCTCCAATTCGACCCCTAGCCTGGGAAATTACATAAGCTGTAATGTCTTTTAGGGCTGTGGGTGTAGCCCTAAAAAGACAAAAAAAAAAAATGTTCCTAGGAAAATTAATTCCCAAACAGGCTTCAATAATAACACATTTGGTCCAGAGAAAACCATGACTTGAAAAGATATATGTGCCCCAATTTTCTTTTCCTTTTTTTTTTTTTTTTTTTGTCTTTTGTTCTTTCAGGGCCATACCCGCGGCATATGGAGGTTCCCAGGCTAGGGGTCTAATCGGAGCTGTAGCCACCGACCTACACCACAGCCACAGCAACGCAGGATCTGAGCCATGTCTGCAACCTACACCACAGCTCATGGCAACGCCAGATCCTTAACCCACTGAGCGAGGCAAGGGATCGAACCCGCAACCTCACGATTCCTAGTCGAATTCATTAACCACTGAGCCACGACGGGAACTCCCCATGTGCCCCAATTTTCATTGCAGCACTGTATACTACAGCCAACACATGGAAGTAACCTAGATGTCTATTGACAGAGGAGTGAATAAAGAAGATGTAGTATGTATATACAATGGAATATTACTCAGCCATAAAAAAGGAATGAAATAATGGCATTTGCAGCTACATGGATGAACCTAGAAATTATCTTGCTAAGTGAAATTAGATAGTGAGACACAAATATCATATGCTGTCACTTACATGTGTAATCTAAAAAAAGGATACAACGAACTTTTTTTTGGTAGAACAGAAACCGGACTCACAGACTTTGAAAAACTTATGGTTACTAAAGGAGGCATGTTTAGGAGGGAGGGATGGGCTGAGGGTTTGGGATGGAAATGTTGTAAAATTAGGTTGTGATGATAAATGCAATAAATTCATTAAGTTTACTATAAATATAATAAAATTCATTAAGTATAATGAATAAATATAATAAATATAAATATAATAAAATTCATTAAGTTATAAAAAATAACATTTGAAAAAGAGAATGTGTTGATTCACATAAATGAAAACTCCTGTGGCTACGAAGTTTTCAGGTATCAGTTGATCCAGCAATTAATGGCATCAGGCTCTGGTGCCAGCCTCTGGCATTCCCTCTGGCCTTCCTCCTGTAGTATACTGGGTTGCTCCACAGGCTCAGACCTAGCAGGATAGCAGCAATCTCATGTTGCATCTCCTCACATCCCTGGTCCAGAGAGAGACTACCCGCCTCCCCTCACTCCTAGCAAAAGCCTTGATGGTCACACTGATTGGTCTATCTTAGGTCTCAGGCTAGCCCCCAAAGTCAGTCGCCATGGCCGGAAAGACAGAATGTGCAGATTGTCTCGGCCTGGGTCACAGGTCCCATCCCCAAAACAGGGCAGAGGCTGTTTCCCTAGACTATGGGAAGAAGTCGGGAAGGGAGAAGGTGATCGTGGATGGAGAGGAAGCAACAGCTGTTCACTAGATCTGTGATTTTGGATAAGTCATTAGCCTTCCTTTGTCTCTACTCCTTCATTTAGAAAATGAGAGAATTTGTCTAAAGTCCCTTCTGACACTTACATCCTAAAACTGTCATCTTTCTCTTCCACGTTGAACCGCTGAGCCCAGAGCAGGAGCTAGACTACCTTCTACCATGGTGAGAGATGCTCAGAGCGTAAGAACCAGCCCCTGGCCTCACAGGCCTGATGGGTAAATTAGCGGCACTAAACAAGCATTTACTGAGCACCTACTGTGTGAAATGAAAATGAAGTACAGTGACATCTTCCAGTTGTGAGCTTCCAGTTACGAAGTCCATTTGGACCTTCTGACAATCCTGTAAGGTTGATAGATGTCATTAGAAAAGAACAACAGGGAGTTCCCTTTGTGGCTCAGTGGTTAACGAACCCGACTAGGAACCATGAGGTTGCGGGTTCTATCCCTGGCATCGCTCAGTAGGTTAAGGATCTGCCGTTGCCGTGAGCAGTGGTATAGGTTGCAGACGCAGCTCGGATCCTGCATTGCTGTGGCTGTGGCAAAAGCCGGTGGCTACAGCTCCTGTTAGATCCCTGGCCTGGGAACCTCCACATACCACGGGTGTGGCCCTAGAAAAGGCAAAAAGACAAAGAAAAGAGAAGAACAACAGGGTGTTCCCGTTGTGGCTTAGCAGGTTAAGAACCCGACTAATATTCATGAGGACGTGAGTCTGATCCCTGGCCTCACTCAGTGGGTTAAGGATGAAGCATTGCCATGAGCTGTGGTGTAAGTCATAGATCCTGTTAGGATCTGGTGTTGCTGCGGCCATGGCATAGGCTGGCAGCTGCAGCTCTGATTCAACCCCTAGCCTGGGAACCTCCATATGCCTCACCTGTGGCCCTTAAAAAGTAAAAAGGCAAAAAAGAACAGCAGAGGACACTGGTTGGATGGAAGAGATGGCAGCTTGTATAGCAATGATAGTCCTTGTGTTGCAAGCAAAGGCACAGCTGTGGCATCAAGTGATTACAAGGGGGAGTGTGTGCTGAAGGCCAGGCTGGCTTCATCATTTACGAGACTCAATGCAAAATGAAAAGAGGTGGGACTCCTGCTTAAAAGGCAGAAAAAATTGTCACTAAGGATACTAAAATTGAAAGTTTTGTTCCTTGCTTTTATGGTTTCTCTCTCTCTCAACTTGTCGTGGTATTGTTTAGTGTCGACCACTTAATGTCATTCTAAGTAATGAAAAGTAAAAATTTTAAATAATGAGCATGCACTTTACTGTTCATCTTTGGACTAGGCCATGGTAGTTTTAAATGTAAACAGAAGAACATTTAACTCATATGCAGAATCATGAAGATTGCATATGTCTTTTTTCTTACCAGGGCAGCAGAAACATGGTACAACACTAACTAGATTGTTTTTATTTCACTTCTTCTTCTTCTTTTTTGTCTTTTTTCCTTTTCTAGGGCCATATCCATGGCATATGGAGGTTCCCAGGCTTAGGGGTCTAATCAGAGCTATAGCCACGGGCCTATGCCACAGCCATAGCAACACGAGATCCAAGCCGCATCTGCAACCTATGCAACAGCTCACGGCAATGCCTGATCCTTAACCCACTGAGCGAGGCCAGGGATTGAACCTGCAACCTCATGGTTCCTAGTTGGATTTGTTAACCACTGAGCCACGACAGGAACTCCTTATTTCACTTCTTGTGAAGCACACGCTCAACCAGCACACTCTGCCTTCAGCTTCCTGCTGAGAAAGGCAAGACAGAAGAAAAATGGACCCTGAGCTTTCTTATCTTCCCCTTTCCTTTGGGCCTCATTTCCAGCATGTGTGGTTGGTGGGGCAGGAAAGGGACAGAGTAAAAAGGCACACGAAGGCACCTCAGTGTTCTTGTTTCTTGAACACCGTGACCTTCTTTCTGTGTGAGAAGGGAGTTCTGGTTCAAGTGGAAAGCACGGTCTTTCAGGGCTGTCCTTGTCCCCATGGATTCATCTTATCCTCAGGCTGAGTGGTCCCTCCCCCAACCCCTGACCAGTGGACTTCACCTTCAAAATGCAAGATCAAAGACAAAATTACTAAGCATTTGAGGATGGCAGCCCAGAGCATTAAACCAAGCATGAGGCCCTTCTGTGAGGGGGATTGCATAGATCAAATGTCCGTGAAGCAGTCCTAGTGGGAAGGATGGGCAGGATTTGTCCAGACAGAGAGAGGGAGAGAGGCCAATCAGACAGAAGGAGGGTCTTCAGCAAAGATGCATAGGTAGGAATTCTCCTGGTAGAACTGGTGGGGAGAGGAGGGAAGAGACTGGTTAGGGATGGGGCTGCATGCCAGCTGGTGAGCAGTCAAGAGCCAGCAGGAACATCCAGAGTGGCTGACACCTTAAAACTGCGAAACCACTGCCCTTGGGTCCTGATCATGAATGATGCTATTTATAAACCATCCCTGTTTTCTTGAATGGTGACTTCCTGGGGTGGAGGGGTTGGGGGGGTACACTTTCCCCTCTCTGGGCTTTTTGTACTTGTGTGTGATTATTTGCTAAATGGGGGCCAGCCCCATGTGACCCCAAGCTCCTTCATAGGGGTACATATGACACTGTTTCAGCACTGCACTTTAGTGCCTGACATTAGAACTTCCATAAAACTTTTGTGGGAGGAAGAAAGGAGGCCTCACTCCTCGGGAAGTATGCTTCTTTTTAAAAATGAAGTGTAGTTGATTTACAATGTTCTGCTAATTTCAGGTGTACAGCAAAGTGATTCACTTATATATATATGTAATTTGTATGTTTATAACATAAATTTGCATATCATATTCTTTTCCATTACAGGTTATTACAAGATGTTGAATATAGTTCTCTGCGCTATACGGTAAGTCTTTGTTGTTTATCTCTTTTATATATAGTAGTTGTGTATCTGTGAATCCCAAACTCCTAATTTATCCCTTGGAAATGATACTTTTTTTTTTTAAGTATTTTAATCCAAGTAGCTGATTCCTTCAAATATTAATATTTCATCTAGGAAATGGTCCAGGCCATTTTCCATGCGTTTTGATTGGCTTTCCTTTGGTAGACAAAAGGGAGACACACCTGGGCAGCAGAGTGACTGCTGACTAATGATGGGCCGGGTGGGTCTTTCTGCTTGTGGATGACCTCATCCTGAAAGCCTTAGGAGAGCTGCAGACATGTGGCCCTTCTGTGCAGATGATTGGGTGGCATGAGGTCTGGAGAATGGTTTATAAAGCAGAAGATAAATATAAAAGGTAAACTAAGCCCAGAGAAGACCTATGGGGCCCTAAGGTCCTTCCAGCTCAACAGTGCCTTGAGTTTCAGATTATTTCCAAGCTCCAGCGGGGCTGGAGCAACTGAGATGTTGGCTCAGATCGTCCCTGGAGATCCCTGAGAAGTAAATGTTTATAAGCCGGTCTGTGAATGAGTGGTGTGGTTAGAAAGAGGGCAAGGAGGGACACCCTTTATTGGATTATATGTTGGCTTAGCTCTCTGTGCCATCACACGATTAGCTAAAGATGTGAAGTTTCTGCTTTTCAAAGTTACAGTGCAGAATAAACACTTCAATTCTTGATGGATTTCCCCTCAGTGCGCCTCCAGATGTTTGGAGGGGTGTCGATACCACGGTAACTAAGTGTGTTTAAAAGGCCAGTAAGTCAAGCAGAGGGTGTGAGGGCATGCCCTTGTGCCAGGCTCCCCTGGGACGGAGACACAGCCTGGACCACAATGTGTCTCGCACTTTCTGCCTGGGGGTTGGAGGCGGGGGGAGCTGTGCAGGAAGGCTCCGGAACAGTGAGGTGTTTTAGGCGGCTGTGGTGTCGCGAGGAATGTACCACCGATGAGGTCGACACCCGCCTGAGCTGTCAGAATTCACACCCCAGAAATGCAGGCGGGAGCTGGGGGGCAGGGGGGGGGATGGAGGGCGTGTGTGCATGGGAGCATGGAGAAAAGAACGCGCATGTCCTTGGGGGTGGCTGTGGCTCGTGATGGGCTGGAGCGGGCGGGGAGGCAGGGCCAAGTTCTGGAATCCACTTGTCAGTCCCCGGCTCCAGATGTCCACTCTGGGGGACCCGTGCTGCTGGCTTGGGGAAGCTGAGGAGCGGATTGCATCACTGTCCAAAGGCTTGATGGAAATTGACTCACCCCGCCCACCAAGTGCCTTTTATGCCTGATGCCCCGGGAGGGAACGAGTTTGCGCGGTGATGTGTTACCCCTATATAGCCTAGCAGGGAAGGAGAAAGAAAGAGTTGTTCTGGGTGGTCTGAACTCTGAGATTAGAGAGGGACAGCCGTGGGGGTTGGGGGGACACGACAGGCTGGAGGAGTTCTACTTGTGGCTCCTCAGGTTAAGAACCCAACTAGTATCCATGAGGATGTGGGTTCGATCCCAGGCCTCACTCAGTGGGTTAAAGATCCTGCGTTGCCAGGAGCTGCGGCATAAGTCATAGATGCAGCTTGGATCTGCCATTGCTGTGGCTGTGGTGTAGGCTGGCCGCTGGAGCTCTGATTCGGTCCCTAGCCCGGGAACTTCCATATCCTGCAGGTTTGGGCCTTAAAAAAAAAAAAAAAAAAAAAAAAAAGACACAGGGCGCCAAAGGATGCACTCACAGGCACTCAAATCAAGCACAAGACCTGGGAATGTCCCTGCCCTC
This sequence comes from Catagonus wagneri, assembly GCA_004024745.2. Taxonomy (NCBI): domain Eukaryota; kingdom Metazoa; phylum Chordata; class Mammalia; order Artiodactyla; family Tayassuidae; genus Catagonus; species Catagonus wagneri. The sequence continues at coordinate 26,022,725 of PVHT020000521.1, forward strand.
CCTGGAGGAGCTCTTTGGTGGCTCTGCCGTCCCTGGCTATTTCTTGGGGTCCTTTGCCTCCTTTGACATCCCAGAGGTAGAGTCATTCAGGTTGTCACCTTTGAAACTGGGAGCTGGGGAGCTGTCAACTCATTTACGACTGCCAAGCCCCAAGACAAGGTGCCCCCAGTTCAGGGTCACTTCCTCACACACCGGGGTCCCTGAGCTGAGCCTAAATGTGTCAGACGCCTAGAGGGCAGACTTTGGCGGCAGGCCAGAGCTGACCGGCCATCAGAGATGCCGACCCACTGGCCCAGGGCCTTCACCGAGTTCAGCCTGTCTGCTGGGACACACGTTGTGCCCCCTTGCATGTGCGGAGACTGAGGCCCAGAAGTAGTCAGGCCTTATTTGATGTGCTGCTAAAGAACATGGACCTTGGTTCTGGACCAAGGTCAGGGACGTGGACCTGGAGCCTAGAACCGACACCCACACTGCCCTGCTCACTGGACAAATGACGGTCAGTCCTCCCAAGGCCGTTTGCCTGTTTGTGCGGTGGGGCGACGGTAGTTCACTTCACCTTCGTGGGACTTGGCTGTGAACTTCAACAGGGATGCCCTCGTGATGGGTGATTTCGGGGGAAACGTATTTCTGTCTTAGCCTTTTTACTGGGAACGAATTGTTCTCCTGGGGCAGCCAGGCACCTGAGTGTCAAGCTCCGGCTTCTGTTACCCTGTGGGTTTAAGGACTTTGAGAGTCTGGGATCCAAAAAGGAGAATTCAACTGTCTAGTCCCAAAGAGACAGGGGAAGGCTCCAGGAAGTCAAGTGAGCGAGGCGGCTGTGGCCGTGGTCCAGATGAGGAAGGAGGAGGGGTCAGTAACCAAGGGGCCAGAGGACCGGCCTTGCAAATGCAGGAACATTCAGGTGGCCCAAGTGTTGTGGAAATGGCTTCTCTGGCGCCTGGGACTTTAGGGTACAAGCACAGGGCCCGCAGCTGCATACGGCCCCCTGGCTGGCTGGCCCAGAGCAGGTGTGGCCACCAGCATGAGATGCCCTCCAGAGGGACTGGCACTACTGACCGAGGCAGGAATCCAGCTGGCAGATCTGTCCCAAAGCTGCCTGTCACAGCCACCCAGGGACACCACTGCTCACCATGCAGCAAAGTGGTACCACCAACTGTGGCTTCTTGGGAGAACTTCAAAGCCCCCCAGAATGCCTACAGGGCTTAGGAAGGGGCCATTTCTGCCCACCTTTGTGATTGGGATGTCTTGAAATGGATTTAATCATATTTAGAGTCAATAAATGAGGCGTTTCATAAAAAGTGTCCAAGTATCATGGAGGTGTTCCCATCTGTCACACATAAAGAGTGATCACAGAGTCTAGGACAGACCAACCTTCAGCAAATGTCCTGCAAATGACTCTTAAAAAAAAAAATCTGCTTCATTAAAGTTAGTTAATTTACAAGGTTGTGTTAATTTCTGCTGTATGGCAAAGTAACCTAGTCATACATATATGTACATTCTTTTTTTATTATATTATCTTCCATCATGGCCTATCCTAGGGGGTTGGATATAGTTCCCAGTGTCGTACAGTAGGACCTCATGGCCTATCCATTCTGAATGTAGTAGTTTGCACCTACTAACTCCAATGTCCCCATCCATCCCTCCACCTCCCCCTTGGCAACCACAGGTCTGTTCTCTATGTCTGTGAATCTGTTTTTATTTTATAGATGGGTTCATTTGTGTCATATTTTAGATTCCACGCATAAGTGATATCATATGGTATTTGTCTTTCTCTTTCTAATTCATCTAAGCCATCCATATAGCTGCAAATGGCATTATCTGGTTCTTTTTCATGGCTGAGTAGTATTCCATTGTGTATACGTACCACATCTTCCTTATCATTCATCTGCTGATGGACACTTAGGTTGTTTCCATGCCTTGGCTATTGTAAATACTGCTGCTATGAACATTGGGGTGCACGTGTCTTTTCAAATTAGAGTTTTGTCTGGATAGATGTCTGGGAGCGGAATTCTTCTGCAAATGATTCTTGGTATGGGGCTCTGAGCTAAGACTATCCAGTCATGCATGTCTCTTGGTGTTTCTGGCGGCAGTGCATAGCCCCTGCAGAGGTTCGGAGATGGTGCTGATTAACTCCTTGCCCACAGCCCCATGGAGTTATCATGGATCTCTTTCCAAATTCTGCTGCACTCTTCCTGGGCAGGATACCATGGTCCTCACTGTCCATCAGTAACCAGATATCCTCCCAACCAGTGAACAACAGCATAGAGAACTGTTGGGACAGGGCGGGGGGACGGGTGTGTGGACCACGGGGCAGAGGGGAGGGGTCAAGCACCAAAGCTACAGGCCAAGCCTCCAGGCCTCCCTGGAGCCCTACCCTCAGTTCATTGCAGCCTGGAGAGCGTCTCTAAATAATGCAGCCAGTCTGCAAGTCTGGAATACCTTTATTTTCACTAATGAAAGTTTATTTCTCATGTCATCAGACTGGTTATTGGGCAGCTATTCTCACCAAGACACAACACAGCACCAAACAAAACCCTCCGTTGCTGACATTCTCTGCGATTTTTGGTAGATTGCCGGGTGTATTTCGAGACAGCAGAAGTGTTACCGACCTGGGTTCTTGGCCTCCTTAATCGATAGAAATTGCTCAGAGGCCAGGCAAGAAATTCAGGCAAGGCTTTCTGGGGGCCCCTGCTGCAGTGGAGGGAAGCTAAAACAAAGTGTCCCTTGCTTGATCATTCCCCCCAGCCAGGGGCAAGTTGGTTCCTTACACGGAGCAGGGGAGGGGTGGGTTCAGGGGTCAGGCCAGAGGCGTGGCTTAGGGGGGGCTGCTCACCCCTTTGATGATGTTGTGTGCAGGGGACATGCGTAGTACCCTGCTTTTCTCCTGACACCTCTTCAGAAGTGGCAGTTGGTCTTAGGTTTTTTGTATGTTCTTGCCCATAATTTGCAAACTGCACATGCACACAGTTATTTTTAGTCCCTTATAGTTTCTTTGTATTGTGTTGCTCAAGGAGGTGTTTGTCCAGGTACAAGCACTGCAATCACTGCGGCAGAGAGTCCAAGACCCTGGCCTGTGCCAGAAACACTCACAGTGGGCCTCCTCACTCAGGCTGCCAGTGCCCCGCTGGCCTGGATGTCATGGCTGGCAGCGTGTAGCATCCGCCTTAGTGTTTAACCTAAGTGGCACCCTACAAATGTCCCCTCAGACCAGGCCCTTGGGAGATTTGGGGCAGAATCAAGACTAGAACTTGGGGAGTTCCCATCGTGGTGCAGCGGAAGCAAATCCAACTAGGAACCATGAGGTTGTGGGTTCGATCCCTGACCTTGCTCAATGCGTTAAGGATCCGGCGTTGCCATGAGCTGTGGTGTAGGTCACAGACACAGCTCGGATCCTGCGTTGCTGTGGCTGTGGTGTAGGCTGGAGGCTACAGCTCCGATTAGACCCCTAGCCTGGGAACCTCCATGTGCCGTGGGTGCCACCCTGAAAAGCAAAAAAAAAAAAAAAAAAGACTAGAACTTGAGCTGTGAACCAGTTCCTTGATTAAAATTTGAAATAAAGGGCTCTTTTCCTTTTCCCTGATAGCTTAAGTCTTGCCCTCAGTTAGCTTATGAACTTGTTGGGCCCAGGACCAAAAGTTTTAGCCACACAATGCAAGATTCATTGTATCCGCTATTTCTTTAAATATTTATTAAGTGGCTTTGGGGAGAGTAGAAAAATTGGCTGAAAAGGCATTTGGGGAAATGAGGGTCTTAGTGGCAGGTTAAAGAAGCTGGATTAGGGGAGCCAGGAAGCCGCTGAGCACTTCTGAGACGTGAAGTGCTTCGGCCAAAGCGATGCTTGGGAAGGAAGGCTTCATGGTCTGAGCTGCCATCTACACAGCCGTCATTCTCCCCGGCCAGGCTCCATTTTAGTGGTGTGTTATGAAGAGGCACCACCAGGAGTTCCCGCTGTGGTGCAATGGGATCGACGGTGTCTTGGGAGCTCTGGGTTGCAAGTTCGATCCCCGGCCCGGTGCAGTGGGTTAAAGCTCCAGCTTTGCCACAGCTGCAGCTTAGGTTGAGACTGCAGCTCAGATCTGATCCCTGGCCCTGGCCCAGGAACTTCCATATGCCGCGGTGAGGCCAAAAATGAAGGAAAAACAACGAAAAAAGAAGAATAGGAACTCCTGAGTGCCAGGGTCTGTGCTGGGGAGTCTCAGGCCCCCAGTAACCTTGGATGAACCCTCACTCACCCATTCTCTAGAAGAGGAAGCCAAGGCTAAAAGTGCTTGAGTGACTCAGAACCCCAAACGGGAAGGGTGGAGGGTTTCTGCCTGGCACAGAGCCCTCACCATGCTAGGCCTCTCCTTGCCCCCAAGCCAAGGCATCGGACGCTGCGTGGCTCCAAGGTATCTGGAATAAGAGACAGATGCGAGGCGTGCAGGTTCCAGCTCTTGGGAACAGCAGTACAGAAAGCAAAATACTTTCAGCTACAAAGCCCGCTCTTAGCATCGTAGGCCATCTGTGTTCAATGGAATTCCTCAGGGATGACGGTCCCTAGAGATGGGAGGAGGCATTTGGTGGGCTGGGGCAGGACCTTCGCTGATTACACGGCCTGTGGGACAATTCCATCCTTAGCTCCCCGGAGGAAGGTTTGCTGGTATTTCTTCTTGTTGCAAGATGAAAATGCTTAACTACGACATTTTGCATAATAAAGCCTGTGTGTTGGATTGCTTTCGCAGTATTTGGCACATTGAAAATTATTTTTCAGTTGAGATGGAGATTTAAAAAAAATAATAATAACCATCCTTTCCTGCCCACACTGTCCTTCATTCTAGAGACCCTAAAGTTTTTCCTTGTGGAGATGGGTTGTTGATCCCAATGTAGGACCAGATAGGAGGCAAATCATTAATTTTTTTTTCTTTTTTTGTCTTTTCAGGGCCGCAGCTGCAGCATATGGAAGTTCCCAGGCTAGGGGTCTAATCGGAACTGTAGCCGCCGGCCTACACCACAGCCACAGCAACGCTAGATCCGAGCCGCGTCTGTGACCTATACCACAGCTCACGGCAATGCCGGATCCTTAATCCACTGAGCGATGCCAGGGATCGAACCTGCAACCTCATGGTTCCTAGTCAGATTCTTAACCTGCTGAGCCACAATGGGAACTGAAAACATTTAAATTTTTTAGAAAATTGCTAATCCCATCATGTTAGGAGGGGAATTTTATAGCTCCAGATAGCTATTTATACCCTCCCTGTCTTAGACCGGGGGAAGCCTGCCCATTGCAGAGGGTCAACCGGGACCCTGGGGCAGACAGACCTGGCTTCTGGCCCCAGCCCTGCCACTTTCTAACTGTGTGCCCTTGGGCAGGTTACTCAGCCTCTCTGAGAAGTGATTTTCTCCCCTACAATACAGGGCAGCTGATTGAATTCTGGAGGGATTAAACGAGGTAACAGGTACGAAAGCACCTGATTCGCTGGCTCCTCTGGGAATGTCTAGTTGACACTGTTCTGCTGTTCAGGAGTTCCCAGCCCCCAGCTCTGGAGACAGGATTAATAGAGATTAGTTGTCATGTGGGAGAGTGGAGTAGGGAGGAAAATATGGGCTTTGGGGCACTCAGATCTGGCTCGCACTCTACTAATCACTAGCCCACTTGGGCAGTTAATCAGGCTCTTGGCGCCTCTGCGTTCTCATCTGCACAATGGGCTCATCACCCTACTTGCCTGCAAGGTGTTTTAAGGGAGCCTGTGCCTGAGGAGAGGCAGGTTAATATGAAGACTCCATTTGTTGGAGGCCAGACTGGTCCCAGGCCTGGAGGCCCCCAGCTCAGGCACCAAGCACTGTCTGCAAGCCGAATAGATTTGTCTCAAGCATCTACGGCTAAAGCGCATTCCCAGCTTGTTGAGATCAATGGATACACAGCCTAAGGCACTACTGAATTTATTTTCTCTCAGACAGTGGATCCCAAGAGGGCCAAAAGGAGGAGCCGACATTTTATTTGGCACTAAAGAAGGGTCCCCAGGGAGTTCCTATTATGGCTCAGTGGTAGCGAACCCAACTAGTATCCTTGAGGACGCGAGTTCAATCCCTGGCCTCGGTTAGTGGGTTAAGGATCCAGCATTGCCATGAGCTGCGGTGTAGGTCACAGATGCAGGCGGCTCCGGATCCCGCAGTGCTGTGGCTGTGGTGTAGGCCCGCAGCTGTAGCTCCGATTCAACCCCTAGCCTGGGAACCTCCATATGCTGACGTGTGGCCCTAAAAGAGAGAGAGAGAGAGAGAGAGAGAGAGAGAGAAGGGTCCCCACAGAGAGAGGTTGGAAATTCTGGTCCCTGAGCCAACTAGCCATGTGTGATGTGGGATTTAGAGGTTGGTTGGAGGCCAGAGGGAGACTGGGGAGGAAGCAGGTCCTGGGGCACCCCAGCCCGCCACTTGGTCCCCTTGCTCCCTTACTGGGCTCCCCAGTGAAGGAAGAGGAGCCACCCAGCTCATGACCAAGAGCTTTGGGGGCAAATGTAAGAACTTGCATTTTTTTTTTTTTTTTTTTTGGCTGCACCTGCGGGATGTGAAAGTTCCCAGGCCAGAGATCGAACCTGCACCACAGCAGTGACAGTGCAGGATCCTTAAACCCGCTGAACCACCCGGGAACTCCAGTAAGAGCTTCCTTGTGAGGCTAAGTGTTTCCATCCGGGCCCGCTTCACAGGGAGGACACTGAGGCACAAGATGCTTAAGTAACTCCCAACCCTGGCAGACCCGCTCCGGGAGGCTGGCTCTCATCCTGGGCTGGGGAAGAGAATCGGGGACACAGAGGCTGCAGCAGCGAGGGCAGAGGATGGAAAAGTCAATCCCCAAGGGGGCGCGGGTTAGGCAGAGGCCAGCCCTTCTGCACTGCCAGCACTGGGAACTCCACAGCCCCGTTTGGGAGGCTCCCAACAGCTGTAGGACAAGAGGCCACAGCTCGTCGAAGGCCCCGACTCCTGCCCTTTCTTCGCCCTTCAGGTCAGGAGAGCAGGAAAGTGGTGTGAATTGCTTCTGCTGCAAAGTTGGCACAGACTCGCAGATCTGCACGCATCGGCCGCCCTTGCTGGGGAGGCTGGGTGACTTCCCTCACTGCAGCCACAGCAGATGACACCCTACAGAGCAAGGGCTCCTTCTAGCACAAACGAGGTCAGGGCAAAATATCCCCTGAAGGACACACACAAAAGGGACCTGCTGTTCAAGGCCAGCTATGGATGTGACCTTGAGCCTAGCATGGGATCCAAAGTCGCAGGCAGCGGGTATGGAGGAAGCTGAGGCAGACCAGGCTGTTGCAGGGCTGAGCGGAGGCCTTCTGGAAAACGCCAGCCAGCAGGCCTGGGCTTCTCTGAGTACCTGGGGAAAGGGCCACAGAAGGAAGGAAGGGGATGCTGTGAGCCCAGGTGTGGCTGCAGATAGGCCAGGGCGCGTCTGGGAGGCATTAGCACACAGGGATCATTCCAGGAGGCTGTTCCGTGTTTCCCCTGTGGCCTCTGTGGGCCTGGCTCTGGGAGCCACTGAATGAGACTCCCACATGCTGGGCGTACAGTCCCCCCAAAACTGGTGTGTACGTCAGAACCTCCTACCAACTGGAGTGGTGGTTAAAATGCAGATTTCTGAGCCAGGTCCTCAGAGTTTCTGCTTCAATAGGTCTGGCGGGGGCAGGGGGCGGGGAGTGCTGAGAATTTGCATAAAGTTCCCAGGTGATGTTACAGGAGGCGCCGGCCACGCAGAAACAAGGACAGCGTTGCCAATAGAGAGAGCAGGGGGCAGAGGAGGAACTTCCACTGGAAAGACATACAGAAGAAGAAGAGTGGGGAGCGAAGGGGCACGGAGCCTGGGTAGACCCCACTGATGGAGGTGAGCATGGAAGCCTGGTGGCTGGCCTGCCATCAGCCTGGACCCAGCTGTGGAGGGAACACTTCTTCTGGAAGCACCGAGGACCTCTCGGCTGAGAAAGGTGGTCCTCAGATGCTAGCTTATCGGGGGACGGGGAAGGGGAGGGGGCAAAGCTGATGATGGAAATTCAAGGAGCAAAACATTTCTCCAAGGAAACGACCTCACTTCATCCACCTGGCAGCCCTGTGGCTCTGATTCAACTCTTTTTTTTTTTTTTTTATTCTTTCTAGAGCCTCCCCTGCGGCATGTGGAGGTTCCCAGTCTAGGGGTCTAATTGGAGCTACAGCTGCTGGTCTACACCACAGCCACAGCAATGAGGGATCCGAGCCGCAGCTGGGACCTACACCACAACTCACGGCAACGCCAGATCCTTAACCCACTGAGGGAGGCCAGGGATCGAAGCCACGTCCCCATGGATACTAGTCGGGTTCATTACTGCTGAGCCACAATGGGAACTCCTACTGTTTTTGTTTGTTTGTTTGTTTTACTGTCTACCTAGCCTGCCTGTTCCAGGAAAGGAAACTGAGGCTCAGGGGCGTGAATTCCTCACTGCAGCTGATGTCAAAGGCAGGTGCAGCCCTGACGAGGTCACCTGGAGTGACGTCCGTGACAAGCGCCTCCTCCAGGTCCACAGTCAGGCAGCTCGTTCCCCGTTTCCATCCGGCAGACACCTCCGCCGCGTTCGCACTGCGAATAATAGCAGGAAGTCAGTCTGGCCCGTCATGTGAGAAAGGTCATCATCCCACGTCGGGAAATCCTGTTGCTGAGAGTCCCCGGGGAACGTTAACTTCCCACTCTGAGCGCCTCCGCCCCCGGCATCCTGACCTTCTGCACAGTTGGCTCCTGGGGCTCAGAAATGCCGGGCCCTTGGCCAGAGCCTGACCTTCGCCCTCTGATAGCGAAGGGGACCTTCCACGTGGCATTCCCTGGGGAGCAGGAAGCAAAGAGGGGCCGCCAGGAGCCCTCCAACCTGCCTACTCTGGGACTCCGCCCTCCAGGTGGGTGCTGGGCCATGGCTGGGGAGGAAGGAGGGTGCCGGCTGCTTAGACCCACTCCCTTCAGGACGAGAGGCACCCAGGACAGTGTCCCATCCTCTCAGGGCCCCGTTTCCTTGCCTATAAATGAAGCAGCCAAGTGAAGTGAGGTTTATATGAGTGAACCGGTAGATTCTAGTTAAGCTGCCTGGGGGGTTCTGCTCTCCTCAGGGGGAGGGGGCGCAGGAGAAAGAGGAAACACACAGAGGTCAGACCCCCGAGGACTCAGGAACTGAAGAATCGAACCCCTTGGCCGCCCCGGCTTGGAGAGAACCCGAGCTCTGCCCACACAGGCAGCTGATGCTGCTGACTTGGTGGTTCATTCGCTGGCATTTTCTCCCATTGAGTTATCTTATTTTATTTCTATTTATTTATTTATTTATTTATTTATTTATTGTCTTCTTAGGGCTGCACCCGCGGCATATGGAAGTTCCCAGGCTAGGGGTCCAATCGGAGCTACAGCTGCCGGCCTTCACCACAGCCACAGCAATGCAGGATCTGAGCCCCGTCTGCAACCTACACCTCTGCTCACGGCAACGCCGGATCCTTAACCCACTGAGCAAGGCCAGGGATTGAACCCGCAACCCCATGGTTCCTAGTCGGATTCGTTAACCACTGAGTCACGATGGGAACTCCGAGTGATGTTATTTTATAACATGCATGATGCACGTTCATTTTCACTCTTCATTACCTCCCTTCTTCCATCAGACAGCTCTGCAGGCCGGGCTGTGGCATTCTCCCTCCAATTATCCATTCCCTCAACAGACAGGACAAGAGCGTCCTTGAAGTACCAGGCCTGGGGAGGTGCCCGAAGCACAGACTCGGTCCTGTCCTGCATCCGTCAGGAAGGCTAAGTCTGATAAACAAATCATGTGATCAATTAACTAATTACAATAGGAATAAGAGCTTCAGTAGCCTCTAACAGGGGACCTGTTTGAGTCTGGGTCCATGAACACCTTGAGGAGGTGACCTTTGAGCTGGGAGCTGGCAAGGGCTTCTCTCTAGTTTGCTGCAGTCCTCGCCTGGCCCATTCACCCTCCAGCAGTTAATTTATTACCCTCCTGATCCTTCGCTGTGCCGAGTTTGCAGGCTCTGCTTCATCATCTTGATTTTCTTGCTGAAGCTGTCCTTTGTGTATGCTGCCAACCCGAACCTGGTCTCTAAGTGGTGTCTGTCCTTGAAAGCCGGCGTCTCCCTCCCAGACTATAATTTCTACATTCCCAAAGTTCGACAGCTGGTTCTGATGCTCCGCCAGGTTTGGGCATCTCTGCTGCAGAGCTCTCACCCACCTCTTCTGGTTCCCCAGCACGCAGACCACTAGTTCACTGTCAGGTGTGAGGCACTGAGATGAGGAGACACGGCTCCCACCTCCCGGAACTCACAGCCATGCAGGCACCGTAACGTGACCTGAGGGTGGACGGCACCCTGGAGCGGGTGAGCCCTGAGCTGAGTCTGAAAGAGCGAAAAGCACAGGGAACTATATCCAATCTCTTGTGATAGAACACGATGAAAGATAATTTGATAGTGTGTATATGTGTATATATATATGCATATGTATGTGCGTGTGTGTGTGTGAGACAGGGTCACTTTGCTGAACAGCAGATATTGAGAGAACAATGTAAATCAACTATAATAAAAAATGAAAAAAAGAAATGACAGATAAGTTGGTGCAGCTGGACAGTAGAGAATAAGGGACACTTAATCCAGTTGGGGACATTCAGGAAGGTTTCCTGGAAGTGGTGGCACCCAAAGTGAGACAAATGGAAGGACCAACAGCAGCTGGCAGGAGGGAGGGGGGAGGATGCCATAGACAGTGAGCAAGGAACTGTAGTTGTTAATAATGCTGGGAGTTCCCTGGTGGCTTAGGGGTTAAGGATCCAGTGTTGTCACTACTGTGGCTCGGGTCACTGCTGTGGCACGGGTTCGATCCCTGGCCTGGAAACGTACTCTAAAACTTAGTAACAAAGCAAAAAATAACCGTTTGTTCTTTCTCATGGTTTCTGTAGATCAGGAATTTGGGAGCAACTTCCTGGTTGCTGGTAGTTCTGGCTCAGTCTCTCATGAGGTTTCATTCATATGTTGGCTGGGCTTAGCTGGGGTTGGAGAACCTGTTGCCCAGGGGGCCCAGTCCCATGCCTGGCTTGCTGGCGCTGGCTCTTGGCAGGAGGCCTCAGCTCCTCATCCTGTCCGCCTCTCCGCCAAACTGCTCCGGGTCCTTACGGAAAGGAAGCCGGCTTCCACTGGAGCCAGAGACCAAGGAGAGAACTGAAGTGACTTTTGTGACCTAAATTCTAAAGTCACATTCTTCTGGAATATTCCATTTGTCCCACAGGACATCCCTGCTGCAATGTGAGAGGGAACAAGCACCGAGACTAGGCCGGGTGAGGGAGACACTCACCTTGTGTACAAAATGTGAGGGCATGACAGAAATCCGGTAGGAAAAAAAAAACGGAGCTTCCATTGTGGCTCAGTGGGTTAAGAACTCGACTAGCATCCGTGAGCACACAGGTTTGATCCCTGGCTTTGCTCAGTGGGTTAAGGAACCAGTGTTGCCATGAACTATGGTGTATGTCACAGAGGCCCCTCAGATTCCGTGTTGCTGTGGCTGTGGTGTAGACCGGCAGCTGCAGCTCTGATTTGACCCCAAGCCTGGGAACTTCCATATGCCATGGGCGCAGCCCTAAAAAAGAAAAGAGAGAGAGAAAAGAAAAAGAAAAGAAACTCAGTACGGAAAGCAAGAAATATTCTGAAAAATGAAATGTTTGTAATTTTCTTTTTACGGCCACACCTGTGGCATATGGAGGTTCCCAGGCTAGGGGTCGAATCGGACCTACAGCTGCCAGTCTACACCACAGCCACTGCAAGGCAGGATCTCTGCCTCACCAGCAAGCTACACTATAGCTCGTGTGCAACGCTGCCAGATCCTTAATCCATTGAGCAGGGCCAAGGATTAAACCTGCTGTCCTCATGGACACTAGGTCAGGTTCTTAACCTGCTGAGCCACAATGGGAACTCCTAAAATTTTTTTCAATGAAAACATCCATAACAAACAAAATAACAGCATTTAAATTAAGATAGGCCCCAGGAGGCCGGGTATTAGGAGTGAGCAGTCTGGTGAAGTGAGCCCGGCAAGCACAAGGTTGGATCCCACTCAAGGGTGCGGATTCAGGGGCACAAGAGCACGGCAAGCCCCCCTGGGTACTGGGTACCACGCGCATGAATGAGGGGATGTGGCCCACTTGACGACCCCGCGAGGCACAGCCCACTCCCCAAGTTCCCGGTCTAAGACCCTGAAGGTCTCAGAAACAGGGGTGCAGCCCAGACCCCAGAGCAGAAGGGGAGTGGAGGGGAGACCTGTTTCTCCACCAAGAGTCACTAAACCAAAGAGGAAGAAAATCGCCCGCAACTCAGATGTAGCTGTTGACGTCGCTGCCAGGGAGCCGGGCTGGGCTTGCGGGAGCTACTTAGCGCCGCGGTAACAGATCACCACAAACCGGAGGATTTAGAACAACAGAAAGGTTTACTCTCTTAGACTTCTGGAGGCCATCAGTTCAGAGTCAAGGTGTTGGCTGGTTGGCTCCTTCTGGGGAGCGGGGCGGGAGGATGCTCCACGCTTCTCTCCCAGCTCTGGTGGCTGCACACAATCCCTGATGACCTTGGGCGTGTGGACACGTCACCTGTTCTCTGCCTTGGGTGACACACAGTCTTCTCCCTCCGCGTCTGTGCTCAAATCATCCTCCCCTTAGAAGGACACCCCTTGGATCAGGACCAGTCGCAACCCGTCTGCACCTACAAAGACCTTATGTCCAAAGAAAGTCACGTTCATAGGTACCGGGGGATTAGGACTTGACCGGATCTTTGGGGGAGGCATGATTCTCCCCACGACAGGAAGGTAGGATTATTCTAATGGTGGTTTTACTCCATCATTTGAATTGGAAAGAAGACAAGTATTTTAAAATTCACATTTCAACGCATCTGCTTTTTCAAGCACTAACAGGAAGCATAAATGCTTTTGAATACAAGTGAAAAAGAAAAAACAATGAAATATCTAGTTCCACTCTGTGTTATGATCTGATGGGGGACAGTAATAGAGGGCATGGATGAGGGGCCACACGGAGACTCAGGCAGACAGACAATCACAGAGACACAGCATGCAAAGCAAGGTGACAGGGGCAAAGGATCTGAGGACAGGGTCACTCCCAGGACCTTCCCTGAGCCTGCCAGTAGAGACTTCCAAAACCCCATTGCATTTTTGCAATAAATGGCAGGAATGGGGAGCTCCTATCCTGTTACCCTAACCTCGGGGTAGAGGACATGGTAAGAACAGGATTTGGCCTGAAGCCTGGGAAACCCCCACTCTTGCTCTAGACACCATTGATCAGAATTTATCAAGCATATGTATCGAGAAAGTGTCAACACAGGGCAAGCCGGAAGGGACTGAAATGAGTTTCCAGGTCAGGGACAGCAAACAAGTTTTCTCTTTCATGACCTGCCCCCACTGATAATTGGCCAAGGTAACTGTCCAGGGAAGAAGTATCCAGGCTCAGAGAACCGTGAGTGATTAGTTATGTCTGCCTTGGGTGCAGGAAGGACAAGTGGCTTCTTTCCCTGTTTGGTAGATCCAGCACAAAGAGTGTATTGTGAGAATGGGAAAACAGACCAGATCAGAGAAAATAGCATGCCTGCGATCTCATTGCTAGTTCGTAGTACAACCCAGACATGCCCTACTCCCCACACACACCCCATGCTGGGTTCTTCCTCCTTGTTCTCCTTGTCAGTGGGTGGCAACAATATCCACCGGGTTGCCTGGGAGTTGTCCTCATCACCTCCCTCTCCCCTGCCCTTCGGGCTCAACTGCTGCGTCCCCTTCACTTCTGCCTGTCATTTCTCCATCATCCTCCTGGTCCAAGATTCTCAAAAAGGGGCAGTTTTGCTCCCCAGTCACGTCTGGAGACATTTTTGGTTGTCACAGCGTGGGGTCTGGGATCCTCCTGCATGTGGTGGGTAGAGGCTGGGGCTGCTGCCAAACATCCTACAATACAGAGGACAGCCCCTCACAGCGGTGACCCCACATCTGACCCAGAGTGTCAACTGGACTGAGGTTGAGGCTTCTCCAGGCCAAGCATCCATCCTCTTTTTCCGAGACAACCTCAAGGACCTCTCCACCAGCCTTCCTGCCTCCATTTCACACCTATCATTCATTCTTTACCCAGAAGTCAAAGTCACCTTCACATAGAAATCCTAGTACTGTACTTCCAGGCAGACCCACTGTGACCCTGTAGACCCTGTCTTCACTGTGGCCCTGTAGACCCTGTGTGATCTGGCCCTGCCTCTCTAGCCTCCCCTCCCTTCCTGCTCCATCTCTGAGATTAGTCTTCTCGGATTCATTCAGTGCCTTGAGGGAGCTGTGCTTCTCCCTCCTTCAGGACCTTGGCAGAGGCTGCTCCCTGGGTAACAATATCAACCTTTAACCACAGCCTCTCTGCCCCTCTTCCTCATCCTCCCGATCTTACAGCATCCTCGGGGAAGGCTTTCTGTCCCTCCTGCCCCCTTCCTGGCATCTATGACCATCTATCACTTTATATTTATCTGTGAGATTGTTTCAAGGCTGTCTTCTTCCTGTCACTGCACTGGAAGGTCCTGTAGGCAGGAGTAGTATCTGTTTTGATCTGTCCCATATTTTCCATGTCTAGGACTGTACCTGCAAACTAGTAGGCTCTCAACAGATATCTGTGGAATGGAGGGATAAATGGATGACTGGGTGGATGGATAAATGAACCATCCCAGGTCTCCGGACCCTATTACCACCGGAGTCTCTCCCTGTTTTTCTTCTTTTCTGTTTCTCTGCCCTTCAAATTTTTCCTTCTACCTTTTCTTTCTCCACGAACTGTCATCACACGCAGCCAAAGACTGTCTGCAAGTATTTATTGTATTGATTAAATGCCGTTCTTTGTGAAACAAATTCAGTTGATTTTCTTATTTGCATATCCTTCAACTAATGTTGCCAGGAAGGAAAAATAGTCAAATAGAAGAAGGCATCTCTGCTGGATGGACGCCTGGCACTGCCTGAAGGTCGGCACTGGACCAGGTGGCCTTGGGTTCAGAGTCAAAGTCAATGGCCAATAGATCTTCAGTCCCAGCCCCAAGGGGGACACAGTTGCTGGCTCTCGGGCCGGGAACACAGGTCATTCTCTGGCTTGGCCCAGGGACCGGTATCTTCTCAACCTGCATGTCTCAGTCAGATGTCACGTCTTGCAATAGGCCCTTCCAGGCCACGCATCTAAGGTAGCCCAAAGACCAAAAGACCACCTTAGGAGGCAGAGCACAAAACTGGAAGGAGGCAGGAGCCCTGACAACATGGTAGAATCTTCTATCTTCATGCTTCTTGCCATATAAGATCATTAAACATATCTCTGGATATCTCGTTACTTGCATCCTTGGTTGGAGTCTTGTTACTTGCAGCTGAAAGCACTCCCACGGATGCAACCTTTCCCCCACAGTAGACTACTAGGGGTTGCCATAGCAAAGCACCAGAGTCTGGGGGCGTAAACCACAGAACCGTATTACCTCACAGTTCTGGAGGCTGGAAATTCAAGGTCAAGATTTCAGCAGAGGTGAGAGCCAGGTGAGGGAAGGATCTATTCCAGGCTGGTCTCCTGGACTCGTTGACATCCGTCTTACCCCTGTGTGCTCTTTCCTTTGTACATGTCTGTATTTAAATTTCTTTTTTTTTTTTTCCGGTTTTTGTTGTTTTGGGCCGCACTCATAGCATATGGAGTTTCCCAGGCTAGGGGTCTAATTGGAGCTGTAGCCACCGGCCTACACCACAGACACAGCAACGCCAGATCCGAGCCACATCTGCAACCTACACCACAACTCACGGCAACGCCAGATCCTCAGCCCACTGAGCGAGGACAGGGATCGAACCCGCAACGTCATGTTTCCTAGTCAGATTCCTTTCTGCTGCGCCACAATGGGAACTCCCTAAATTTCCTCTTCTTATAAGGCCCCTATTATACTGGGTTCAGGCCCATCCTATTGACCTCATCTTAGTTTAATTACCTTTTTAAAGACCCCATCTCCAAACATAGTTACATTCTGAGGTATCAGAGGTTAGGACTTCAGTGTGTGAATTTTGAGGCCATGGTGGGGGGGTGTCTCTTAGACATCAATGGAATTCTTTTCCATCACACGAAGCTGACTCCTGGGGAAGGAGACAAAGACCAGACTATGAAAACTGCCTTCTCTGGCCTCGCCCACAGTAGAGGGTTCCCACCATATCCAAAGGTAATTCATTTTCTTCTCTTTTTTTTTTTGGCATATGGAAGTTCCCAGGTTAGGGGTCGAATCGGAGTGACAGCTGCCAGCCTACACCACAGCCACAGCCACAGCAATACCAGATCCGAGCTACACCCCAGTTTGCAGCAACACTAGAAACTGAACCCACTGAGCAAGGCCAGGGATCGAACCTGAGTCCTCATGGATACTAGTCAGGTTCTTAACCCACTGAAGCCACATCAGGAACTCCCTAATTCATTTTCTGATCAACAGGAGAGACGGGTGGTGTTGCGACTTGACAAGATTCTGGTTCAGCAGGCCCAGAGCACAGCTGTTTGTTTTCTAAGGGGCCCCCAGGCAGAGTCCCTCCCTCCCTGTGGCTGCTCGAATCTGAATGACAAATGTGTGACAGGGCGCAAGAGGGTCTCTCCAAGCCTGGGAGGCAAGGGGAACCTTCCCATTCTGGCCTCCACATGGGGCTATTCTCTTGCCAGGAGTTCAGGACCAGGTTGGGGATCTTCAAAGCCGACACCTAGTTTGTTCCGTAGGTGAAAGAAGCCAGCCTGCCCATTATCACCTTGGGGAGCGCCGGCAGGGTGGTTCCCCAGGGCTCTGATGCTCACCCTTTAGGACAGTCTTTTCCAAGCTGAGCACTTACACTCAGGCCACATCCTTCACCAGCCTCCCCAGCGAAGACTACACGGATATTCCCATAGACTACAATAGCAAGCCCCCGGCACTGGGTCTGAGCTAGCAAACGATGCAGTGTGTGAAGTGTGTGGATTTGCGGGGATCGCAGGCAGGCAGCGGGGCAGAACATCAAGCAAAGACTTTGCAACCAGCCAGATCTGGTTCAGTTACTTCAAGTTACTTCCTGAGACTAGGACTCCTCCTCTGTAAAACGGGGTTGCTACGATGAGGCGAGATGGTGCAGCAAAGCCCTGAGACTGCTGTCAGATCAGCCTATCGAAATCTCCATAGATCTATTAAATTCTTGGAGAACCAGGGAGGCGGGCACAGGGGACCCCCATGGGTAAGAGCTGCCTGTCTCACTGATGCAGCTGGACCCCTTTGGCAATCCGCTCTCTCTTCTTCCTTTCTTTTTTTCTTTGTTCGTTGAGGTAGAGCTGATTTACAGCATAGTGTTAGTTTCGGGTATACAGCAGTGATTCACTTCTGCGTGTATGTCTTCTTTTTCAGGTTCTTTCCCTTTATAGGTTATTATAAGATATTGACTACAGCTCCCTGTGCTGTATATTAGGACCTTGTTGATTATCTATTGAATAGATGAAGGGTATACGTTAATCCCAAACTCCTAATTTATCTGTCCCCTTCTTTCCCCTTTAATGACCATAAATTTATTCTCAGTGACTGTGAGTCTATTTCTCTTTGCAAATAAATTCGTTTGTATCATTTAAAAAAAACTTTTTTTGGCCACATCCACCATGACATGTGGAGATTCCCAGACCAGGGGTTGAACCTACACCACAGCAGAGACCCCAGACACTGCAGTGACAACACTGGATCCTTACCTGCTGTGTACCATTTTTTAGACTCCACGTATAAATGATATCATATGGTGTTTGTCTTTCTCTTTCTGACTCACTTTACTTACTATGATAATCTCTAGGTCCACCCATGTTGCTGCAAATGGCACGATTTCATTCTTTTTATGGCTGCGCAGCATCCTATGGTATGTATGTGCCACAAATTCTTTGTCCATTCATCTGCTGATGGGCATTTACATTGCTTCCATGTCCTGGCTATTGTGAATAGTGCTGCTATGATCATTGGGGGTGCATGTATCTTTTTGAATTGTAGTTTTGTCCGGATAGATGCCCAGGAGTGGGATTGCTGGATCATGTGGTAACACCATGGCAGTCTGCATTTCTGAGCACTGATCTGACAGCAGCGGTTACTCTCCTGGCTGAAGAATTTGTATAAACGCGATCCTCTTGCATATTCACATGTCTCCGGCCTGTGTCTGGGCACTTGCCTGCATGCGCCCTGGAAACCACACCCTGTTACAGAAGTGGCTTTGCATGCATGTATTCTTGCACATCCACACACACATACACACATGCATGCGTGTTGCACACACAGAGTCCTGCAGACATGTGCTATACACACACATGTGCACACCCTGCATGCATCCACACAGGGTTCCAGGCCTCTAGCACTCTGCAGGCAGAGGAGCAGGCTGACCAGCCTGAGTCAAGCCAGTGACTGTGGTCAGCTCAGAGATTAGGGCCCAAGGAAAGGAGGGAAGAGCAGGCATTTTTAGCTGCTGAAGGACATCTTGAATTAAAAATAGCCCTGCTCAGGCCTGCCAGGAGGGGTGCTGGGCAGCGAGGTGGCCCTGACGCCCCAACACCCTCTCCCGCCTCCCCCGCCTCCTAATCAAGGTCTTCAGAGGACTCACTTTTGCAGCCCAGATGCCACATGAAGGAGCTGCAGTGAAAGGGCAGAACGCTCCCTGTGCGTCCTCGGTGTCAGGCTGGCTGCAGAGGTGGAGATGGATGGAGTCCAGAATCCCTGGCCCTGCCACCACCCACTCAGCTGGGGGCCGTCTGAGGACCGCAGGGCAGGGGCTCACAGTGACCCGCAGACCTCTCTGTGCCTGGCTGGCTGCTGTGGTCCTACTGCCGCAGGGAAGGGGCGAGAGGCCAGGGTGCGGGACTGAGGGCCCTGGCTAGGAGGAGGGGAGGGCACCCCTCGGGGACCACACTGGCTTTTGTGTCACGAAGGGTGTTCCCATCTCGGCAAGCAGGGGTCTGGCTCTGATGGGTCCCAGCTAGGACCACCTGGGCAGGGGGAAGAGAAATGAATGCCAAGGCTACTAGGACGATTAAAAGTACCTAAATGTCAAAAATACATTGAGTCCTTGAATTGTACATTTCAAAGAGGTGAATTTCATTGCATGTGAATTGCCCCTCAGTCCAGCTGTCGGTATCTCTCCTCTTTCACTCCTGCCCTTGCGCTCTTGCGTCCATTCTGCAAGTTTTTCTAGTAAATGATCTCATTAGGCACTTCCCCAAACCCATTCCACCTGCAGGGAAGGTGTAGGGCTGGCTTCAAGGTCACCTACTGCTCAAGGATGGAGCTGGCCCCAGGCCCCACTTAGCAAAACCGGCAGGCTGGGTCTTTCCTTCCTTCCTTTATCACTCAACATTCATTCACGGACTGTAGATGTCCAATATGGAACTCGGCCAGTGGTTCCCGAACTTCCGATATCCAACACACACTTCATCTGCCATCCGAACGCTATGAAAATGCTAATTTCCAACCCACTCCTAAGGTTCTGCCTCAGTGGGCGGGGCCAGACCTCTCTGGACACACACGCACCTGCAGGGAACCCCTGGGGCAGGTCTCAGGCAGAGTGGGGGTTGGGGGAGGGCCGGGATCCTGGGCACCAGGGCAGGTTGAGGCTGAGTCACAATGCTTTTGTGCTCAGGTATTAATAGAAACATAAAACCCCCCATCAGCCACTTCTTCCCCTTCTGGACAAGCCCGGACGACTGTTCTTCTGAGACTTTGACCTCTGCCAGAGCATTAAACCAGAGGCTGCAGGTCACATGAACATCTCATTAAATCACCCACACCAACAGGGAAGAGGTGGGACTATAAAGGGCAGAACTCAGCGTCCTGGGGTTTTTCAAGGTTAACTAGTGACCTTGGCAGAGGACTCGAGAGAGGGGCAAGGGTCCCAAGGGGCAGGACCTCAGTGAAAGGATAAATTATCATATCTTTTGTTTGACTCTTGTCAATAGGTGCTTCCAGGAGAGGTGGGGGGGGGACTTTGTTTGCACGAAGTGTTTAAACAGTCCCCCTGCAATCCTGTTTACACTCTTCATTTGCTCAGCAAACCTGCCCCTGGAAAAATAGCTATGGGGTGAACTCAGGCCCAGCTGTGGGTGAAGATTGCTACACAGCCTGCCTGAGACCCAGGCCAGTGGGCAGGGCTGCTCTTGACCTGCACAGGTGAGGACAGGGGCTCCAAAGGCACACAGTACCTGGATGCACGCACCCATAAACACACACACAAAACACCCAATGTGACCTCCTCTTACCGGGCAAGTGAGAGTTAAATTTCCCAGTTCAAGTTCATTACATCTTTTAGCTAAGTACCTGACTTTTCAAAGGTCAAAGCAGCTGCAAGGCTGTCTCTAGCTCTCTCAAGGGGCCACCCCCTCCTCCCCCTGCCTCTGGGAGGCTGCAGGGGAGCTGGGGTGCAGAGGGTGGGACCGGCTTTCTCTCAGCCCCCTGCTGTCCTGTGGCGGAGCCCAGGGTCTGATCAGTCATGCAAGGGCCCTGCTGCTGGATTCCCCATGCTGGGCGCTGCTGTCCAGAGATCTAGCTCTGACCCCCCTCACGACCCCTGGCGCTGCTGGCCACTCTGCGGTTCCTGTTGGGGGCT
>PVHT020000521.1:26048668-26137163 GCA_004024745.2 Catagonus wagneri
AGCTCCTGTTAGACCCCTAGCCTGGGAACCTCCATATGCCACGGGTGCGGCTCTACATAAAAAAAAA
Organism: Catagonus wagneri; assembly: GCA_004024745.2. Classification (NCBI taxonomy): domain Eukaryota; kingdom Metazoa; phylum Chordata; class Mammalia; order Artiodactyla; family Tayassuidae; genus Catagonus; species Catagonus wagneri. The sequence goes on from PVHT020000521.1 coordinate 26,048,736, forward strand.
AAGCAAAAAGACAAAAAATAAATACATAAATAAATAAATAAATAAATAAAATAAAGACCTGACATTGTCTCCTTGAGGATGCAAGTTTGATCCCTGGCCTCGCTCTGTGGGTTAAGGATCCAGTATTGCCATGAGCAGCGGTGCAGGTCACAGACGCAGCTCAGATCTGCGGCTATAGCTGTGGTGTAGGCCGGAAGCTGTAGCTCCGATTCGACCCCTAGCCTGGGAACTTCCATATGCCGCAGGTGCAGCCCTAAAAAGATAAAAAATGAAAAATTGAAAAAAAAAGGGCATTTGTGAGACTTACCCGAGACGCCGGGAGCTACCTGCTTAAAAGGCAGTGTCCTGGGAATCAGTCTCTCTTCGTGTCTGCACTTCTATGCTTCCCAGACCTAGAGGTGCCTGGCAGGAGGCTGGCATTCAAGTAATGTTTTGTTTTGTTTTTTAGTGAATGGACGTGAACACGTGCATATGTCAATATCAATATGGATGAAGTGGTGGCAAAAGGAGTGTGTCCCACCCAGGCTGCCGGTCCGGCTGGCTCCCAGTGGCTGCCGGGAGCTCCAGGCTACCTCGCTGACCCCAGGTTCTCCTTTCCAGGACCCAGAACACAGGGCAAAATGCAAAACTTCAAACACAGGCAAATAGCATCATTTAAATAGCAAATATTGACCCTGCCAGGAGATAAGCAGAATACAAAGTGCAGAAGCTCCCAGCCAAGTCGAGCATGTGGGAGGCGGTCTCAGAGCTGGGACCCCGGGGTCAGGGACAGAATGGGGGGCATTGAGGCCTTTATCTGAACCTGCACACAAACCACCGCCAAGGGGCTTGTTGGCTGAATTCTTGGAACCAAGGTCTCAGTCAGAAGGTGGAAGTGGCCACTGGCCGGGTCCCAGGGGCAGGGAAGGAGTGTGGGGAGAGCCCTGACTGGGGGTCAGGGGTCCTGAACTTTCACCTATTGTGGGCCTGCAGACAAGGTGGCTCCCTGCCCTGGACTTCTGCAGCCTGAACAAGGAGAAGGCTGGGTATAGGATTGCTAAGGCCCCTCAGCCCAGAAGACATAAGATTGACACTCACCTCGGCCTCCAAGAAGATGCACAGGCTCCAGCAAGGCCTTTGAACTTCCCAGGCCTCAGTGTGCCCAACTATGAAATGGGAGGAAAGCTGCTAACCTGGGTTTGGGTGAGAAAGCAGCATGGAGGAGTTGCCGTTGTGGCTCAGTAGAAACGAACTCGACTAGTATCCATGAGGTTGCAGGTTCGAACCGTGGCCTCGCTCAGTGGGTTAAGGATCTGGCGTTGCTGTGAGCTGTGGCACAGGTCCCAGATGCAGCTCAGATCCTGCATGGCTGTGGCTGTGGTGTAGATCAGCAGCTGTAGCTCAGATTTGCCCCCTAGCCTGGGAACTTCCATATGCCATGGGTGCAACCCTAAGAAGCAAAAGAAAGAAAGGGAAAAAGGAAGAGAGAAAGGAAGAAAGGGAAGGGAAGGAGTGGGGAGGAAGGAAGGAAGGAAGAAGGAAAGAGAGAGAGGAAGCAAGCAAGCAAGCAGCGCAGAGCCCTGGATCTGGGTAATGGCCAGAGTAGGGAGAGAGATGGATCACCTTCCGGGTAATCCTGGGCCACCCCAGCCCCAGCGTGGAGGGCCGGGTGTCTGTGGGGGCCATGTGATCACATGAGATCTGTCTCCTGCCGGTGGGGGAAGGGGTGGGGGGAAGCTGACTGTCCATTTCTATGGTGTGGGGATACCCGCCGCGGCCAAGTCCAAGCCACCAGGATGTCACAGGACACGGAGCTGGAAAGGGATGTGCAGAGGTGGGCAGCAGGCTGGTGGGCAGTCCCAAGGTCACGTTCACAGGCAGCCCCGAGGGGGAACCTCCCCTTCTTGTGAGTGCAGTGGAGCCCTCAAAGCAGGCTAAGGCATCTGCCCGGCCACCTAGGAGCCGCCTCAGCTGACGTCCCCACTTTGGCTCTCCCCTCCCCGGGGGGTGGGGGGCCGGTGCGGCAAGCTCCTGCTGGCTTTGAGGAGGCTTCAGATGGGGCTCAGGCAGGGCTCTGTGTGGCATTGACCGCGGATGGGCTGCTCTGCAGAGTCCAGCGCAACCTCACTGGCATGCTGGCACCTCCGGGTGCACACTCAGGGTCTGTCCAGGGTGACTGGCACTTGGGCTGCTCCTGCAGCAGATGGCTGTCCCAGAGGGAATGTCCCAGGAGAAGCAGGGGAAGCCATGTGGCCTTTTCTGACACGGGCTCTTAACCCTGGCAGGGTCACTTCTGGCCCTGGATTTAAGGGGGAGGGGAACTCGGCTTTAACTCTTGATGGGGAGAGCAAGGGCTGAGTGTATGTGCAGTGGGATACAACTGTGGCCATCTTCAGCCACCAAAGCGGGACCCTAAAGCCAGGCTTTCCCCCAGCTCCCTGCCTTCATGGCAGTGTAGGGAAGGGGAGGTTTGGAGGGTCCAATTTGCAAAGCATTACTGAGAAAACCCTGGGTTATGACTGTCGGATAATGTGATGGTTGAGATGATGTGAGCAATGACTGTGTCCTAGGCACACACACAGCTTATCTCATTTCTTTCTCACAATAACCCTATGGGGCAGAGACTGTTATTCTCCCCATTTTACAGATGGGAAGACTGAGGCCACACCGTTAGCAGTTAGATGGCGGTCTCGGTATCTCCCCTGGAAGAAGCACAGGCAGACCCCAGCTTCGGGCCCCAGAACCCAGCTGAGCCCATAACCATTGGCCCTTGGGTTTCCTTCCCAGGGGAAAAAAAATGTGGTTGGAGCAGCAGACTGACCTCCAGCTTGCCACTAAGCGGCTATGTCACTGCTTCCCCCGAGCCCCTCTGAGCCTCGGCTTCCTTGCCCAGGAAACGGGCTCCCCGGGCTAGCCAGGGGATATGTGGAATCCCTCACAGCAGTGCCAGGCGTGGGTCTGATAGAGAACTGATATTAAGTTCCCTTCCTTTCCCCTTTCAGGAAGGAAACTGAAGACAATGCAGGTAACAAAACTATTGTTCTCCAGGAGGGTGCAGATGTGGGAATTCCAATGAGGCTGTGATTAAAACCGATAATGACTCCCCCATAAATGGTCAAAGGCGTGATAACTGTGGCTAACACGTACTGAGTGCCTACTGTGCACCAAGCTTCCTACTAGGTTCTTTACCTTCTGAGCCCTCCCAACCAAGCTGCAGGATGCAATGGACACGTCTGAGTTCCAAGGAGCTCCAGCACTGCACCCAAGGGGGCTAGCAGTTACTCAAAGCAGTAACCACAGAAGAAAATTTCGAAGCCAGCACCCTCTCACTTCCGGCGTGCCCACCCCCACCACCCCTCATCCTGTGTCTTGCCGTGGCCCCGGAGAGATGCTGCTGAAACGCAGTAGCTCGGAATTTGGCAGAGGAAGAGCAGTTTGGGAGTCACTTCTGGGAAAGGAAGGACAGCCTGCTGTCTTTTTTTTTTTCTGGTTTTTAGGGAAGCATGTGAGGCACACGGAAGCTCCCGGGCTAGGGGGTCCAATTGGAGCTGCAGCTGCTGGCCTACGCCACAGCACAGCAACTCGGGATCCGAGCCGCCTCCAGGACCTACACCACAGCTCACAGCAACAGTGGATCCTTAACCCACTGAACGAGGCTGGGGGTCGAACCTGCATCCTCATGGATACTATGTGTTCCTAACCCTCTGAGACACAACGGGAACTCCTGTTGTCATTGACACTGATGAGTTGTTGCCCTGTGGCCACCTGGTGTCAGAGCCAAACTTTTTTTGAGCCTGTGAGCCTGCTCTGGGTCCCTGGGACCTCTCTGATCTCTCCTCCCACACTTGTTCTGTCTGCCCCCTTGCTGCTCCTGCCAGCCACACCTCTGCCTCAGGGCCTTTGCACATGCCATCCCCACGGTTTGGGGCTCTCTATCCACGTACCTGGGCAGAGCTCCCCCTTCACCTCATCCAGTCTCTGCTCCTCCTCAGGGGGTCCTTCTTCAACCACTACCATTCACCCACCCTTTCTAGCCCATTAACCTCCCTTTTTTTTTTTTTTTTTTTTGCCAAATAGCACTCAGAATGACCTGACATTATGCTGTATATTTGTCTCCTCATTTCTATTTATTTTCTGTCTTCCTCACTACAGTGCCAGCCCTAGAAGAGCAGGGGTGTCATCTACACTGGTCACTGCTGTATCCCTGGGGCCTTGGACAGTGCCAGCACACAGCTTCACAGTCACGGTACCAATGCCAGCCCTCAAAGAGCAGGGCAGGGCAGTGCCTCAGAGCCTCGCATCTTAACAATCATGCTGAAGGGTCGTGTTTTTGTTTTTTATTTAAAAAAATTTTTTATGGCTGCACCTCCAGCATATGGAAGTTCCTGGGCTAGGGGTTGAATCAAAGCTGCAGCTGACGGCCTATGCCACAGCCATGGCAGTCTGTGGCGATGCCAGATCCTTAACCCAGTGAGCAAGGCCAGGGATCAAACCTGCATCCTGCAGATCCCCTGAGCCACGATGAGAACTCCTCATTTTTGTTCTAAATTAAAGCTTCATGATGGAGGATAATGTGAAAAAAAAAAGAATGTACATAAATGTATAACTGGGTCACTGCTGTACAGCAGAAATCAACAGAACACTGCAAATCAACTATAATATAAATTTTTTAAATAAAAAGTGAATGTATTCTAAAATACAGAAAAATTAATGAATTGATTAAAGCTTCATTGATCTGAATGAATGGACTCATCCTTGCCCACGGACTCCCTGAGTTAGACTTCTTGGAAGCGAAATGCCCTTGGAGCTGTCAGTCAAGAGGAGAAACTGACAGGTGAAGAGAGAAGGTACCAGGAGCTCCAGGGGGCAGGTTGGGTGCAGGGTGAATATCAGCGTAGGCCTGCAAAGTGTCTAGGTGTGACTGGGATCAATCCCAGGCCATCTGGCCCCGATGCTTACATTGTCACCACCCCTACTAAAGCCTCTTCAGAGGCACTGGAAGGGAGGGGGCAGAGCACCATGGCTGGTCCTGGAAGCAGCAGATCGGGACCTGGCCGGGCCCAGGATGCCCACGAGGAGCTGGAGCCAAGGATGCTGACAGGCTTGGCAGGATGGGCTCAGCTGTCTCTGTTTGATAGCTGTTCTGGTGATGAAGGGAGCCCTGAGTGGGTTAGCGGAGGGTCTCGTGTGATGACCTCTTTGAGGGACAGCCTTCCTGCAGCTACTGCAGCCCGTGGAGGCAGAGAAAGGGAACTTCCTGGAGTGGGAAAAGGAGAAATTCCTTTGAAAGCATTTTCTCTGCTCTAGAGTCCTCAAATCTCTCCTTGATGGCACGGTGACTATAGCATGTAATGTACACGGTCTCCTTTCATCCTTCCAAACGGTTGGGAGTGTGTGTGTTAGGATCACGTTTCAGAGAACAAAACAGAAGCAGGAGACCGGCCCTGATGTGCTCACGGTCACATGGTCACAAAACCGCAGGGAGAGGGCATCTGGGGGCCGAGGGCCAGGGGCCCCCAGCAAGAGGGTCCCCACCTGGGGCCTCAGAGGGGGCGGCCGGAGACCCGAGTCACCCTCCCCCTCCCCCAGAGGAGCCGGGGGCGGGGGGAGCTCCGCAGGCCGCAGAGGGGGTGCGGGCTCGGCAGGAAAAGAGCCTCCAGCTCCTAGGGCGCTCGGCATCTGCGGGTGCACGGCGCCCGCCCCGCCGCCCGGCCGCGCTTCCGCCTCCTCGGGGGCTGTTCCGAGCGGATGCGCTGCCTGCGTGTGAACAGGGCTTGTTTTCCCTTCACGCCCTCGGGCTCCGTTTTTATGAAGAACTTCCTTCTGTTGGCGCTTTGGGAATATTCATTCCTGGCTCGCACAGCGCGCGGGTGACAGTTGGGCTGGGAAATATACCCGCGGCTTAATTAGGGCGTCACCAGACCGCGCCAAGAGCCCGCCCCGGGACCCCAGGAACCTCAGAGCCTGTCCCGCGCCGCGGGAGGGGGCATTGCTGCGCCCGCCCCGTAAGCACCGCAGTTGCTTCTGCTGCCGAGCGAGCCCCCAGGGTCCCCCGCCGGTCCTCCGCCCGCCCATCCCTCATAGAAACCGATTCCGGGCACGTCCCGATGGCTTATTATCTTCCAAATGGGCTGTCCTCTTGCACACTTTTGTTCTTACTATTGCTCCTGCCCGGAATGCCTCTGCTGTCCCGACAGAGCTCTCTGGTGCCTCCGGACCCCTCCTAATTCCTTCTACTCTCCTCCCCCAACCTTCCCCGCCAGCGGGCGTCCTAGGGCTTCCTGTTGCCCCGCCCCTCCAACAGCCCTGGGCAGATGGACTAGCATGGACCACCTGCTCTCCTTTCCTGCATCCTCTCCAGAGCATCCTCAGGAGGATGGGCTCACATGCAGATTTCACCCTGGTGGATGTTTTTGGCCTCACCTGCAGCGGGGGCGGGGGGTGGGGGGTAGTAGTTCCCTGGCCAGGGATCCCACCCATGCCACAGCTATAAGCAGAGGCCCAGCAGTGGCAACTCCACATCCTTAACCTGCTGAGCCACCAGGGAACTCTGGTTTCACCCTGTTTTGGAGAAACCTGAAAATACCAAGGCTGGCAAAGCTGGGGGATAGAAAACACTCATCAACCTACACGGCGGAGGGCAGAGTGAAGGGACACCTCCCATCCCAGAAGCCCAGAAGAACACTGCAGAAGAAGGCCAACTGGATTGACAGTAAATGTCAAGCCAAAAAATAAATATTGAAAATTTGCAGATTATATTAAAATCCTGCTATTAAAAAAAAACTGGAAAAATATTTGCAACACATATGGCAAAGGGTGAGTTTCCTTAAATGTTAAAGCACTCCCACGGCAGGAGGAAAACCAACAACCCAAAAGAAAACGAGCAAATAGCAACAGGCCACTCTCAGAAAGGAAGCCCAAATGGCTACTAAAGAAGTGAGATGTACAGCAGCCTTACTCATAATGACAGAAGTGTGGAGGGGGAAAATGACATCACGGCGTGAAAGACAAGCATCATTATGTGTGGCCTCATGGGACAAAAAGGCTGCCAGGAAGTGCTGGCATTAACTTCCCCCTGGAGTGCAAGGCCAAGGATACCATATGAGTTCAGTGGATGGCTGGTCACGGTTGGTGAGTTCAACGGGCTGTGCGGGGTGAAGCCTGGCGTGACCCTTTTGCCAGACTCCATGCCAGTCTCTGCTCCACTTCTTCCCAGCTGCGTGGTGGCAGGCAGCTTACCTCCATTTTCTGAGGCTCGGTTTTCGCATCATGCTGTGCTTCCAGGGAAGATTAAGGTGTGCTCAGCGGAAGGGAAGAATCTGGAAGTCACGCTAGAGCTGAAGGAGGGAGATGGAGAGAAGAAAGCGGGAGGGGGTCACTGGAGGGGAGAAGAGGGTGGGAGATGCCGCCTTAAACTTGAGGCAATTCAATTACATGGGAAGCAGGTACAGCGAGGATAGGCCTGGGACTGTTGAGTGGAGGAGGTGATGAAGGAGTTGGCCGTGGAGACCGCACTGTCCAGGTTATTTGGTGGCGAAGGAAAGGAGAGAGCTTGAAGGAGGGACGGGATACAGAAGGGAAGGTGGTTGGGATGGGGAAAATGAACCTGTCTGTACACTGTGACAGTGACTTCAGGCTCCCAGGACCCCTGTTCTCCCAGCAGCAGCTCAAAGCCAGTTCTTTTCGCTGACTATATTTTCAGTGACCCCATCAAGCAGAAGCCCTGGTTATGCTTATAGGGCTGAGGCACACCCAAAGCCCATCAGGGGATGGGCCAGAACCCAGCTTCCCAGACATTGACGGAGATGATGGCATTTAACCCAGAGCTGCAGGGACCGCAAAGCTAGAGGAACAGTCCAAAGCATATGTGAAGAAGGATGTGAAAAATCTGGTTTAAGAGAAGCCCAGATCCACGGCCAAGCAGCAAGGCGGACAGGAAAGCAGAACCCGGGGTCAGAGCTGAGGGCAAACCTGAAACACGTGCTGTGGAATGTCAGCAAACATTTGTCAAGTACATCTCTGGAAGGAGGCTCACGAGCCTTGTTAAAACAGTTGTTCAAGCCGAGTACAGTGAGGATTCAAGGACGTGGTGGCCAAGAGGCAGGTGCGGAGGGGACGGCAGGAATGTGATGGAAATGTTGCTGCAGGGCTCAGCACTGACCAGGTGGGGCCCGGTGGTCCTGCCCTCGCAATTCTGTGATCTGAAAGAGGAGAGGATGCTTTGCTGGGGCCCAGCGGCCAAACCAGGCTGTCTGGACTCAACAGGGCTGCTTGCCTTGCTGCCTTGGGCTACCTGACTTGCACACAACAGGAAACCCTCCTGACTTTGGAGGGAGAAAGAGAAAGGTTATCAGGGCTCCAGGACTCACAGATTCCAGGGCTGCAGGGATGGAACAAGCAAGTGAATGAGGCAGAAATGAGAAACCGAGGACTTCAGGAACAGTCCGGTGCAGACTTCACCCTAACATCCGCTCAGTGTCCGGCCTCAGTCCCCCACCTCTCAGGGCTTCCGGTGCAGACTTAGGCCAACCTACAGACATACCTGATTGGCTCCTGGCCAGTCAGTGGGCGGCCCCCTCTCAAACCCTGGTTCAGTCAGCTCCAGGCTGGGCTTGCAGAGGGCCAACAGCATTGCAAGAGGAAATCCGACCAGACAAGCAAATTAACTAAACTCTGGGTTCCCCTGACTGACTTGTGAGGTGCCAGAGCGCTGGGAGAGTGGGATCAGCCAGCCTGGACTCCATCCTACTTGTGATGGGGCTGTGTGAATGCAGGGCTTTCTCTCTCTGAGCCTCAGTTTCCTAAACTGCAACATGGTAGTAATAATGCGTTTGTCACAGAGTTGCTATTAGGAGAAGATGAGATAATAAACAGGAGAGTGTTTTGTAAACCCTAAAACTAGAGGCGAGTTGTTTTATTTCACACTCAAAGGAGTGAATGTTTTTTGAGTTTTAATGATCCTTGGTCCAAGACCACGGTGGACGTTAGACACAGGTCAGATCTTAGACCTATATCCCCAGACTATAAAAGAAAACGCGTATAAGGCTTCCTGCAGAATGCCCCAGGCTGCACAATCTTAACTCCGGTGGCACCTCTACCTCCGAGGAAGCTAGTTAGGCCCTCTGGGTCTCAGTTTCTTTATCTGCAAAGTGGAATCCTTGCCTCATTTACACACTGCCGGAGGATGAACCAACTCGTTTCCCCTTTCCTGTCTTCCTCTCTGGCATATCCTGGGTAGCAGCAACTGAAAAGGCAGGAGCTCTCACCAACTGCTGCCTCCTCCAAAGTCCTCTGGCACTCCGGCCATCTGCCCACACAGCCCCCAAACAGGCGGGTGCATTTTGCATCCCATTTTCAATGTTTCAAGTGCTTCAGTAATATTTCCACAACTGGATTATAAACCTCAGAGGTCGTCTTAAACTTCTTTTGTGAAAATCACAGCTGTTCTGCCTGCGTGACCAGAGCAGGCACCCAGCAAAATTTGCTGGACCAAACGGAATGGAGCTGACCTCCTGAGCGGGGCTTCCTGACCCAAGGGTCCCTTCCCTTCCTGCTCTCAGCCAGTTGACCTCACGCGTTCATTTCCATCTCCACAGCTTATTTCCCCTACATGCTCCCTTCTCCTGGACCCTGGATCCTGGGACCCAGGCGAGGAGGGGCTGCAGCTCCTGAGCTCTCACCCAACCCTGCAGGCCCGGGTGTCATCTCCTGCAACAGCTGACAACGACGCCTCCACCGCTCTGGTGTCACTTTTAACACTGCACGTTCACACCCCGGGCTGACTGTCTGCGCAAGGAGGCCCCAGCAGAGCCGCGTGGAGCCGCACCCCGTGTGTGGAGCTGTTAATCCGGCAGTTGTTCAGCAGGTTCTCTTGGCCTCACCTCCAAACGTGTTACTTCTGGAGGGAACACCACCACCACGGAGCTGCACGAGCTCTCCCAAGAGGCAACGGCGGGCCCTGGCTGTCCCGTGTCGGCCCGGAGAAGTGATGGCATGCAAAGATCTGGGGCCTGGACCTCTGCCACCTACACACAACTCCCCAAGACAGAGAAATAAAGAGGGCAAAGAGAAGAAGAAAAGGGAAATCAAGTCACCATACCACTTAAGATGTTTTATTAGATCTGCATGTTTACCACATGTTTACAAAAAAAATTTCATGACGTCAAGTTTAGAAACAGAAGCAGTGGGCGGGACCCTATACACAATGTGATCTCAATTCCGTAGCGTGACGCGTAGCCATCGCCTTTGCCCAGCACGTTGGGGGTTTCACTTCCTATCGGCCCAAGACCAGGCATGGCCACGTGGCCTGCTTTGGCCAATGAAATGTGAGGGGAGTAAAGGCGTCACTTCCGGGCAACAGTACTCGATTTCTGGCTTTTCCTTCCTCAGCTCTCTCTTAAGTGGCTTCAGCACCCATGAGAGCGAGACTGGAGTGGAGGCGCTAGGAGGCTGCAGGAATCACCACTGGGGGAGCAGCGTCCAGGAGAGTCATGTGACCTGGATATGAGCAGAAATAAACCTCTGCGCTGTTAAACCGCTGAGACTTTTGTATGGTTTTCCCAGCAGTGTGAACTATCCTAGTTTGGTTGATATAATGAATATATGCAGAAAAACATCATCAGAGAACATTGCTGTTACAGGCCATTCTTTTTTAACTTTTCTGAAAGTTCCAAACTTTGGAACATGTATTACTTTCGTGATTTTTTTTTCTTTCAGCTTTATTGAGATGTAGTTGACATATGGCACTGTATAAGTTTAAATCACACATAATCACTGAATGATTGTAAAAGGTTAATCGTTTTATGCATAGCCAGCTTTTTAAAGTAAATAAATGTGTCCTTGGAACTTTAGCTATGTCATTTCATTTCATCCTCACAAAACCCTAAAAGGATTTTCCTATTTTAAAAAGGAGAAGTCTGAGCTTTAGTGAGATTAAGTACCAGGTACTCGATACTCATTATCTCATTTATCTCCTCAGAGGCTCCAAGTATTTGGTTCCAGTTTTAAAGACGAGGCTCAGAGGAGTTAAGTGAGTTGCCTAAAGCCAATCATTTGGGAATTGAAGGAAGCAATTTTGCAACAACAATAACCAGGATAGCAGACATCTTTTTATTGGATTCTTCGATGTGCAGGCCCAGGTATGACTGAATTTTATCCTCATAATGTAGGTACTGGTATTAACTCAGTTTTCTATATGAAAAGGTAGAGGCTCAGAGAGACTGAGCAAGTTGTCTAGGTTAACACAGCTGATAATTTAAAGATCCGTGGAGTTCCCTGGTGGCTTAGTGGGATAAGTATCTGGTATTGTCACTGCTGTGGCGCAAGTTTGATCCCTGGCCCAGGAACTTCTGCGTGCTGGGGGCTCAGCCAAAGGCGGGGAAAGTGGCAGAGCTGGAACTGGCATCTTGGTCTGCCTAAATTTTGGTCAGCTCATTTCGCCCAGAGCAGAGGTGTTACCAAAATGTGCCTTTAGGTGTACACATGAACATGTAAAAATTAAATGTCTATTTTTATCCAAATTTCATGCAGAAAAATTTTAAAGTCCTATGGTTCCATGAAACTGATAATAAAAAGCAGCAATCCTGCCTTTCCTCTGGCCACTCAGCCCCCTCCTCGGAAGCAACTACTTTCAGCTCTTTTAGCTTTTCCTTCTGCCATTTACTTTTATATTTCTAAATATCATTCTCTACCATTGTTTTTTAGATATTTATTGACTTCTTCTCATGTGAGATTACTGATGCTCCACCAGACACTTTTCCTTCAGTTCTATGACAGCTGGCTAAGTGAATACTCAGTACTTACGTTATCTGTATGCATATTATTCACAGCTAAACAAAATACTATATTATGGTTAAAATTGCTACCTTCCACAGTTTCTTGTTTGCCCTGGAATTAGCAATTACCTCAGTTTTTCTTGTTTTATATTGAAGTATAGTTAATTTACAATGTTGTGATAATTTCAGGTGTACAGCAAACTGATTCATGTATACATATACATATATTCATTCTTTTTCAGTTTTTTCACTAATAGATTACGACAAAATATTAAGTATAGTTCTCTGTGCTGTACAGTAGGTCCTCATTGGTTATCTATTTTTTATATAGCAGTATGTGTACATTAATACCAAACTCCTAATTTATCCTGTTTTTTTATTTCATTGGTTATTTATGTAACATCGCTAATCTGTCCCACAAACATGTCGAAACATTTAGCAGTGTATTCAAGCACATCTGGTGACCTAGTGATTCTGTTTTTTTCTTGAAGCCCTCTGTCCCCCTGCTTTTTCACGGACAGCTGCTCTCCCGGCCAGCTGTGTAGTTCAAGTCCTGACATTTCTCTTCACCATTATTTTAGTAAACCCTACACCTTTTTCCTGTGTTGGTTCCTCGTTTCTTAGCTCCTCAGCCATCTTTTTTTCTTGGTTTACTCCCTTAATTTTGTTGTGTTATGTACACCAGTAGCTCCCTTGGAAACTGCATATGGGAGTTCAGTTTTGGGATAATTGATTGACGGTTTGGCTGGATGCATAAATCTTGGTTGGAAATCATCTTCCCCCAGAATTCTGCAGGCAGTTCTCTATTAGCATCTGGTATTCTGGGTTGATGTAATAAAGTCCGATGAGCCTTATTATGTGAACTTTTCAGTCTCTGAGATCTTCTAGGATATTCTCTTTATCTCTGATGTTCTTAAAAATTTTATTTAATAGAATTCAATATTTATTTCAATTTTTTAAAAGCTTTCAATAAGTTAGACTAGGTGGGTAATGCCATAAATTGACTTTTATATATTTTAACCCTGATCCAGAGGGAAGATACTGGAAACACCACCATACTGTCACCGTCCTTTTGGAGTCCCAGCCAGTGCAATGGAAAGGAGGTAGCAAAGTGAAAAGGAGTTTGAAAATTGTTTGACTGGGGAGTTCCCTTTGTGGCTCAGCGATAACAAACCTGACTAGTATCCATGAGGATGAGGATTCGATGCCTGGCCTCATTCAGTGCGTTAAGGATTGGGTGAGCTGTGGTATGGGTCTCAGAGGCAGCTCGAATCTGGCAATGCTGTGGCTGTGGTGTAGGCTAGCAGCTGTAGCTCTGATTTGACCCCAAGCCTGGGAACTTCCACACGCTGAGGTTGCAGCCCTAAAAAGTAAAACAAGAAAAGGAATGAAGGGAGGGAGGGAGGAAGGAAGGAAAATATTGTTTGACTATTTACTTGGAAAACCCATAAGAATCACTTGAAAAACTTGTTGAAAATGCCAGATAACTGAGTAAGGTAACTGCCTACAAAACTAGCTTTCTATTATCAATAGCTTTCAAATAGATAGACAATAACCAGCACTAAAATACAATGGAAGAAAGACTCCATTAGCAAAAGCAGCCTAAAATAAACTGATTAAACTATGTGCAAAATCTGTGCGAAGCAAACTTTTGGAATGCTGCTGTGAACCTATGCCACATTTTTGGATAAAAAGATTCAGCATTTTAAGGGTGTCGGTTTTCCCTAAGTTATTCTACACAGCAATACAATCACAAGTGACAATAGCAGCAGGATTCCTCCTGGAACTTGATTCTAGAGTTGATATGGAAAAATGCACAAGCAGGATTAGCCAGGAAAAGTTTGAAAAAGAAACATGAGGAATTCCCTGGATGCCTAGGGATTAAGGATCTGGTGTTGTCACTGCTGTGGTGTGGGTTTGGGTTTGATCCCTGGCCTGGCAACTTCTGCATGTCTTGGGCACAGACCGAAAAAAAAAAAAAAGGCAAAGAACTATAGAGCAGAGATAACTCTATCGGGTGTTTCCATGTAAATCTAGTATACATCTAAAATAATTAAAAAACTATGGTACAAGTCCACGGATAGGCATATAATTTAGAAATGATGGGAAGTCACCCAATATATATAGGAAGTTACTGTATAGTCAAGTTGGCATTTGAAAAACAGGATTTATCCATATTTGGTATTGGGACAATTGGCTACCCATCTGTAAAAGAAATGAATTTAGATCCTCACTTCATATGTTATACCAAAATAAATTCTACATGAACCGAAGGTTTAAATGAAATCAGAAAAGCCTTAAAGGACCAGGAAAAAACAGGCTGTGTGAACAGTCATCTCTTGAATCTCTCGCTACTCCAGTTCAATGCCTGACCTCCGCCGCTGAGAGCAGTCCCGTCCTGTGGATTATTGACTGAATAACAGATCGATTGTCAGGTTCTGGACTAGATGCCGTACTATCGGCAGTCGATCAGAAGGCTTGGACTAGCTTTGCTGCATGTTATTTGTTTGGTTCTACTAGTGTTAAAAAATTTTGGTTTTGAGCTGATTCATTTATTTATTTGCTTTTTTAGGGCCGCACCTGAGGCATATGGAAGTTCTCAGGCTAGGGATTGGATCAGAGCTGCAGCTGCTGGCCTACACCACAGCCACAGCAACACAGGATCTGAGCCACATCTGTGACCTACAGCACAGCTCACAGCAACGCTGGATCCCCAACCCACTGAGCGAGGCCAGGAATCAAACCCACATCCTCGTGGATACTAGTCAGATTCATTTCTGCTGTGCCACAATGGGAACTCCAAGTTAATGTTTTTAAACTGGGAAATTTCCACATACAAATTGGGTGTTCAGAATTCCTTTGAAGTGCCTCTGTGTCTGGCAGGACACGGCGCTGCACAGAGCCGGCACTGCAGAGAGCTATCAGCCAAACCCTGAGGATGGAGTGCGTGGGCCCCAGATCTCAGGAGTCATGAGAGTCAGTGACCAGAGCAGGAAAAGGGGCAGGCATGGTGGCCTGGGAGCCGGGAGCCCTGCGATGGGGGTGAGAGGATGAGGTTATAGTGGGTGGGGGCTGGGGGGCAGTTCCTAGGCTGCTGTCATTCAGGCAAGAAGTCACAGCAGAGGCAACAAAAGGGTGAGGCTAGGGAATTTGGCATGTGAATCCACAAGGCTTAGGGAAAGATGGGAGGTGTGGCGCTGTGTATGTGTGTGTGTGTTTGTGTGTGTGTATGTGTGTGTGTGTGTGTGTGTGTGTGTGTGTGTGTGTTCTGGGAGTGGGCAGGAGAGTTCTTGGAGGAACTAGAAAGCACCCCATGATTCTCACTCAGGTAGATAAATGCTTGTGAACATGTAAACCAGATCAGGTCACACTCCACCTTAAAATCCAAACTCCTTACCTGAGCGATCTGACCACTGCTCATCTCTCCCAGCCTTTCCTCTCACTGTGCTAACCTTGCCACCAAGCCACAGAGGCCTTGAACCATCCCAGAAATTGCCAGGGGCTTTTTTGCCTCAGAGCCCTCGTGCTTGCTGTTCCCTCTGCCTGACACACTGTTCCCCTGGCTCCTGCGCTGGCCAGCCGGCTGGTTCCCCCTCACCCTCACGTTTCCTCTTAATTATTCTCTCCCCAAAGTGGTTTGGAATATGCCGAGGGACAGCAAGAAAGCTAATTCCCGTAGAAAGGCATGTAGATTTCTGAGCACAAGAGGCTCTGAGGGGGCTGGGGTGCTGGGGTGACTCGATCTGGTCTATGTCCTGATCTAATTTAGGTCCTCAAGCACCTGCGTGGAAAGGTGATTCCAGGGCCAGAGTGGGAGCAAGGAGGAGAATTCAGGGCACCTGTCCGAAAAGAGGAGATGCCTGGGCGGTGGGGTTAGGGAGGCATCACAAGGTGTTTGCCGCATGTGCAAGGGTGGGTGGGGTGAGAGCTGTGGGTGTTGAGAGTCTGGGGGACTGCTTGGGTTTGGCCCTAGTGCAAGGGGAGGGTGGCAGTGCCAGGACCCAAAGGTGGGGACCCTGGGGCAGGAAAGCACCAGGTTAGTGGGGAACCCTCTTCCGTGGAGTCCCCTTCCACTGTGGCGCTGGAGGCAGTCTGATGGCCGCGTTCAGGGGCATATCAGCTGGGCAGGCCGCCAGCACTGGCATCCTCGGATCCAGGGCTGAGGTCAGGGGGTGGGCAAGGTCTGGAAAAGGGAAGGACGTAGCTGCGGAGCCCCTGGCCCAGCTGCAGCCTGAGAGAGGGCGCAGGGCCAGTGACCCGGGAGGAGGCAGATTCCACCCGTGACTCCAGTAGATCAAGCTCATCCAGAAAGAAAGGGTCTGGCACTGGAGGGCCTCTTCATTGTCCCTGCAGTAGGTTTAGCTCCATTCGTATGCAAAACAGGAATAAATCTTCTCCTTCTCAGGCCCCATGTGGGACATGGAGCCTGGGCCTCTGCTGTGCAGCTAGGAGTTTATCTGGGGAATGGAAATCAGGTGGCTCACAAAGCTGCCCTCTGGCTGCTTGGGTCTCGAGCCGATCGAGACCCAAGCCTTGGGCTGGTCTGACCTGTGGGGCTGGGGTCAGTTCTGGCCCTGAAGCCTGGTGCTCTGTGCCTTTGGGCCCCTACCGTGCCTCTCTGGCCAGCCGTTCCTAGGTAATAGCAAGAGTTATTGTTAGAGAAATCAGGTGTCTGGAGAGTCATAAGACTTCAGTGCTTCTGACTGGAGCTTATATGCTCATGACCCATAAGGATGCTCCTGAGTCTCTCTCTCTTTTCTTTTTCTTTTTTTTTTCTTTCTTTTTAGGCCCTCATCCACAGCATATGGAGGTTCCCAGGCCAGGGGTCCAATCAGAGCTGTAGCTGCCAGCCTACACCACAGCCACAGCAATGCCGGATCCGAGCCGCATCTGTGACCTACACCATAGCTCATGGCAACACCGGATCCTTAATCCACTGAGTTGGGCCAGGGATCGAACCTGCATCCTCATGGATGCTGGTCAGGTTCACTAACCACTGAGCCACGACAGGAACTCCACTACTGAGTCTTGAATGAAGCCAAAAGCTTCCCTTTTGTTAGAACCATTAAAACTGGGGTCCCGCTGTGTGCAACAGGATGGGAGGCATCCTGGGAATGCTGGGACACAGGTTCGATGCCCCCCTTAGGGCTCCTGCCGCAACCGCGGCTTAGTTCACACCTAGGGTTTGGATCTGCTCCCTGGCTGGGGAACTCCATATGCGTCGGGCAGCCAAAAAATAAAATAAAATAAAATAAAATAAAACCATTAAAATCACAAAATCACACTGAGAAGCAAGTCCAATTATTCCCATTGTACAGATGAAGACACTGAGGCAGAGAGGTTCACACAGGTAAGTAGGCGTGGCCTGGACCAAGCACAGAAACACTGTGGGTGTGTCCCACGCCTTTGTCATTAGGGAACTTCGTTCCACCAGGAAAAATTGCCTCTGCAGGCAGTTCTGTTACCAGGAACAGTTCCAGCCCTTCCTCATTCTTCCTGCATTCGAGAAACTTTATGGAGCTCTTACTCCGCGCCCGCACTCTTCTAGACTCTGGGGGGTTCCAGAACAAAACAGAAGACGCCCGGCCCTGGAAGGGAAATGTGTAGTGAGAACAGCCTGAGGGAAAATGAGCGGGAAGAAAGGGTGGGGCTGGCAGGCTGGCCTCTCTGATGAGGCGACATTGGAGCAGACACTGAAGGAAGGAGTGAATGTTCCAGGCAGAGACAAGGGCCCTGAGGCAGCAGCGAGGCTGGTGTGGGGGCAGTTAAGGACGCAAGGCAGAGAGTGGCCAGGATGGACCCTGCGGTGCTGGCTGACCCCAGGGTCACTTAGTCTGGGTGTCAGGAATTGCCAGGTTCCCACGGGGTCCTGTTGGCAGCCAGGATAGAGAAGGGCCTCGCAGGCCATGGTTCAGAATTTAAACTTGGCTCTGCCGGGGCATCAAGCCTGCAGAGGGTTTGAGCAGAAGAGAACCACAACCTGACGTCCTGACATAAAGCTTCTTCTTTTTTTTTTTCAAGTTTAAATCGTTTTTTCTTTATTTGTTTTTCTTTCCCTTCCTTCCTTCCTTCCTTCGTTCCTCTCTCTCTCTCTTTGTTCCTTTCTTTCTTGGCCATACTCTCGGCATATGGAAGGTCCCAGGCTAGGGGTTGAATCGGAGCTACAGCTGCCAGCCTACATCACAGCCACACCAACACGGGATCTGAGCCATGTCTGCGACCTACACCACAGTTCATGGCAATGCTGGGATCCTTAACCCACGAGTGAGGCCAGGGATCAAACCTGTATCCTCATGGATGCTAGTCAGGTTCTTAACCCACTGAGCCCCAACAGAAACTCCTGTATTATCTTTAAGCACTGATTTTTACAAAATGGGATCATTCCAAAGGTGAACTAAATTTGCAACTGAATTGGTTCATGTAAATTGCCTTCCAAATACATCGAAGCAAAGATATGTGTACATTTTTACATGCATTTTGGAAGAAACCACACAAGAAGCAGCTGCCTTTTCAATAAACTCGGCCGGTTTCCCATCCCTTTGGGTCAGTCCACCCTAGTCATGTGAGAGGAGGGTTATCTGGACCTTGCTGTACATATTGGAGGATTCCAGGCGATGATTCATCTTCTTTGCTTATAGGACAACTGGGGGCATTAAGCCAAATGCCTGATTAAAATTTTTTGAAGAACTCTTTGCTGATGCCATCTCTCTCACTTAATCCCAACCAGGCTGCTACTTTAAGGTCACGTACAACTTAGTTTCTCTCCTCTGCTGTCAACCAGTGAGCATCTGCCGACACGGGCTGCCCCCAACCCCACCCGGCACCCTCAGTGCTACCTGACATAGGGTTTTCCTTTTTTTTTAAGGACCTCACCTGCTGCATATGGAAATTCCCAGGCAAGGGGTTGAATCAGAGCTACAGCTGCTGGCCTACACCACAGCCACAGCAACACCAGATCCAAGCTGCATCTACAACCTACAGCACAGCTCAGGGCAATGCCAGATCCTTAACCCACTGATCGGGACCAAGGGGTGAATCTGCATCTTCATGGATCTAGCTGGGGCCGTTTCCGCTCAGCCACAGTGGGAACTCCAACATAGGGTTTCCTTAACAATCTCTCTGATTGTGAGACCAAGCTGTAGAGGGACAAATGGAGAATTTAGGAGACCAAGTAGGGACTGTGGCAATCACCAGGCCATGGATGGGCCTGGCCCATCAGTTTGCAGCCGTGGCAAAAGTGTCTGATTCTGGATTGACCCAGAAAGACAGAGGTGAAGGAGGACACTTATGTCTCTATCCTGAGCTCCCTGGTGAGTGGGAGGACCAGGGACTGAGACGGGGAAGCCCTTCAAAGTTCTCTGTGTTTGCGCCTCCCTCCAGGTCAGCATGTCTCCCAGGGGGAGAAGGAGGGTTCAAGTGCTGGGGACTTTAATGTCCCCCACATACACATGCTCCATGTCAGAGCTTCCTGCTCTGTTTCTAAGCCAGGGCCAGAGCAATCCAGCTTGGCATCGGGTGAGCCAAACCTAGGATTATGCCAAGCCTTCCACCAAAACCCCAGGTCCCTTGCATGCCACGTGGAGCCCAAACATCAGTCACACATGCATGAGATGGAAAGCCCGTTGACAGCCTTCCTGCTCAGAGTCCACCCTGAGTTATGCAACACCCATCCACCCATCAAGTGTTTCCATTTTCGAAATCTCATCTTTGGTGTCTAAACAAATTCCAGAAACAGTAAAACGCACACACACACACACACACACACTGCTCAATTCCTTTAGCCTCAGCTACTTGGCTCAGTTTCCCACAGTGCCACCCATTGTTGGCCTCAAGGGTCTGACCTGGGATCTGATACCTAGAGGACTTAGTGGGAACCAATTTGGAGCTGCAGGTTCTCCGCTCTGTGAGAGACGTAACCTCTGTGTGGGAAGGACCTGCTCAGTCCGTGAGTGACTTTGCAATGAGCTCTACTGTGTGGACAGCAACACAGCTCAATTGCTTCCTTGCAACAAGAAGCAACTCAGCATCGGGCACACTCAACGCTCTCCTGAGGAGAAAAGGGGGACGTTTTAAAAAGAAGGCGTGTCCCCCGGTGTCTGTTTGCCCTCATCCCTCACTGAGGGTTTCTAGAGGCAAAGGCACAGACTGTGGGAACTAGTAAACAGTTCTCCTGCCAGTCACACGTAGCTTGTAGCTTGCTTTCTTTTCTTTTTTTTTCAGCTCATGGATAGAACCCACACCAGAGCAGTGACCTGAGTCAGCAGTGACAAGGCCAGATTCTCAACTCACTGCTCCAACATGTAACTTTCTTATTGGAAACCAAGCCAACAGAAAAACAGATTCATTTTTGTTCTCAATGGATTTCTGAAATAAACTGAAATCATTAAGTGGCCAGTCTTTTTTTTTTTTTTTTTTTTTTTTCAAATAAAGTTGTCTAGCTTGATGTTTTGCATGCTTAATGTGTAGGCTGTGCAGGTCAAACCTGCTCCAGAACATCTGACCTTGGGGGCAAATGAGGGCCACTGCCAACCCATGTTCCTGCCTGGCAGTACCCAGGCCCCAGGCCCAGGAGCAGAGAATGGAGTTCCTTTTCCCAGTTCCCTTGAAGGCCCCATGTGGGCTCAGAGCAGTCCTGCCATGGCAGGGCCTGCAGGCTAATCTCTAATATCTGTTCTCCTTTCTCAGTATTAGAAGTTTTACTGGGATCTGAGTCCACATAGAACAGAGACTACATTTCCCAGCCTCCCTTGCAGCTGGGCGGGGCCATGTAACTAGGTTTAGTCAATGGGGAGTAAGCAGAAGTGTCATGTGGCAGCTTCTGGGAAACTTCTTAAAGGACAGCTGGATATGACCACTGCCTTTTCTTTTTTCCCCCAGCATTTTATCATGAAAAGTTTCAAATATACAGAAAAATTGAAGTGTGTAATGAACACGTACATACCCAAGCTCTGGATTCTATGTGATCTATGTATCCATCCATCCACCCACCCACCCATCTATCCCTCTACCAATAATTCTTTTTTTTTTTCCTTTTTCAGCTGCACCTGTAGCATATGGAAGTTCCCAAGCCAGGGATTGAATCCGAGCCACATCTGTGAACTACACCACAGCTGTGGCAACGCCGGATCCTTAATCCAATGCTCCGGGCCAGGGATCAACCTGGCAATGCCTCAGAGACAAGCCAAATCATTAACCCACTGCACCACAGCAGGAACTCCAACAATTCTACTTTTGATTTATTTCAGAGTAAATTACAGACGCCTGTATACTTCCCACCAAATACTTCAGTGTAAATATGTACTGTTTACAATATTTTGATGTATGCTTTACATATCATGAAATGAACAAACTTTATGTATATATTTGGGGAGTTTCCCCCTTCCACAAATACATCAAAAATCACCAGAAATTTCCCTCATGCTTCTTCCCAGTCAACCCTTGACTTTCTCCCCCTCTGCTAGGCAATCATTGCACTCATTTTTTCCACCATCAACTAACATTTCCTGCTCGAGAATTTCATTTAAATGTATCATTCACACAATATGCACTCTGGTGTCTGATGTGTTTCAGTCAGTGTAATGCTTTTGAGGGGCATGCTGGTTGTTGCTGTATCAATAACAGCTGAAATTGGTGACTAGTAGTCACTGCATGGAATATATCTGTTCCCCTGGTGATGGACTCTGGTCCATTTCCAACCTTGGGCTATGGTGAATAAAGCTGCTTGTATAGGTTCCCCAGTGGGTCTCTAGCACTTCTCCCATCTGGTGAGTGAAGTACTGACTGCCCTGTTTTGGACTATCTTTTCAAGGATGTTTCTATCGCAAATAGAAAACAAAGGGCTGGTATGCTTACTTCCCATTATAAAAGCTCCAGGTTCCCAAAGCTCAGGGTTCCCCTCCTGCTTCGCATGACACATGCATCATCCACCTGAGCCCAACCACACTGTCCCCGGGGACTAGGGAACAAGAACTGACTCAAATAGGCCAAAACTCTTTCTACTTGCTGTGCTGTAATAAAGCCCATGGTTCTCACATCTTCTGCCAGCCTCTGTAAAAGAATGCCAGGCTCACGTGTGAGCTTTCCTGTTGGGTAAAATCTCAGCCCTTTCATAGCTCTGGACACTGAACATTTTGTGGCTTGTGTTTTGGTGACCATATGTTTTCCTCCTTCCTCTTGGTGCTTCCATCCTGCTGCCTGGAGTTCAGATGTGGTGGCTGGAGCTCTAAGCACCATCTTGGCCCATGAGGACCAGGACTTTTCTCTAGGGATAATGATGCAGGGAGGTACAAGGAACTGGGGTCCCTTGGGTTTTTACAGAGCAAAATCATCATACTAGCCCTGGCATTTCACTGGAGGAAGACTCCTTGCCTGCACTGCTGCTATTGTGGCATTTTCCAATATCATTGCTCGTCTTTGCTGAGAGACCTTCCCTTCCACCACTTCTCCCCTTCCTCTCTTCACTAGTGTACATTGAACTAACCTCAGTAAATGACTATTCCTGCTTCTAGTCCATGACTGCTTCCCACATTCTAGGGCCCAGCCCAGTGTCTGGTACCCAGTAATGACTTAGAAGATGGTAATTGACCAGGTGACCAAACTCATAAAGGAGAGACTCAGAGTAGCTTTTTTTGTCCTTTTCTAGGACCATACCCATGGCATATGGAGTTCCCAGGCTAGGGGTCTAATCGGAGCTGTAGCTGCCGGCCTTCGCCACAGCCACAGCAACGCGGATCCGAGCCGCATCTGCAACCTACACCACAGCTCATGGCAGCACAGGATCCCTAACCCACTGAGCGAGGCCAAGGATCAAACCTACAGCCTCATGGTTCCTAGTCAGATTCATTTCCACTGTGCCATGACAGGAACTCCAGAGAGACTCAGAGTAGTAATGGGAGGAAATGTACATCCTCCGAGTGGTGAAACAGGAAAAACATTAGATTGATGAGGAGGGAGTCAGAGCCGGAGCTCTGTGCTGTGTGACCTTGGGCATAGCACCTCCCTCTCTGGGCAGAGTTCTCCGGCTCTGCAATATGGGCCTTGGTTCAGGGAAGGAATGTCCATGGGCCCCTCTGATTCTTAAGCCTGGCATTAACCCTGAAATCTTGGCCTTCCTGGTCCTGCTTACCCACTACCTCTCCTGTATCTTGTGCTGGACCAGTGGCATCTCTTGGAGGCCGAGGGAGGAACCAAGCCTCGCTGGGCCTGGGACATGTTATTCACCCCAATGCTGGGAAAATTTGGGTTCCTGGGCCACTTAGCAGCTGGGGGAGCCTGGCAGCTTTAGTGAACCCAGGTGGTGGCATCAAGTTTGCTGGGTGCCTGGTCACAACATTAATCTGCTCTTGATGCCACTAATACCAATTTGTGAGCAGACAGCCAGGATCAGACAGGCCAGCTGTCGGGCAACTGTGGGCAGCTCAGTATGTGGTTTGATTTTTATGGCTTAGGGATGGAATTAGAAATTAATTAGCACATGTAAGTTTCTGGAACTGCTTCAGACAGCTAGCTCCCAGGGGCCAAGGGACACCCTTTCAACCCAGTGGCCCCAGCCTGCCTCCTTCTGTCCTCTAACCAGTCAGGGAGTCATTCTGGCTCGAACTCTACCACCACCCTGCTGGGCGACCCAGCTGAGGCCCTTTCCCTCTCTGTGCTCAGCCTGGACCTAGACTGGGGGCTCTTTTGCTCTTCCCCAATCCAACATCCTGTATTCTATTTTTTATTTTTATTTTTATTTATTTTCTTTCTTTATTGCTTTTTAAGGCTGCACCTGCAGTATATGGAGGTTCCCAATCTACAGGCTGAATCAGAGCTACAGCTGCTGGTCTACACCACAGCCACAGCAATGCCACATCCAAGCTGTGTCTGCAGACTGACACCACAGCTCATCACAATGCCAGATTCCCCACCCACTGACTGAGGCTGGGAATCGAGCCCATATCCTCATGGATACTAGTCAGATTCGTTTCCACTGCATCACAGCGGGAACTCCCCTCATCCTGTGATTCTAATTTGACACAAGATGCCCAGCACGAAGCAGAGCCCAGCACACCCACCGTTCACCCTCTGTCTCTGCCGTCAGTGGGATTGCTTCCTCCACGGCGCCTATAGTCTTTGCTGAGCTCCAGGATCCCCATTTCTAAAAAAAAAAAAAACCAGGCAGGAAAGTGGAAAGATCTGAAGCCACAGTGCAGCTGTGTCACACTGACCGTCAAACCCTTCACCACTGCTGGGAAGGAAGCCCTGATCTTGCAAGGCCCTGCCTGCCCCAGTCCCCTATTTTTATTTACTCATTTTATTAAAGTATAGTTGATTTATAATGTTATGCTCATTTCTACTGTACAAAACAAGCGACTTATGCTACACACACACATATATATATAGTCTTTTAAAACATTCCTTTCCATTAAGGTTTATCCCAGGAGACTGGATACAGTTCCCTGTGCTGTACAGCAGGACCTCATCGCTTATTCATTCCAAATGGAATAGTTGCATCTACCAACCCCGTCCATCCCACTCCCTCCCCCTCCCCCTCCCCCTTGGCAACCACAAGTCTGTTCTCTATGTCTGTGAGTCGGTTTCTGTTTTGTAGATAGGGTCATCTGTGCCATATTTTAGATTCCATATATAAGTGATATCATATGGTATTTGTCTTTCTCTTTCTGACCTACTTCACTTAGTTTGAGAATCTCTGGTTGCATCCATGTTGCTGCAAATGACACTATTTCATTCTTTTTTATGGCTGAGGAGTACTCCACTGTGTATGTGCACCACATCTCTTTGGGGGGCAGGTGCACTCTTGGCACGCAGAAGTTCCTCAGCCAAGGATCAAACCCACACCACGGCAGTGACGACATGGAATCCTTAACCCACTGAGCCACCAGGGAACTCCCTACCACCCATCCATGCAATCACCCCTCTCAGGTCACTGCCCACCCTCTCCCCAGCCCTCACGGGGCTCTGTCTACAGCAGCCTTCCTGCTCATCCTCTAAGTACCACTTTCCTGCCTGGTGGGACCTCACTGCCCCCCTCTCCCCTCCCCCGAATCTATCATCCTTCAGGTTTTTGCTAACCCTACCCTGCCCGGACGTTTCTTATAGGAACTGATTCACATGATAATGGAGGCCAAGAAGTACCACCATCTGCTGCCTGCAAGCTGGCACCCGGGGGTGCTGGTGGTGTCACCCAGTCCAAGCCCAAAGGCGAGGGACCCAGGGAGCCAGTGGTGTGAGTCCCAACCTGAGTCTGAAGTCCCGAGAACCCAGGGCTGGCGTCAGAGCCAGGAGGTGACCGTCCCAGTTCCAGCAGGGAGCAGACCCATTCTTTCCCACGCCTCAGCGGACTGGGTGAGGCCCCTCACATGGGCGAAGATGGATCTTTGCTCTGTCTACTGATCTCAAAGCCAGTCTCTTCCAGAAACACCCTCAGGGACACACCCTGAGGTAATGCCTTATCTGAGCACCCCAAAGCTGAGAAATGAAATGAATCATGGCATAACGTTCATCCTCTGCCTTGTTTGAGCCGCTATCATTCTGGGTCCACACTGTAGTAATTAAACCCCAAACCTAGTCACTCCACCACTGCATTGGGCAGGTATTTAGTGAACATTTGTTGATTAAGTATGTGAGTGAGTAAATGAATGAATGGGCAAAGTATTGTCTTATAGAGCTAATGGTTTTAAGCACAGGGGACTATATTCAATATCCTGTGATAAAGCATAATGGAAAAGACTATGGAAAAGAGAATATGTGTGTGTGTGTGTGTGTGTGTGCGTGTGTGTGTGTGTGTGTGTGTGTGTAACTGAGTCATTCTGCTGTATAGCAAAAATTCACAAGACATTGTAAATCAACTATACTTGTGGCCTAGTGGGTTAAAGTTCTCTCATTGACACTGCTGTGATGCAGGTTCAATCCCCAGCCCAGAAACTTTTGTATGATTCTGGCATAGCCAAGAAGAAAAAAGCAAAAAAAACCAAAAAACTAATGGTTTTAAGTTTCAAACATATAACAGATGCAAATTATTGCCTTTGGAATGGATAAGCAATGAGATCCTGCTGTATTGCACTGGGAACTATATCTAGTCATGTGTGATGGAACATGATAATGTGAGAAAAAGAATGTATACAGGTATGTGTGACTGAGTCATCTCGCTGTATGGAAGAAAATTGACAGAACCCTCTAAACCAGCTATAATGGAAAAAAAAATCATTAAATTAAAAAAATTTCCAGGAGTTCCCATCATGGCTCAGCGGTTAGCAAACCCGACTAGCATCCATGAAGACTTGGGTTTGATCCCTGGCCTCGCTCAGTGGGTTAAGGATCTGGTGTTGCCATGAGCTGTGGTGCAGGTAACACACATGGCTCGGATCTGGCATTGCTGTGGCTGTGGTGTAGGCCGACGGCTGCAGCTCTGATTAGACCCCTAGTCTGGGAACTTCCACATGCCACGGGTACGGCCTTAAAAAGACAAAAAAAAAGAACAAAAAAAAAATTTCCGAACACATTTTTGGATTCAAAGAGCTTTTAGGGACTGATTCAGGACCTAAGCAACATTATTTGTTTGAGACATTATTTGTTTGCTGGGGGTCTGCCTCAGACAGGATGCCGTACAGTGACAGTGGAGGGCTGGTTTCCTTAGAAACAGGGCTGCTTGATCCTTCTGCTCCTGACACAGTCCTCGGACTCTCAGGGGGGCTCTCCCCATAGCTAGCGGCTCCTATCAAGTGGGGTGACCCTCTTACCCAGGGTCCTGCCCATCAGAAGCCCTGTGAATGATGGCTAGGACATGCCAAAGCCCTAAAAAATGAAAACAAGACTAGACTTTATCCAAAGCTGTCTTTAGCATGGGTTGCTTTTTAAGTGGATTCAAAGGCTTTGACAACTGGGGATATAGGAGTTCCTGTTGTGGCGCAGGGGAAACCAATCTGACAGTAACCATGAGGATGCGGGTTCTATCCCTGGCCTCGCTTAGTGGGTCGGGGATCCAGCGTTGCCATGAGCTGTGGCGTAGGTTGCAGACGCAGCTCAGATCCTGCGTTGCTGTGGCTGTGGCGTAGGCTGGCAGTTGTCGCTCTGATTGGACCCCTAGCCTGGGAACCTCTATATGCCAAGGGTGTGGCCCTAAAAAGCAAAAAAAAGAAAAAAAAACTGGGGATAGAAAATAAGATAAATACTGTTTTGATAAGTATCAGGACAGACACTCCAAACACGTAAGGGAGAACTTGGAAATGTTCCAGGGTGCCTCCAAAATTCAGGGTTGTTGATGCCTGTCATCCTTGTAGGTAGAGACCAGGGTGCTTTTGAAATGCTAATGACACCCTCGTGGGAGGGGGGCATCCTGTAAACCAGCTGGGGCTTGGTGCCTCCGTCGGTGTGAGTTTATTATTTATTTATTTGGTCTTTTTGCCTTATCTAGGGCCGCACCTGCGGCATATGGAGGTTCCCAGGCTAGGGGTCTAACAGGAGCTGTAGCTGCCAGCCTACACCACAACCACAGCAACGCAGGATCCGAGCCGCGTCTGTGACCTACACCACAGCTCACGGCAACGTCGGATCCTTAACCCACTGAGCGAGGCCAAGGATCGAACCCGCAACCTCATGGTTCCTAGTTGGATTCGTTAACCACTGAGCCACGACAGGAACTCCCCGTCGGTGTGAGTTTAGATCACAGGGCTGATCCAGAGCTTGTGGGACTGGAGGGAGGAGGGGGAGGTGGGGATGGGAGGAGATGAGGGAGGCCAGAGCTGCAGGCCACCTCCTTCACAATTTGGGCTCAGTCAAATGTGACAAAAGAATGGGGCACTGATACCTACTTTGCAGGAGAGAAAAAGAACCTGTCAACCCTTCCAGCCCATCCGGGATTCAAGGTCCAACCTCTTTGGGGAGTGCAGGGTAGTGGCTCTGTGATCCCCCAGTCACTGCAGTCCCCCCCACAGGAAGGGTTCCCTGAGGCCCCCCGAGGCCAGCTCCTAGCCTCGAGGCCACTCTGGACAGATATGCACAGGCCTAAATTCAGGCCACGTGTGTCACGAATTCGCTGCAGAAGCCAGAAGCTCGGGGAGATCCCTGCACCTTGGCAGCTGCACATCCCGCCAGGCAGGCAGTGCAGGGGGGCTGCGCCAGAAACCGCGTGGACCAAAGTCAAGGCTCAGCAAGAAAGTATGTTAGCAGGTGATTATGGGCTTTGTGAGAGTCTCCGTCCCCTGCAGGGGACGCGTGGCTCCATCTGCAGTCAGCATGGTGCAGGGAGTCCCCGGGGCTGAGCAGGAACAAGCAACTGGGGGAGGGAAGTGAGTATCTGTGCGCCCTGGAGCCTGGGTCTCAAGGGTACCTCGCTCTCGGGGAAGACCTCGCTTTCGGGGAAGTCAAGGCAAATCCCCGCCCGGCTCCGAGATCCCCCTTCCCTCCTGAAGAGGCTCTGACCTCCACCACCCCTGGGCCGAGCAGGTCTCTCGGGGCTGCTTAGGAGCTGTGTGACCTTTTCACAAGTGACTCAACCTCTTTGAGCCTCAGCCTTGTCTGCTGAAAGACGGACATCCCCACAGCGGCCTCAGAGACGTCCTTTTATTTTTTTTCTTAATTTATGTTATTGAAGTAGAATTGATTTACAATGTTGTATTGACTTCTGTTGCACAGCAAAGTGATTTAGTTATACACAAATATATGTTCTTTTCCATACTCTCTTCCATTACGACTTATCATGGGGTACTGAAGAGAGCTCCCGGTGCTGGGCAGTAGGACCTGGTTCTCTCCCTTCCTTATAAACTAGTTTGCATCTGCTAATCGCCGACTCCCAATCCATCCCACAGGCTTCTCTCGAGAATTCAAGGAGGTAGGAAAGACAGGCACCGGGAATGAAGAGACTGACCCATTCACTGTTGTCCTGCCTGGTCATCTGCTTCTGAATCTCTTAGTCCCTGGCGTGTCTCCATCGCATAGGGGGCAGTGGTGGCCTCTGGACTCAGACACGCCTGCAGCAAACTGACTCAGCCTCCAGCCAGTGTTTGAAATGTTAAGATCTGTCTGCCTGTCTATCTGCTGTCTGTCTGTCTCTCTCTCTCATACACACACACACACACACACACACACACCCTCGCATTTCTGGCTCTTCTAGATAAATCAGAAGACTGAGCCACCCTAGGTGCCAATGTCTGCTGGGTACCAAGCAGCTGTCGCTCAACGTTGGTTGAGCTTTCAGAAGCAGCAGGGCTCTCCATCCCCCAGCATCCTGCCCGCCTTCCAGGTGACCCCTCACCCGGTCCCCCGCCCTCTCACCCTGACTGCCCCTCGGGTCTCTGAGGTCCTGGAGTCCTCCTGCTGCTCTATGGCTGTTGGTCTCAGCGATCTGGCACCTTCTCTCTGCGCCCTGATTCCCCCAGCCCAGCCCACAGCCCACAGCCTGGATCCACACACAGCCAGCTCACCTTGACCGGTCCTTTGTTCTTTCCCCACATCCCCCCCCCCACCTCGCCGCCTCCGTGACCGCCCTAGGAACTGACACACGCTTGGGGACAAAGCAGGTGCTCACTGTAGAGCAACTCTTAGAGCAACTGAAACTGGACCAGTGCCTATTTAAGATCAGAACTCCATTTCCTTTTTTTTTTTTTTCTTTTTTAAGGCAGTGTCTGCGGCACATGGATGTTCGCAGGCTAAGGGTTGAATGGGAGCTGCAGCTGCTGACCTACACCACAGCCACAGCAACGCCAGATCCAAGTCGCATCTGCGACCTACACCACAGATCAGGGCAATGCCGAATCCTTAACCCACTGAGTGAGGCCAGGGATCGAACCTGTATCCTCATGGATACTAGTGAGGTTCGTTTCCGCTAAGACAGATGGGAACTCCTTTATTTTCATTTTTCATTCCTTTCCCCACCCCCAAAATTATGAACATAAGGATGTCAGAGGACTCTGATTTAACATCCTGGGACCTGACCTCTGGGGGTCCATTGGGGGAACTGGCAAGCCCCTTGGGCAGCTTTATTTGCTGAGCCGGTTGTTACTCCAAAGCCCGGTGAGGAGGCTGCAGCCAGGGTTCCACGAATCCCACCTCCGGGTCCCTCCTGAGGCCACTGGGCAGAATGGGGCTGAGGGCTGGGTGGAGACAGCATAGACCTTGGAACCCGAGAGCCCTGGGTTCAAATCTCTGCCTCCACTCTTAGCGGTGTCTAAGTGGAGGCAAAGGGCAGTAACTCCCCCTCTATCTCAGTTTGTTCATCTGCCAAAGGGGATGCTCATCCAACAGGCCGGTTGTGAGAATCAATAACTACAAGATTTGAGCATCTCCCATGGACCAAACGTGTAGCTAGTAAGAATAAGAAAGCCAGGGTTCCCATCGTGGAACAGTGGAAACGAATCCGACTAAGAACCATGAGGTTGTGGGCTCAATCCCTGGCCTCACTCAGTGGGTTAAGGATCTGGCGTTGCCATCAGCTGTGGTATACATCGCAGATGCGGCTCAGATCTGGCTGCAGTTGTGGCATAGGCCGGCAGCTGTAGCTCCGATTCAACCCTGTAGTCTGGGAACCTCCATATGTCACAGGTGCAGCCCTAAAAAGACAAAAAAAAAAAAAAGAATAACAAAGCCCATGAGTTCCCACTGTGGTGTGGTGGGTTAAGGATCTGGCATTGCCACAGTGTGACATAGGCTGGCAGCTTCAACTCAGATTTGATCCCTGGCCTGGGAACTTCCAAGTGATACAGTTGTGGCCAAAACCAAAAAAAAAAAAGAAAAAAAGGGGGAATAACAATAACACAGTTCAAAATGGCTGATTCACTTTGCTGTACACCTGAAAGTAACACAATGCTGTAGATCAACTATACGACCCTCCCAAAAAAGTTTTTTAAAAAAAAGAATAACAAAGCCTTTCCAATATGCCGTCTCACTCACTGCTTGGTGACTTCCTACATGGCGTTGGGAGGGGGCGGCGACCCTCGGGGTTTAGTGCTGGCTCCTTCCCTCTGCCCAAGCTCTTCCACCCACATGCGTGCACAGGCGTGTGTGTGTGGCGGAGGGAGGCAGCCCCACCTCTGCTCTGCCTGAGTCCCGCCCGGGCGTGGGTGTGCCTGTGAAGCTCGGTGGGTGATGTCTGGCCACGCTGTGAGCGCCCCCACCAGCTCCCGAGTCCATCTGTGTGGGGGTGGGGCTCTCACCAGCCTCCCCAGGGTCCCTTCTGCAGCCCAGCCCAGCCCCCCATGCTCCATCTGCCCCCACCAGGTCCCGGGAGACCAGCCTGCTCCCCTTTCCTGCCTCATCTCTGTCCCTCTCCCAGGAAACCTCGTTTTCTCCTTGCCACGTCTGATGCTGCCTGCTGGACTCGGAATATGAGACTCGGGCCCTGCCGCCCTCCAGAGGCCCGCAGTCTCCAGGGTGGGTGGACAGGTGCGCTAGAGCCTGGAGCAAGGCAGGGCATGTGGAGGCGTGGGCTGGGCTGCGGTGGGGGGCTCACAGGGTCTCCCCTCCCCAGCTGGGATCCCCAGCTCCCCCTTCCCCTTGCCCAAGGCAAGCCCAAGGGCCTTTTCTGTTAGGGCTTGTCCAACCTAATGGTCAAGATGCAGGTAGCACAAACTGAGCTCTGAGAAGTAGGAAAGGTCCCCCACCTTTCCAGGGTGGTCCAGCCTTGAACCTGGCCTGGGCATCTCACTGTCTCCTAAGTCCCAGCCTTCTGGCTGGGCTCTGCTACCCGCCTGCAGCCCTCAGGCTGGGGCTAAATGCCGCCCCGCTGGCTTGGCTGAGAGCAAAGTCCATAGGGCACCCTCATCTCCGTCCTAAGAGGCCATCAGAACTGGCGTTTGCCATTGGAGGGCACAGGTGGGACCGTTTGAAGAGCAAACACCCGCTGGGCTGTGCGGGTGAAACCTCCAGTCCACCCGCTGGTAGGTACTGAGCCACAGCCACTCTCTGGGCCTGAAACTCAGAGTGGCTTCTTCCTCCTCCTCTTCCTCCTCCTCTGGGAAGATGGAAGATGAAGACGAAGAGCTGGGCTGTAGCCAGAGGTAGGAACCCTCGGGGACAAGTTCTGTGGATGCTCCAAAGAGGGAGAGGGCTGAGGATAGTGGGTAGCGAGGTGGTGGTCAGGGAGGACTTCCTGAAAGAGGTGGGGAGGGACTATAGCTCTGGAAGGAGTGAGCTGTGCTTTGTACACATGCCTGCTGTTCTCAGCTCCTGAAAATGTCCCCTGAGACACGTCTGAGGGTGAAAGCCAAGCAGATGCCTCAGCCGCAGGGCTCAGCTTATTCAAGGGGCGGCCACAGGGGCTGTTGTCCATGGAGTGACATCTCTGGCCTCCTGGCAGCAGCTTGGATGGGTGTCCCAGGGCCCCAAACCACTTCTGCCCCTCAGCTTCTGCACCCTGCCTCTCTCTGCTCTCTGGATCTTTCTCTGGGTATTTTGCCTCCGAAAGCTCCGGGAGAACATCTGTTTGGCTGGACCGACACTGGGCTCTGGGCCAGGCATTCAGGCCGGGCTACTGACAGCTGCCCTGGGTCAAAGCTCCAAGTCTGGTGTCCCCAGCTGCGGCCAGAGCCTCGGGTTCCTGGGAGGCGGTGTCCCGGGGGCGCGTTCTCGGAACCTCTCACATCCAGGATCACCCCAGCAATGCTAGATCCTCAGGGCAGCCTCCGGCAGAGCCATGGCCAGGCAGAAAGAGAGGTGCACCAGCTCCTGTCTGCAGTGCTGCCCGTGGGCTGCTTTGCCCCAGGGCCTCTGAGGGACCCGCGTGGCCCAGCAAGCTTCTCCATGAGCCGCGAGCCCTGTCCTCTGGTCCAAGCCAGGGAGCCAGACGCCACGAGCTGTGTGGCACTCATCACACGTCAAGACTTTTGGGGCAGGAGATCCCGTCGTGGCTCAGTGGTTAACGAATCCAACTAGGAACCATGAGGTGGGGGGTTCGATCCCTGGCCTTGCTCAGTGGGTTAAGGATCCTGCGTTGCCGGGAGCTGTGGTGTAGGTTGCACACGTGGCTCAGATCCCGCGTTGCTGTGGCTGTGGCGAAGGCCGGCGGCTACAGCTCCTGTTAGACCCCTAGCCTGGGAACCTCCATATGCCACAGGTGTGGCCCTAGATAAGGCAGAAAAACAAGAAAAAAAAAAAGACTTTTGGGGCAAAGGAATTTGGTTTTCCTCGGCCCCACCAAACACTTGCCTCCTTTGATTTGGCCATTGTTCTTTCCAGGAAAATCTAATTTTAAAACAAAAAAAAAAACATGTTTTCTAACCAGAGGGACACAAGCATGGGCCAACAAATATTTGATCTGAAAGCAATCCCTTGCTCCATTTAAGCTTTGTTTTGAAGAGACAGGACAAAACATCATATACCCAGCTGTCCGGAGCATGTGTTTGGCCCCAGGGAGGGCTGCGTTACTTGCAGCTCAGAAATCCGACCAGAGGTGTCCAACCGAAACCCCAAAACCCCATTGGGAGCGTCGCATAGTTTCCAACCTGGAGGGTGAGGCGGGGCCGGGTGGCAGCGAGATCGGCCCTTTAAAGAAGGAAGAACCAAAATAGCCCGATCTGCCGCCTTTATCAACCCCGGATGTGTCTCCATACACCAGCGGCTTACGAGACAAAACCACTCTTGCGTTCAGGCCAAGGGCGATGCTGTAAACAGCACAGCTATAATGAGTAACCGTGGCGGGGTAAAACCGACCTTTTGGTTTGGGAGTGTTTCTCTGCCTCTGGGAGCAGCCCACCCACCCCTGGGGGGGGTCTTCATTACCCAGTCCCTCTTACCGCTGCCCATTCAGCCTGGGGTTCCAACCAACTCCACGTCCCATAGGTGTCCCCTGCCACTGTAGTGGGGATCCCATCACACCCTGCTCTGACCCTCGAACCGGAGGAGAAGCTGCCAGGTCCACCCAGGGGCAGGAAACCTCCCAGGCGAAGGGGGACTCAGGCGTCTGTACTTGGCTGAGCTCAGCGCTGTGTGAGGGGTCATGGTGGAGACCGAAAACTGGGTCACGTGTGGGGACAAATCGGAGGGGGAGATGGATGCTGATCGCCCCCAGGGGGAGGCTCTGTGCACATATATGGAAATTCTTTGGGCTACAAGTTCTCCTCCGAGCCATGGAGCCAGTATTTCACGCCTTGTGAGACACAGATGAGGTAGGGACAGACAGCCCCATGGCTGAGGCTGCCTGCGTGCCAGTACCCACACCACGTCCGTTCTCCCGCCTTCCCTAGTGACATAAGCCTGGCATTTCGCTGGGCAAAGAGCCATCTGGAATAGACAGTATTCCCCCAGACACCCTTGTCACTGAGTGTGGCCATGTGAGGAACCAGTGGGCTATAAGCTTAAGTGTTGCATGGAGCTACTGGATATTTCCTTCCAAGGCAGGATTTCAAGTACACCATTGGCCCACTTCTCTGTCCCACCCTCATGCTTCTGGCCAGGCCATGGGGGACATGTCTGCAGCTCCAGGGCCCCTGGGAATGACAATGACCTGTGCTGCAACCGTGCCATACCTGCCACATGTAACCTCAGAAAGGGTCAGGCCAGGCTTTCCCGAGCCTCTGATGTTTTTAAGGAAAATATAAGATTTTTTGTTTTTGTTTTGTTTTGTTTTGGCCATGCCTGTGGCATGTGGAAGTTCCCAGGCCAGGGATCAAACCCTCACCACAGCTGCGACCCAAGCTGCAGCAGTGACAACGCCAGTTCCTTAATCCACTAGGCCACCAGGGAACTCCTAGAAAACTTGGCATTTTGTAAATGCTGACAGTTTATTCAGATCTGCTGACCGCGCTGTGCAGCTCCCATGGTAAGTGTTCCCTGAGGCACATCAGCTGGGGGGCGCTGCATGGGTCCCCTGTTCATGCCTTCTGCCCACCTGTCTGGGGATGATGACAGGCTGGCTGTTGCGGCCATGTTCTCCTCCTCTTTGTGCTTCCTGGAGAGACACCACAAGGCCCTGAGCCCCAAGCCACCTCTCTCTGCCTCTTCCCCTATTTTCCCCTGCCCAGATTCACCCCGAGCCTCCATGCACCCACCCCCCGCTACACACAACCCATGACCCGGACATTCCATCTTTCCAAAACGAGGTGGGGCAGAGCAAACAAGTTGCCCCGTATCCATTCTCCCCTTCTTGCTTTAGTAAATGACCCTCCCAGTTTAAGCTGGGCACATGAGGCCCCAGCTAAAGACCATTTTCCCCAGCTTCCTTGGCAGCGAGATGTGGCCCAGGGACTAAGTTCTGGCTATCCAGATGTGAGCAGGGGTGATGAGAGCAACTTCTGAGCCATGCTCTTAAAGGAAAAGGGATTTCCTTCCATTTCCCCTTCCTATTTCCTGCTGGCAAGACTGTGGGTGTGATGGCAGGAAGTGGAGCAGCCACCTTAGAATTTGAGGTAAAAGCTGATTCGTGTGATGGGCAGAGCCTGAGTTGCCAACATCATGAAGCTCACATTTATGATCGGACCATCACGAGAGGAGCAGTAGTCTTGGACTTTGTCACTCTGGCATCTTTACAGCAAACCTACACTTTGAAGCAATATCAAGCCTATATTCTAACCAGTGTACATAGCTTATCCTTGTTGCCTTGTGTGGAATTCATTCATATGTTACCCTGGATCAGTTTCCTTCCTTCCTCCACGCATCCATTTATTGATTCCTGAGCATCTCTGTGCTGGTTGCTGGGAAAAATGCAAAGGCAGGTAACCCACAGTTCCCCACACTTGAGCAGGAGCTCATGGCTGCCTGTGGGAAAACAGATGGCATTATAAATCCCACATTTGAAAAAAGACTCCAGCCAGGTGAGAGCGCCCCTCTGCCAGTGTGAGTGCGTGTCTCAGCGGGCACACATATGTCCAAGGGGGGAGAGAGAGAAAGAAAAGAGGCCTGTTCTCTGGGGGCCCATTCTCATGGAAAAAGGACTCATTCATCCATCAAACAAAAAAACAAAACACAAATGTGTTGAACCGCTAATTATGAGAGAAATGCAAATCAAAACTACAATGAGGTACCACCTCACACCAGTCAGAATGGCCATTACCAAAAAGTCTACAAACAACAAATGCTGGAGAGGGTGTGGAGAAAAGGGGACCTTTCTACGCTGTTTCTGGGAATGGAAACTGCTGCAGCCACTATGGAAAACAGTATGGAGGTTCCTCAAAAAACTAAGAATAGAGCTACTATGTGATCCAACAATCCCACTGCTGGGCATATATCCAGACAAAACCATAATTCCAAAAGATAACTGCACCCCAGTGTTCATGGCAATTCACTATTCATAACAGCCAGGTCATGGGAACTACCTAAATGTCCATCGACAGACGAGTGGATAAAGAAGATGTGGTACATATACACAATGGAATGCTACTCAGCCATAAAAAAGAACGAAATAATGCCATTTACAGCAACATGGATGAGCCTAGAGATTATCATACTAAGTGAAGTAAATAAGGGAAGTAAAATACCATATGATATCACTTATTTGTGGAATCTAAAAAATAATACAAATGAATCTATATACAGAATAGAGACAGACTTATAGACATAGAAAACAAACTTATGGTTATCGAACTTATGGTTACGGATTGGGAAAGGGAGTGGGGGAGGGGCAAATTAGGAGTTTGGGATCAACAGATACACACTACTATATATAAAATAGATAAGCAACAAGGACCTCCTGCAGAGCACAGGGAACTATATTCAATACCTGTAACAGCCAATCATGGAAAAGAACCTGAAAAAGCATAGCTGAATCACTTGGCTGTACACCTGCAGCTAACACGATGCTGCAAATCAACTATACTTCAGCTCAAAAAAGACAAAACCAGGAAGGTGTTGGGTGCTTGCTGGGTGCCAGCAGATAAGAGGTGAATAAGCCAAGGCCCCACCCTGGAAGAACGGCCCCCAACCCATGCCCCGTCTACTGCCCCCGACAGACCTCCAGATGCAGGCTCACTCGGGACCTCCCTGGGGTGCAGAGTCCATCAGGCCCAGAGCTCGGGAGAAGCCACCGCACCCAGCGGCAGGGCACAGCTGTGGCTTTCGTCCTCGTACTGACGATGGATTTCCACTGAGCTGCGTGAGTTCCCCCCAAGTCTTAGGACCAAGAGGTGGGATCAGGGCTCTGCCTGAGGCCATCACACACAAAACTGTGATCGCCAGTCTCCTCGGAAATGTTCCCAACCAGCCCTGTTAGTCAGTCGCCGGCCACGAAGCCCAGTGCTTTACGGATGTCATCTCAGGCACCTTCCCAATAACCATGAGGACATCTTATCCCCATTTCACAGACGAGGAAACTGAGGCTCAGAGCAGTGGCAGATGAATGAACTGAACTCAGGTCATAGAGACTCCAAAGCCATGTGCAATTTCCTTCCATTCAGTGAACACTGATTGAATGCCTCGGTTCAAGCCCTGAAGTCATAGCAGTGAGACACACCCATGAAGGGCTTGGGTACCAGCTTGGCAGAGGGCCCAGGATCAGGGCTCCCAGGCTTCACCCTCCTCTGCTTTGGCTCAGAGGCAGGTAGTGATGATCCTCAGTCGATCAGAACAACCATCCAACCCCCGCCGCCCCACTTTGCCACACGCGGGCTTCCGGGTGGGTGAGAGGGCAGCCCTCTGGCCTTGTTTGGGATGAAATATGAGCCCCTGGGAGGGATGTTACACAATGGTCTTCTGGAGGGGTGTCTCCCAGGACCACCATCCTACAGCAGGACTGGGCCGGGGGGCCGGCATGAGGGTGCACAGCAGCCCCCCCAGGAGAAGTAAATGGAGATGCCCCGGATCAAGCCAACTGAGAGCAGCCTGGTATTCAGGGTCCAACTCCTCAGAATCTCTTAGGCCTCAAGAGCTGTCCGAGTTGGGGTTCCTACCTGGTCTTGCCCTCTGCACCTCAAAAACACAGCTGCTCTGGAGTTCCCATTGTGGCTCAGTGGGTTACAGAACTGACTAGTATCCATGAGGAGGCAGGTTTGATCCCTGGCCTCGCTCAGTGGGTTAAGGATCCAGCATTGCCGTGAGCTGTGGTGTAGGTCACAGACACAGCTCGGATTTGGCGTTGCTGTGGCTGTGGTGTAGGCCGGCAACTACAGCTCTGATTGGATCCTTAGCCTGGGAACTTCCATATGCCACCGGTTCGGCCCTAAAAAGCAAAAATCAAACAAACAAACAAAACCCCACAGCTGCTCAACATCTAAGGAGTGCTCTGCTGTTCACTCTAGGATCTTCTCCTGAGCCACTGACTTCCATCCTGCAAGGTGTTTTTTTTTCTTTTTTTTTTTTTTTGGCTGCACCCATGGCATGTGGAAGTTCCCAGGCCAGGGATCGAACCCGCACCACTGCAGCAACCCAAGCCACCACAGTGACAATGCCAGATCCATAACCTGCTATGCCACCAGGAACTCTATATCCTACAAGTTGTTTTTTTTTTTTCTATTTACAACTGCACCTGTGGCATATGGAAGTTCCCTGGCTAGGAGTCGAATCAGAGCTGTGTCTGAGACCTACACCACAGCCACAGCAACACCAGATCTGAGCCAGGGATTAAACTCTCATCCTCATGGAGACTACATCAGGTCCTTAATCCACTGAGCTTGCAGGAACTCCATATCCTGCAAGCTTTGATGTGGGTGCTAGAAAAGACAACAGGGTCACAAAGGCGACCTGAACTGACAAAGACTGTAAAATGCCCCCAGACGGCAAAGATGTCAAAATGTAGAAAGTGCATTGTAGAGTCCATCAAATATGGTAACTCAAAGAAAGAGGGTGGCGGTCACCTTGAAGAGAGAACAGCCTGGCGGTGCCCAGTCCGTGTGCTCCTCCCCAGATGTGCTGGCCGGGCTGCGCCAAGACTCTGGCGGTAGGGGGTGAGGGAGGCCCTGGGGTCAGAATGCGAGAGCTGGGTCCTACTGGCTGGGTGACCTTTCCTGGCCTTCCTGGGCCTTTGTTTCCTTGTGTGAAGTGGGGTCCGTAATACCCAACGCACAGGCTCACTGCGAGGCCTAAGTGAGAACGCGTAGGAAAAATGAGACTATAGACACTTAGCGAAGATGGGAGCCTCTGTGTGTCTGGCGGTCATAAGGCTGAAAGGTGACCTCGGACAGGCCTGGCCCAACTCCTGGCAGTCTGGGTCCTTGTGACTCTGCAGAAAGCAAGGGAGCCGTGGAGCCCAGGCTGCAGGGCTGTGAGTGTGAAGGAGGCAATGGCGCCGGGGCCAGGAGGATGGCCTGCAGGCAGCAGGCACCGCTTCCCTCCTGGCCCCGGGCACCCCACGGCTATGTGAGTGGGCACATGGGACTGGGGCTCCCTTCTCGGGTCATCACCCAGCCAGGCCTTGGGCCACCGCCAGGCTGCTCACTGCCCCCAGCTGGGCCTCCTCGGCCTCGGGCCTCTCACAGTTGTTTCCAGTTCTTTCCAACCTTTAAGCCTCCAGCTGATCAGCTCCATGAGCTCAAGGACCAAGGTCAGAGGCAGAAATAAAGACACAACAGCTTAGCTGTCTTCCATCACATGAGCTGTTGTGGGGAAGGGCAGTCAAACAAAAGATGAGATATTAGGTCTGACACAGAAACACAGAGTAGAGCGACCAGGGGGCAGATGGCGGTCTGGGAGCCAGGGAGACCTGGGTGCTATCTGGAAGGCCTTGGGCGAGCCCCTTGCCTTCCCGACACCCCGCCCTTTGGGCTCAGCTCCACCGTGAGTGATTCTTACGAATATGCGGATTATCTCATCATTTAGAGGCCCAGGGCTGGGTCCAGGGCCCACCGCCCTCCTCTTCTGGCGTCCTCGCCAGCTCACGATGCTAGTCGCATCCAAGATCTTCCTCCTGCTGGGCTTTTCCTCTGAACCTAGACGCAAGCATCCCCGCGAGGGCTGGACGTCTGCCCGAGCGCTTTCTAGCCGTTTCTACATCATCGAGTCCAGGACTGAGCTTCTGCCCGGTTCCCTCCCCTTCCCCCCCCCCCCGCCCCCCGTATGGTTCAGGCGCTGTGGATGCTTTTATGAGAAGATGGGGGGCCCCGTCTCCTAGGAAGGGGAACCGGAAATCATCGGGGGTGGGCACAGGAACCGCGTCTTCCCACCCGTGACTGCTGAGCTAAAAGGGCGATACTTGAACTGGGATCCCATCCGTCTTGTGGCTACAGTACCTCCACCACCACCACCGCCGACGGTGCCAGGAGAGGGGTCCCTGATTCCGGGCTGCATTGGTCCTTGCCTCTGCCTCCCACTGTGGCCATCTGGATTTCATCTCTTTCCCAGCAACAGAAAAGTGGGGGAGAGAAGAATCTGCTGCATGGGGTTCAGGGGAGGCCTCTGCCTCTTCTGCTGCCTGGTTTCCCCAGAGAGCGAATCTGTCACCAGGGTGCTCTGTGGTCACCCGAGGGCTCCAGTGGGCCCACGACCCTTGAGCCTGCCCTATCTCCAGCCACCGGGATCACACACCCCAGCGACATCTTTCCTCAAGGAGATTTTTTTCCCCTATTGGTAAATCACAACTAATATATTTGAGTTGCTGAAATTCTGCAATAAAGAAACAAGCAGGCCAGACGTGAAGGCTCTCAAGCCCCCCTCCCCCACCTCCAGGGCTCCCTGCGCAGGCGCCCCTATGCCTCCGAGCGTGAATGCATATGCAAGATTTTAAGGTGCAAAGCGACAGGGCCACTGCTGTGGTTCTGCATCTTGCTTCTCTTTTCGCTTGCTAGGTGGACATTTCTCAAGGCCAGAGCAGAGTCTTGTCATTGGCCTTATAGTTCTTTTTTT
Source organism: Catagonus wagneri (assembly GCA_004024745.2). Lineage (NCBI taxonomy): Eukaryota > Metazoa > Chordata > Mammalia > Artiodactyla > Tayassuidae > Catagonus > Catagonus wagneri. The sequence continues at coordinate 26,089,187 of PVHT020000521.1, forward strand.
TTTTTTTTTTTGATCTTTTGTCATTTTAGGGCCACATTCGCGGCATATGGAGGTTCCCAGGCTAGGGGTCTAACAGGAGCTGGAGCTGCCGGCCTACCACAGCCACAGCAACGCGGGATCCGAGCTGCGTCTGCGACCTACAGCACAGCTCACGGCAACGCTGGATCCTTAACCCACTGAGCAAGGCCAGGGATCGAACCCTCAGCCTCATGATTCCTAGTCAGATTCGTTAACCACTGAGCCACGACGGGAACTCCTGGCCTTATAGTTCTTTGACATGCAGTCACCTTCCTGCTGCGGGACAAACAGGTGGCTTTGCTTTCTTCTCACACTTGTACAGACCCTGCAGTGTGGGATGCCCTCTGCACTTTGCAAGGATACGTTCCTAGAAGTGGAGTCTCTGGGCCCCAAGGAGCATGAGTTTTGAATGTGGTTGAGCCTGCCCAGCTAGCCTTCCCACTGGCTGCAGATACCACTGCCTGTCCCGTGTCTGTGGCACCAGGGGCCCCATCCCTCCTTTCATTCAGCTCTGACCCCTGTGGGTTCTGCTGGTGACTGGTGAGGTCGGGCACCTATTCAGCTGTTCACTGTCCAAGAGCGTTTCTTCTTCTAAGAGTTACCCTCTTCCTCTCCTTTGCCCATTTTTCCCTCCTGGGCTATATCTGTTTCACCTATTGGTTCATGAAATCTCATAGATGTTATGCTATGAATTTGTTGCCTGTTGACACGTTTTTGTTTGTTTGTTTCTGCTGCACCCATGGCATGGGGAAGTTCCTGGGCCCAGGGTCAAATCCAAGTGGTAGCTTGGACCTGTGGCACAGTTGTGCCAGATCCTTAACCTACTGCGCTGGGCCTGGGATTGAATCCATGCTGCAGCAGACACAGCACCAGATCCTTAACACGCTGCACCAGAGCGGATACTCCTGTTGTACACTTTTAAAATATTTTCTTGCAGTCACGTATCTTTGAAGTTTTTTTCTTGTCTATTTTGCCATGCGTCAGCTTTGTGGGGTTTTTTGTTTTTTTTTGTTTGTTTGTTTGTTTTTATGGAGTCTAATCCTTCAGGCTTTTCTTTTATAGCTTCTGGATTTTGTGTCTCACTGGGAAAGATCCCCCAAGATCCTGAAAATATTTTCTCTTTTCATCCAGGGGTTTTATAGCTTTGTTCCTTTTTTTTTTCTTTTTTTCCTTTTACAGCCTCAATCCATCTGCAACGCATTTGGGGGTATGACACTCCCTTTCTTGGGAAACTTGGTCTTGCTTGGGCACACGCAGAGGCTCCGGGGGTCCATCTCCCGGCTCACCCCTTCCTTCACTTCCCAGCTCCACTAGGGTGTAAGTCTTCCCCGGACCCTGAAGCTGCAGCAGAGCCTGTCCTCCCAGAGGTGACGTCTGAGGAAGGGGACAGGTAGCAGATGACGAGACACACAGTTAGTGCGATTTCGGGTAACAGGGGAGGAAATGAGATAAGCGAACAGAGGATTAACACGGAGGTGAGATTTTCAATAACGTGGTCAGGCAAGGCCTCTCTCAGAGACAGACAAAGCCACGGGTGCCGAGGACAGGAGGGAGGAGCCGCTTGGCTCCTGGGAAGATGGCTCAGGATGGAGACAACAGCAGGTGCGAGGCCCGGAGCAGGGATGTGCTTCCCCGGGTCAAGGACACTGAGAAGGCGGTGTCTCTGGGTGGGGGCTGGGGAGGGGTGATAGGCGGGATCATAGGGCCGGGGGTGTGTGTGGGGGTGTCACTGGGAAGGGTCAGGCTTCACTCTGAGTGTGGATGAGGGTCTTTGGCGGTGGCCTCTGTTGGGAGCAGAGTTGGACCGGGACAAGGGGAGGCAGGGAGCGTGGCAGGTGTGTCTTTCTTTTCTCTGTTAGCCTTTCAGTGTGGGTGCAGGGGTCCCGCCCCGGACCTCATCCCTCACCCTGCATTCTCCCTCCTGCGATCTTAACAGCCACCAAGGTACAGCGTCGCAGCCGGCCCTGTGCCCGGCACATAGGAAGCCCGCCAAGGGCATCTGAGAGTGACCCGTGTTAACTTCCCCTGTGTCTCCGGGGACCCCAACCTCTGTGCCCCAGGGACCCCACCGTAAACTGCTTCCCTCCCGTCCCAGGCTCCAGAGAAGGATGCAGCACAGAGGCTGGTCACCAGCTGGCTGGGGAGGCTGCACCAAAGGCCAGCAAACCTGCCACCGCTGAGGGCAGGGGAGGCTGGGCCGTGGCTCCACACTGCTCCCTGGACTGGGAGACTGGGACAGCGGGTCAGCCGGAGGACATTACAAGTGCCTTGTCACAACCGGGAGGGTCAGCAGAGCTGGCCGGGACGGGGAGGGGGCTTGGAGCCAAACTAGAAAGAAGAGCCATCCCGGCTGGCCCAGGGCTGAGGCCTGAGGCCACCCCGAGACGGTATGTGGGGCGGGGAGGGGCGTGCCCAGGGGAGGGGGCAGGCACTCAGAGAATCTGGGAGACAAGGAGCGACCCCACAACATCACAGCTAACCGAGGACACGCATCCTCCCTCCTGTCCTCCCCAAGGCTGCGTGTGGACCCCAGGCAGCCAGACACACCATACGCTGCAGACACAGACACACAAATACTCCACAGACTGTGGACTCACATAGCACACATCACAAACACAAACACACCCCACACGCCATCCCGGATACAAGCACACCATCCGTACACACACACCTCCACACTTCCCAGACGCATACCCCACAGAGACACACACACGTACCGTGGACACAAACACACACGCTGACCCACAGATCCCCCCAGGACACCCCAGTACCTCTTGCTCCAGCCCCGCCTCAGAGTTCCTGAGAGGCCATCTCAAGGACAAGCTGGCTGCCCCCCGCAGTGGGGCCCACTACCGTCTGGGCTGCCCCGGCTGGTGGGGAGCTCGGGTGCTGGCACTGCCTGATGGGCCAGCTGCCTTTTCACGGTGACAGGAAAGGGTCTCTGCCTGGGTTGGTGACGGGGGTGTCTTTAAGCTGCACCCCCGCCCCCAGGTTACAGCCTACCCCCTACAGGACTGTCGCAGTACCTGAACCAGCCAGTCCCCTGATGCACGTGCCTCCGTGCGTTTTTCAGCGTGGTTCTACTTGGAGTCTTAAGATGGGGGATAGTGGGGGTCGTACATTCAATTAAAGCAGAGCAGAGAGGGGGCCCGACACGCTGCAGAGGGCAGCCCCCACAAGGAGCAGCACACACTTGGCTCATATTGGCCTTTAGCAGCCCCCACCCCGAAGGGGGGCACTGTGGATATGCTGACCTTACAGGTGACAAAACCAAGGCCCAGAGTGGGCTCGTGGCTTGCGGGGGACCACCACAGCTAACTGACCACACTGGAGTCTATCTGCAGCCCTTTCTGCACCAAACAATCCCTCTCATGACAATAGCCGACGCCAGCCCAAGGGGCCAGCTGTGCAGAGCCCAGCACTATATCGGCTCAGCATCCCATTTGGTGGGCAGGCAACTTGGCCTGCCCTGTGGCCAGCTCCTAAGGTCAGGGACCAGCTCTGAGGCTGGGGACCAGCTGAGGTCCAGGGACCAGCTCTGAAGCCAGGGGTCAACTCCTAGGGCCAGGGACCAGCTCCGAGGCCAAGGACCAGCTCTGAGGTCGGGGACCAGCTCTGAGGCCAGGGACCGGCTCTTAGGGCCAAGGACCAGCTCTCAGAGCCAGGGGCCAGCTCTTAGAGTCAGAGACCAGCTCCAAGGACCAGGAACTGGAAGCTCAGACTGGCCCAGGCCTGGGCAGGCACAGAAGAGCACAGCAGGTGGGGAGGCATGGGAGGGAGGGAGGGGGCATGGGGACAGTAAAGCCCCAGGGCCACACTTTCTCAGCTCTGCTTCTCTTGGAGGGGCTGGCTGAGCATTGTCCCTGTCAGAGTCCACCATCTGCCTCCACCAGGAGGGCTGCGTGGAGGGGGTGCTGGGAGCAAGGTGGGTGGCAGAGCCTCCAGAGAAAAACCATGTAGACGCTGGCAAGGCGGACTAAGGAGAGATGCAGGCAGGAGCAGGCAGAGGCAGGGAGAGCCCCGGCCCTGGATGTCAGAGGCCGCGGTGACTATGAAGAATGCCTCAGACGTGGGCTGGCACCTGCTGTCAGCGGTGTCGCCTTCCACAGCGGCATCCCTTTGTCCCTGAGTGCAGATGCACTTGGCGTTCAAGTCTCTAGGGCTAACTCGGACCTTACACACAGAAGGATACAGATGCTCCAGTCCCGTGTTCTGGAACTCGGAAGCATTCGGCCATCTCCCCAGGGCGCTGACCATGGTCCACAGGGCTTAGAGGGCTGGCTCCCCACCAACCCTCTTCAGCATCAACTCCACTGGGCCTCTCAGAAGTTCCTGGCCTTTGAACGTGTCTGGTCCACCTCAGGGCCTTGGTCTGGTGCTTTTCCACCCTGAGAACCCCTCCTGGGGAGTTCTGATGTCTGGCTCCCCTTCTCCTCCATCTTTGCCCTGGTGGGGCCCTTCTTTCCCCCTCCAACTTCTACAGTATACCCTCCCCAGAGCGTATGCAGCCTGTCATACTTGGTAGCACATATTATTATATAGGAGCTCCTGTTGTGGCTTGGTGAGTTAAGAACCTGACTAGTATCCCTGAGGATGCAGGTTCGATCCCTGGCCTTGCTCAGTGGGTCAAGGATCCGGTGTTGTCCCAAGCTGCTGCATAGGTTTCAGATGTGGCTCAGATCTGGCATTGCCATGGCTGTGCTGTAGGCCTCAGCTTCAGCTCCGATTTGACCTCTGTTCTGGAAACTTCCACATGCTGCAGGTGCGGCCCTAAAAAGAAAAAATATATATTGACTACAAATATTAGTTATTAGCCACTTAGCTGGCTGGTTAATCAGTTACTTAGTTCCTAGTTGATGTCCATCCCCCTCACTTGCTCAAAGACCCAGAGGGCAGGGACCTTGCTTGTCCTACTCAGCACTTTGTCTCTTTGCTCAGCACACAACGGCACAATGTCATGCCCTGGGAGGCCCTGGCCTCAAGAGAAGAACTTGGGGGCTCAGTACGGCCAGCACCCACATCACCAAAGCACACAGCTTTGGGACAATCCCAGGCAATTCAGCGCCAACACTTTGACAACTTTAGCTTAGTTTTTTCAGAGTATGAAACTCCAATAACTATGGCTCATCAAGAGATTGAAAGAGGTGGTAACACATGGAGACAGAGGCTCAATCAATGAGTATGTTTCTGCGGCAAGGAGTAGAAAAACCCCAAATGGCAATGAAGAAAATTTTACATAACAAGAAGTCTTGAGGAAGGGCAGCACCAGATGGATCAATGCAGAGATTCAGTGTTATTAACCTGGACCTATGTCCTTTCCAGGTTTCAACTCGGCTCCTCAGTATGTGAGCTTTGTTCCTCAGACTAGTTCACCTCATGGTTTCAAGATAGCTGTCAAGGTTCCAGACATCACACACAGACACCACGGAGGGGAGAGAGACAAGGCTCTCTTCTGATGTCTCTATAGTCAGTAGGAAAACTTTCCCAGAAGCTCCTCCCCCAGCTCATTTCCCCTCACACCCTATTAGCCAGAATCGTGTCACCTGCCTACTCTACACCAGTCACTGACAAGGAGCTTGTGATTACCACGTATGGCTGAGAACAGTTAGGATTTACCCTTGAACCGCAGGTGGAGGAGGCATGGACACCGGCAGACCCAAGTCTTCCCAGCAGGGAAGACAGCTGTGGAGGAAGGAGCTGGCCTCCAGGGCCGAGAACACAAGGTGAGGCCTTCAGAACCAGTGTCCCATGGACTATGGGGCCCCACACACAGTGGGCGTGTGGAAGACTGGGAAGCCAGCCCTAGTCTGACTAGGCTCCCAGGTGACATAGCCACACACACCTGTGACAACGCTGCTGCTCGCAGAGCCTGGCCAGAGCCAGAACTGCAAATTCACAGCCAGAAGAGCTTATGAATCAGACTGGACACCTTACCCTCTGGGCAGATGCTCTCTGGTACAGAGCACAGGGCCTCCGTCTCGGCTCCAACAGCATTTCATCAAAGCAGCAACGACAGGAGGGAATAAATACCAACTGACGGGCTTGGACTTGACCCAGAAACCAGGGCCCCGGCCTCTCTAGAAGGACCCAGCCCAAACGCCTATGGGCTTCCCCCCATGCTCCCAGAAAAGACAGGAGCTTCCCCGGATGGCCAGTGAGGGGTAAACCCCACCTTCTGGGACCTCATCCACTTCCTGCCAAAGAACCTTCTGGCTCTTTACAGGCCAGCAGCTTCCCTGGACCCAGAGGCCCTCACCCCGGCAGGAGGCCCTGCTGTGCAGAAAAGAGGCAGAAATGGATGCTCCCCCCCACAACCAGGGTAGGATCTCTCCACATCATTAGCTGCAGTTGATGGAAAGTGAAATGACCCTCCTGGAGGCGGCGTGGGAAGGAGTTTATATGCTTTTAGAGCCAGTATTTCCCATCTTGTCATCTGCTCCTAGCTCAGTGCTGAAACTGGGTTGGTTCTTTCAAATTCGTGACTGCCCAGGAATTTAAGAAGAGCCCAGGAAAGCAATGGAACAGCCCCCAGACGAGCAATGGTGCAGTTTTCAGAGATGTCAGTGCAAACGCCAGCAGAGGAATCATCAGAGAAAGCTGGAAATTGAAATTTTTCCTAATTATCTTTTCTTTCTTTTATTTTCTTTCTTTCCTTCCTTCCTTCCTTCCTTCCTTCCTTCCTCCCTCCCTTTCTTCCTGTTTCAGCTGCCCCACAGCATAGAGAAGTTCCCAGGCTAGGGATCAGATCCAAGCCACAGTTGGGACCGACACCACAGCTCATGGCAACGGTGGACCCTTAACACACTGAGCGAGGCCAGGGATCGAACCCGCAACCTCGTGGTTACTAGTCAGATTCGTTTCCGCTGCACCACCAGGAACTGCTATATCAAGGAACTGCTATATCAAGGTCTTAACCTACTGAGCCACAACAGGAACTCCTGAACCTGCATTTCTTTGTCTGCCATATAAAGGGGAGGAGGCGACTTCTGTCCTGGTCTCCCTCTCCCCGTGGGGCTTTGACGCTAACAAAGTGGTGGGGACCCGTGGGGTCCCAGGATCGTCACATCTCCCCAGACATTTTGAACAAGATGTCTCCGTGAGATACAGAGCCAGTGGAAGAGGCAAACCCTGTGGGAGCGGGTTGAGAGACCCAGCTCTCCTTTTCTCCCGTGTGGTGGTGTCGGGGAAAATGACTCTGGCTCGGATCATCAGCATCAGAACGTGAGACACAAGAACACAGAGAGATCTCGACAAGGCTCTTTACTTCTGCAGAGGGGCCTGAGTTCTCAGAAAGTGCACGGAAGGGGGAAGCCGCCCGTATTTATCCCTCATGCAGGTGGTGCGCCTGTCCCCTTCCCGCTGGTCGGGTCAGGGCACACGCTCTTCTCGGGTGGCTAATTTGAAACAAATTGTTTCTGGGACAAGAGGGAAAGAGGGGAGGGGTGCAGGAGGGGGTCTCAGACGAAGCAGGAACAAAACGGAGTGGCCGAGACTTCCTGGGATAGAAAAGACACCTGTTAATTCTCACAATTGGCAGGTGATTCCCTTGGTGTCACCAGCATCACAGCCAAAGCAAAGAATGCCCCCCCCACCAGCACAAATGCCACTCCCACACCTCTTGCTCATCTTTGGTCTCCCCACCCCTTCCGTTGCCCTTCACTCCTGTCTCAAAAGAACCGCTCTGCTCCTCCAAGCTTCAGCCCCAACCTCTCCCTTCTCTGCGGAACCCTCCGTGCTCCCTGTTCAAGGTAGCCTTGAACTCTGACCTCTTGGTGGCGGCAAGTCCCTTCATTTGACCGCCTACCACCCTCACCAAGGTCAAAGTGCTGGGAAGCTATGCAAGCAACGCCAGTCCAAGCCCACAGCTCGGGAAATGGCCCTGTACCCCAAAACACAAACACACACACACACGCACACACACACACACCATTTTGGAGATTTGTCTTTCCTTCTGAACTGCATCCCTGCAGTCTGCACACCCTCCTTCCGCCCCTCCCCACTCCGCCTCTGCCCACGGCCAGCTCCCCGCCTGCAGGTCAAGAGCAAAAGACCAGAGCCTCCTGTCTTGCTCTTCCCAGCTCTGTTCCTCCCTGGCCTGGGCCTGGGATCCCTGGGTGCCAAGCCAGGTCTCCCAAATTGTGCCGCCAGTTCCCTGGCTCAGAAGATGAGGCTACCGAGGCTGGTGTCAGGGAGCCTAGAGTCTAAAAGCTGAAACTTTCTAAGTCTGAGTCCATTTAGAAAAATACAACTTCCGCTCCTTAAACATAAACGTTAGCCATGGGTGAGGAGGGGTGCGGAGAGAGCAGAAAACATCTCGTAAAAAGGCTGCGAGTCCAGCCGGACCTCAAAGGGCTCTAGAGGAGCGGCCTGCAGATGCGTTCAGGGTGAAGGCATTACCAGCATATGGAGTAAATTCCCTGTTTATTATGCATCCTCTAGAGCTCAGGAGAAAAGTGCACACAGCAGGGCCCCCTTTAAACGAGTTGGAAAATGCTCTGAGTCACGGAGGGTCCCCAAAGGCCATCATCCGCTCCCCGCCGGCCAGGGTCCTCTTTCCTCTGTTAGAAAAACCCACGAGGGAGGAAGCCGGCTGTGCTGGGGCGGCGGACTGGCCCCCAGTCCCCGCGGCCCTCCCCTCCCGGCTCCCCTCCCGTGGCCCCTTGGCCCCCAGGGCAGCCCTCCAGGCCCTCCCTGCTGCCATTCCCAAGGCCTGGCCCTACTGCCCCCTGGGGCCTGTGACAGCTACCAACAGCTACCTGGCCTCCCTGGGGAGGGGGAGGGGGTTGCGGAGAGTCTCCTGCATCCGGACACCAGGGCTGTGGCTTCATTCCCCAGGCATTCCTCCTGGGCTAGGTCTCTGCCGCCCCCAGCGAGCCCTCCCTGGGCACGAGAAGCTGGAGGCCTCCCTGGAGGCGGTGTCCGGGCCTCTTGCTCTGGAGGTGCCCCCACGCAGACCCTGGACCCTCTGCGCTCATCCCAGCCTGCCTCACAGGTCACCTCTGCCTCCTCCTCCCTCCCCCTCCCCCTCCCCTTCGTCCCCTTCCCCTTCCCCTTCCCCTTCCCCTTCCTCTCCTTCTTCCTCTCCTTGTTCTTCTCCTCCTTCTCCTTCTCCTTCTCCTTCTCCTTCTTCTTCTTCTTCTTCTTCCAGATTCATCCCAGCCCTCTAGGCCGAGATTCCCCAACCCCCAGGAAGTCCTGGGCTCACAACAGCCTCTCCTGCTTTTGACTAGTGCCTGCCAGCCTATCAGCAACTGAGGGCAGGTTCAGCAGCTACATCCTGGTCCCAGCAAGGCAGGATCTGACTCCGCCCATCACCCTGCCTCCGCTGAGGCCTTCGAGATGCTCAAGGAAGCTCAATGGCAAGCTTTAGGAACAGAGGACTCCTCCAGCAGCTGGGAGTGCCCCCCACTTCCCCGCCCAGGACTCCCTCCCCAAAAACATGCCCCCTTCCTTTGGATGGCTGAGGGATACAGAGGCTGGGGTTACGTCTTCAGAGACCCCCTCAGGGTGAGTCCAGGCCCTTGTGGAGACTGCCTACAGCTAGACACTTCCCTCTGCCCACTCTGAGGTCTGCCCCCTCCCTCCCACAGGTCTGTATCCCCAAGACGTCCCCCCGCCCAAACTTCCCACGGGGAGACACTCCCCCATCTCAGCCGGCTCCCGGGGCACCCCACCCGTGATATACACCAAGGAGGAGACCAAGAAAGGGCCACTTTATTAAAAACAAAAAAACAAAACAAAACAAAAAAACCTCTCTCTTCCAATATTTCCACGCAGAGATCCCAAGAGCTGGATGGAGAGCGCATTTTGGTCCTCGGTCAGGGAGACTTCCTATTTCCCATCAAGCATGAATCTGAATCTTTCTAGCCAGACACAGCCAAACTCACACTCTTGGTCAGCACTCAGAGGCCCAAAACAGTCCAGGACAAGCTGGGACCCTGTCTGTGCCAGAAGACCCTGGAAGAAGGATACAGACTGTGGGAGGGAGGGTGCAGACCTCAGAGTGGGCAGAGGGAAGTGTCTAGCTGCAGTCAGTCTTCATGGCACATCTCTGAGGGCCAAGGCCAGGCCTGTCCAGTGGCCGATGGGGCCCACTGGTGCCTTTTGCCATCAGAGTAATATGGTGGCTTGTCCAAAATCTGTTCCCCCACCCCCTGCCCCCACAGCCTCTGATTTGAAGCTGAAGCCAGGAATCACCAAAATTAAGTTCCTGTCTCACCTTCAGAGATGATTATTAAATGGACAGTGACTTTAGACGTCGGAGCCTCAGTTTCCGCAGCTATAAGTTGGCACCAGCGGCCCCACCCTGCCACGTGGCATCGAGGTGAGGACGAGCTGAGAAACCGTAGCTGGAAAGTTTTGTGAGCTGTGAGGGCGTGTGCAGAAGCGGAAGCCTGCTGCATGGTGAGGCTGAAGTGTTCTCTGCCAGCTGGCCAGGCAGTCCTCTTCTGATTTCCCCTCCCAGGAAGGCTGGGATCAGGCGCTGCACATCGGGGTCTCCTCCCAGCCAGAAGAATCATCCTGGGATCAGATCAACAAGAATCAGTTCTCGTTGTGGCTCAGCGGTAATGAACCCGGCTAGTATCTGTGAGGTTGAGAGTTCGATTCCTAGTCCCGCTCAGTGGGTTAAGGATCCAGCATGGCCAGGAGTTGTGGCTGTGGCTGGCAGCTGCAGCTCCGATTCGACCCCTAGCCCAGAAACTTCCATATGCCACATGCGTGGCCCTAAAAAGAAGAAAAAAAAATGACCCAGCCTGAACACAGGTGTTCCCCAAAGCTGGCCAGATGAATGACTTCAGGATTGAAAGGCTCAGCCAGCACCCTTTCATTTTCTCCCAAGGACCTAAAGGCACAGGGACCGATAGGGTCAGCGTGACATGAAGTCCAGCCCAGCTGTTGGGAGATTTTTGGTGGCATTCCTCTTCACAGTTATTTCATTCCTTCTGTCCTCACCTTGCATGTTAGTTTCTGTGCTGTTTGTGGTTGGGCTGAAACCCAGTTGGGGGAAGGAAAAGTGATGCTCGGTTCATGTGCCCAGGGCATCCGTGGACTTTCCAGATGGCCCACGGCATTCAGGATACTGCTTCTCAGTATTCAGACTGGGCCCTGCACCAAAATGCCTAGCCGGGGAGTGAGGGTGCCCAAGGCCAGGCTTCAGCCCACTCATCAAGCCCTGTTTTGTTCCCTCATTCATGCAAAGATGCTCCATAGGTTGGCGGTGGCCTTGGAGGGACAGGGCTGTTTTAGAGAAGGAGAAACTGAGACTCAGAGAGGTGAAGTAACTTGCTCAAGGTCCCACCGCAGGTAGGTGGTAGAGCCAGGACACAATTTCAGGCCGGACTCCAGCCCTCACAGAGTGTGGCTGGCACACACGGGCTGGTTTCTGCCTGACCCGCAGCTGTACCATTTGGGCAGACGGATCACCCCGCACCTGATGTCCTAGGGTTCTTTTTTTGTTTAATGGTTTTCATTTATTTCCACTTACTTATCTCAGAGTTTTGGAAGTTACATCTTTTGTTTTTGTCTTAACCTTTCATGGTTTTTTGTTTTTTGTTTTGCTTTTTAGGGCCGCACCCGTGGCACATGGAGGTTCCCAGGCTAGGGGTCGAATCAGAGCTACAGCTGCCGGCCTACACCACAGCCACAGCAACGCTGGGTCCTTACCCCAATGAGCGAGGTCAGAGATTGAACCTGCATCTTCATGGATACTAATCGGGTTCATTACCACTGAGCCACCACGGGAACTCCCCCTGGAGTTCTCCTGATTTCAAGTAACAGAGACCAAACCAGCCAAAGAAAAAAAGAATACATTAGAAGGATTCTGAGAGGCCTGGTAGACTCTGGGGAAGGAGCTGGAAATCGTAACAGAATCTAGGAATGTCTGGGACAGCTCTGAGGCTCCCCAAGGTGGACGTTAATGGCCTTCAGTCCAGAATTCTGTCATTAACTTGATTTGGTTTCTAGTCCCTCAGTTAAATTTCCATTTCTTTTTCTTTCTTTCTTTTTTTTTTTTTTTTTTTGAGAGAAAGAGAGATTACACGATTGGACAGCTTGGGTCAAATGTCTGTACATTCTTCAGGTGTTTTGTGGAGTCAGGACCCCTATGACAGTCACGAGTGCCAGCAGCCTATGGCTCATAGGACAGCTGTCAGATCAGTGGCATTACACATTACGTACCACCCTTAGAACCTGCACGAGGGGCCACAGCCCAGAACTCCATGCTTCAGAGGGCCCTACATATTAAATACACAAACAGTTATTATTATTGAGCATTTTGATTTTTTTCAGCAAAAAAGTACTTTTCTGAAGACATGAATATTTTTGATTCTCATACTTAGTATAATTCATATTTTTGATGAAAGTATATTTAAATTTTGTACACTTTAAATACACTTACATTTTGTTTTCAATCCTTTAGGTCAGAGCTGGCCAGCTGTTTCTTAAAAGGCCAGATAAATAAATATTTGAGGCTGGCAGGCAATATAATTCGTCCCAACTATTCAACTCTGCTGTTGCAGCAGAAAAGCAGCTATCAATAAAATGTAAATGAATGTGTGTAGTTACGTTCCACTAAAACTTTATTTACAGAAATGGTTTGTTTATATGTTGCTTCATGTGTAAGATAATTTTTGGAGCTGCGGTGAACGAAAAGTGTTCTTTGATCAACTCTGAACAAGAGAGATTGTCAAATCTCACTCCACTGTCCACTGACGATTCATATTCAGAGGAACTTCATTCTGCTGAAGTCAATGGCAGATCTGCAGAAGCTAAGACTCCAAATCGGAAACTGTAATAGTCTTCATTGCCGTGGCTAATATTTCCCTTTCTCAAAAAACAGAAAATACGCTAAGATCTGAAAGTATGAATCCGTTACTTCTTGACTTGTTTTTCCTCCCCCAGTTCTGTTAGGTGCTGAGAGAACTCCAGAAGGTTAGGCTCTGGAAAACAGTTTCTCCTGAGGGCAGGTCTTATTATGAACAGAATGTTCTAGAGTATTTTGTAAGGGTGCTTTTTCCCTTCTCCCTGCTGGAGGGGACCTCTCTCTGAGGTCTTGGTGGAGCTCCAAGAGGTAAAACTCATCACAGCGTGCTCCCCAACCCGCCCCTGCCCCAGAGAGAGTCTCTCTGCAATTTTTAATCCTCAGGCTTGTCCACACTGAGCCTTCAGAAGTACGTCAACTAGTTTTCCTCCTCCAGTCCTGGTTCCTGAAGAGATCCAAGCTCATGGGTTTCTGCTCCGGTAAATTGAGATTCCCTGTATCTGCCTGTGAGCTTCCTCAGTTGGGGACGGCCATTTGTCCTTGACCCCACTTCTCCGGTGGATTTCAGAAGCGTTGATCATCTAGTTTGTTCAGCTTTTTACTTATTAGGGTGGAGGGGGGACTTCTGAGCTCCTTAAATACTGGCCCAGAAATGCTATGTCCTCTCATTTTCTCCCCTTTTTCACTGTAAATTCATTTCATTTTTTTTTTTTAATTTAAAAAGTGTTTACCAGCATGATTACAAGAACACTTTGCTTCACTCTCTGTGCTTCCTTTCTGGCCGTGATTATTCATATCGTGATTATTTGCTGAAGATAATCTTATTGCATAGATAGAGGAAGGAGATTTGATCTTTTAAATTTATTTATTTATTTATTTATTTATTTACTTATGTATTTATTTATTTATTTATTTATTTATTTATTTATTTATTTATTTATTTTCAGCCACCCCTGTAGCCTGTAGAAGTTCCCAGGCCTGGAATCAAATCCGAGCCATAGCTGCTGCCTATACCACAGCAGCAGCAATGCTAGGTCCTTAACCCACTGCACCACAGCGGGAACTACCAAGAAAGGTGATTTGAGACAGTGATCCAGGAGTTGTCTGGCGGCCTAGCAGTTCAGGATCTGGCGCTGTCACTGCTGTGGCTCTGGCTGATGCTCCGGTGCCGGTTTGCTCTCTGGCCCAGGAACCTCTGCGTGCCATGGGTGTGGCCAAAAAAAAAAAAAGGAAAAGAAACAGCGGTCGCTCTGGGTGGCAGGATGCTGCAGGCAGCTCTTGAGATGGCTCATGGAAGCCAACAGTGAAATCTCTTTCCAGCTCTGTGTTCTGGGCGTCACACTGGAAGCTTGCAAATGGCCGTGGAAATGCAAACATACAAAGTCGGTTGTTAAATACTTACTGAGAACAGCTCTGACGCTGTGTATCAAATATACGAGGTACATCACTGAACGTCAGGAATTGCGTGGGCCAGTCTGGTCTATACCCCTTTAAGGAAGTGGTGGAATTTTCAGGCCATGCTCAATTTTATGGTTTGATGGAGCAGATAACACCCAGCTAACGGAGGGGAGCACAAGTTGCACGACCTTCTGACATCTGGTCAGGAGTTTCATTTCTTTACCAGGCCCGGTATAACGCCAAGGACTTCTTGCCAAAACGAGGAGGATCTGCTTGCTGAACAGATCATAGCTTTGCACCAAAATCTTAGGGTTTCTGCTGATTCCCCAATCAGCGATCTACTCAAGCCACTGGGTCCACTGAGTTATGAAGGGCAAAGCACAGAGCTGCTGCCATCAGGGTCCAGACCAGCATAAGAGGCTTCTCTTGCTCCCAGCCCCACTCAGAAGTGGGAGTCTTACAGAAATTCCCATCATGGCTAAGTAGTTAATGAACCCAACTAGGATCCATGAGGACACAGGTTTGATCCCTGGCCTCGCCCAGTGGGTTAAGGATCCGGCGTTGCCGTGAGCTGTGGTGTAGGTCGCAGACGTGGCACGAATCTCTTGCTGCTGTGGCTGTGGTGTAGGCCAGCAGCTGAAGCTTTGATTCAACTCCTAGCCTGGGAACTTCCATATGCCACATGTGTGGCCTGAAAAAAGGACCTTCAGAGGCAGTAAGCGTAGTGACCACGAGAGAGGGCTGGGTTAGAGTGACGATGGCCTGACCTATGGGGGGAAAGGAAAGGAAAGGAAAGGAAGGAAAGGGAAGGGAAGGGAAGGGAAGGGAAGGGAAAGGGAAGGGAAGGGAAGGGAAGGGAAGGGAAGGGAAGGGAAGGGAAGGGAAGGGAAGGAAAGGAAAGGAAAGGAAAGGAAAGGAAAGGAAAGGAAAGGAAAGGAAAGGAAAGGAAAAAAAATACTACTGCTGAACTTTTTCAAATGTTCCATGTTGCCACGAATATCTGAAATTCCCCAAGGATGTGGAATTGTATGGGCTAATAGCTTTGACCGAGAGGTGACAGGAATTCCAGAAGCTTCCATCTTCTATTTGGCCCTTCTCTACTATGATGGTCATCCTTCTAAAAACCGAGGAGTCAGTGTGGACATTCTGTCAATTTCCAACCACATCCAATCAAACCACTGACTTAAAACATTGGCAAATGAACGAGGCGGTAGGTTTCAGTTCCCACGGCTTTCACCACTGTGGACTTGAGTCAGAACTCCGGTGAGCACCTTAGCCTCAAACTCCTCTGGCTGGTAGACCACAGTGATGTTTTGAGCCTCCAGGAATCAGTCTTAGCTCAGAGCCGGTGCTCAGTGTTCCTTTCTGCAGAGCAGAACGACCCAGTCCGATGACCCAGGTCACTTTGCAGTGAGTCAGGAGGGAGATTCCCATTGCTACAAGGTCCTGCTTTAAGGATGATGGGTTCCTTCCACGGGTTCTGAGCCTGTGAATTGAATCAGGCCTAGGGATTGACGGGCTAAGAGGCCAGGACCCTTTCACAATGACCTGAGTCAGATCCTAGAGGATCTTAGTAGATTACATGTCTATTTCAATCCAAGGTTTCCTAAAGCCAAGGAGCCACAACCAGGATCCCCGTAGGTCAGGCCATCGTCACTCTAACCCAGCCCTCTCTCGTGGTCACTACGCTTACTGCCTCTGATGGTCAAGTACCCCGGACCCTCCATCCTCGAAGTCAGCACATGTTCCATTGCACCGCCTCTGGCCCTGCCTCTGGTTTTCAGAGAACAGCCTTCACAGCACTTTCCAGGGGTGTCAGCACTCCCCTCAGCACTGTGTTTCTGGGGCAAGAGGTGCTCTCTTGGGGAGCCTAAATGAAGGGAGGATTCACTTCAGAACCCTAACTTGATGAGGAATTCCTGGTGTTTCAGTGTTGGCCACCACTAAGTCCACCAACCAGCCACAAAGACAACCACCTCCAGCCTCCTGGGCAGCAGATTAGACCCATGTCTCTGGGAAGGACTGCCCCTGGTAACTCCTACTGGGAAGCCAGTTGGTTTGAAAGATGCTTAGAAATAGAATCCCCAAAACACGCTAACAGATGACTGGATTAAGAAGATGTGGTACAGGAGTTCCCGTAGTGGCTCAGTGGTTAACGAATCCGACTAGGAACCATGAGGTTGCGGGTTTGATCCCTGGCCTTGCTCAGTGGGTTAAGGATCCAGCGTTGCTGTGAGCTGTGGTGTAGGTTGCAGACGCGACTTGGATCCCGCGTTGCCGTGACTGTGGCGAAGGCTGGCAGCTACAGCTCCTGTTAGACCCCTAGCCTGGGAACCTCCATATGCCGCCGGTGCGGCCCCAGATAAGGCAAAAAGACAAAAAAAAAGAGAGAAGATGTGGTACATATATGCAATGGAGCACGACTCAGCCATAAAAAGGAACAGAATGATGCCATTTGCAGCAACACAGAGGGGCCTAGAGATTCTCATACTAAGTGAAGTAAGTCAGACAAAGACAATAGCATATGGTATCACCATCGAAATGATGACACAAATGAACCTATCTACAAAACAGAAACAGACCCACAGATGACAGACTTGTGGTTGCCAAGGGGGAGAAAGGGTGGGGGGAGAGAAGGACAGGGAGTTTGGGATTAGCAGATGCAAACTGTTATATACACAATGAATAAACAACAAGGCGCTACTGTACAGTACAGGGAATGATATTCAAGATCCTGTGACAAGCCACAATGGAAAAGAATATGAAAAATAATATATATGTGTGTAACTGAGTCACTGCTGTACAGCAGAAATTAACACAGCATTGTAAATCAATGACATTTTTAAAAAAACTTTTTTTTGGTCTTCCTTTTTCTTAAGGGCCGCACCTGCGGCATACAGAAGTTCCCAGGCTAGGGGTTGAATCGGAGCTGCAGCTGCCGACCTACGCCACAGCCACAGCAACACCAGATCCAAGCCGCATCTGAGACCTACACCACAGCTCATGGCAACGCCGGATCCTTAACCTACTGAGCAAGGCCAGGGATCGAACCCACATCCTCGTGGATACTAGTCAGGTTCAGTACCACTGACTGAGCCACAATGGGAACTCCTAGAAAGACATTCTGATAGTGTGTCTGTGAGGCTGTTTCTAGAAGAGATGAGCGATTGAACCGGCGGACTGAGTAAAGATCTCTCTCACCCACCTGGGTGGACACCCCAGCCCACTGGGGGCCTGAAGAGAACAAAGAGATGGGGGGAAGGGTGAGTCCGCTCTTTGTCGCCCACCTTCTCCTGCCCTCCAGCATCGGCCCTCTCAGGCCTCTGGGCCGTGGAGGCTGGCCTGGCACTGCCAGCACCCCCACTCCCCACCTAATGGGTCTCAGGCCTTCCACCTCAGCCGGGAACTCCACTGCGGGCTCCCCTGGCTCTCGGGGCTTCCAGGACAGACTACGCATCAGCTTTCTGACCTTCACCTTGCAGGTGGCAAATAGTGGGACTTTGATTCCTGTAATAAGAGAGGGAGGGGGGGTGAAGAGGGACACACACTGCCCAGGCTGACGATCACCATGTCCGTTTGCTGCCAGCCACAGAAACCAGGCTCCCGGGACAAGTCCTTTCCTCTGTCCTCGTCTGGCTCCCGTTCCTCCAATAGCCACGTCCAGAAGCCAGGCTGCAGAGAGCCGGGAAGGAGTGTATGTCTCAGAGGCGCCCCCCCCCCGCAGATCCTCCGGGCTAAGAGGTCAAGTGTGGGGCGGGGGAGTAAAATGCATTGAGTTTGGGGTGGAAGGTTTATTTATTTGGTCGAGCCCACGATGGGCTGAAGTTCCTGGGCCAGGGACCGAACCCACGCCACAGCAGTAACAACAACAGATCCTTAACCTGCCGGGCCACCAGGGAACTCCTGGGTGGAAGATTTAAACCGGCACCTTCTACTAACCAACAGTTACTCAGTCTACTTGCCACGTGGTTAATGCTGGGCTTCGAGGCCCCCTCAACGAGGTAGAACTCAGCCTCTGGCCAAGACAAGCGAGATCAGACCCTTATCATCACCCCACTCATTTCACTGTAATGCCCCCTCCCCGCCACTTGAGCAACCTGGCCTGCTCCTTCCTAGCCCCTACTAGGAAAGGATGTGGCTCACTCCTCACCCTGTCCGTACGGGGGCCTTATCCCCCATCAACCAGCAAGTAGTTTTATCGTAGGACCCCTCTTTCCCCAACCAATCAGCAGGTCAGCAGGTGTCTCGCGAGACCTCTTCTCCTGGGCTGTAAAACCGCGGGAAGTCATCCCGCCTCCCTAAGAGCGTCTCTCATCTTAAACTTTTCTTTCTCCTTGCGGTTGGCTCTCCCTAATCATCAGGACATCGTCCTGCTGCACCGGTAGGTTCTCTTAGCTCGGTAAACTCTACTTTCTCTCCACCTCGCCATGCCAGAAAATTCTTCTTTCTGACCCGCGTGCACAGACCAGGACAGTTAAGGCTTCAGCAAAACTTGCTTGCGGACAGCACTGGGTCGTAGAGTTAAACCTCTCTAAACTGACCCTCCTCCGTGAAACTTCCTCTTAGACAATCTGGAACACAGCCGCTGCGTGGCCACTGCCCCCTGCCCCCCACGGCCCTCTATAGAAGGGGACACCGCAGGGAGTGGGTGCCGGGATCCCAGTTCCCTCCTGTCAGCCTTGGCTGTGACCCTGGGCCCCGCAGCCAGCACAGAGAGGAAAGCGGAAGATGCTGGCTCATGGCTCGATGACAGCCCTCCCACTCCTGGTGACGGCGACCAGATGGCGAAGCCCTGTCCTGAGACCACCCAGCGCTCGCAGCCGGAATGCGTCTGTCCGTCACAGGCAAGCAAATGAGCCCCTTGGGACTGCCGTTTTCAGCCCAGGGCTTGGTTCTTCAAGACCTGTCCACTTGGTGGGCTGTTAGTCCATCAGAGATGGGTTTGAAAAGGCGAAGCATAACGCTTTGCCCAGGACTCAGAGGACGAGGGCGGAGGTGGATGGGCTGCTCCTTTGGCGCCCTCAGTGCCAGCACTGTGACCACAGCCACCTGTAGCCAAGGCCCCGGGGACCAACACAGGGCTCATGGGTATAAGCGCAGTGACACTGGCCTGACCCAACTTCGGTCTGCCAGGAAAGTCAGACGTGGCCCTTGGCAGCTTCTGTCACTTCCCGTCTGCAAGCTTTGCGTGGGATGGAGGCTCAGAGCTGCACACAGACAGGGCCCAGCCCTCCGCTCCCTGCGGGACCCACGCAAGCAAGGGTTCTAGGCCAGCCCAGGCCAAGCTCAGGCCCGGAGTCGGTGCAGAAGAGAGCCCGGAGTGGTCTTGGAAGGCCCCAGGCAAGGGGCGGTGGGCCCCAAAGAGGGATGAGGTTTGGGGCCACTCGGGGAGCAGGCAGGGCACCGGGAAGACCCAGGAGGAGACTCATGCATGTGTTGGGCTAAACTCCACGGCCGCCTCCTACATCCAGGCCCGGGGCTGGGGATCAGCAGGACGGTGCCCTTGGGAGCTTCCTGTCCGAGGACAGACAGCAGGGAGAGCGTCCCGGACCATGAGAAGGGTCCCAGCCAAGTGTGAGAATGGGGTGCAGGTGGCCCGAGGGCTCGGGGCCGGGTGGGGGGGCCCTGTGTGTCTGGGAGGCTCTGGAGGAGACCCCCACTTGCTTGGCCAGCAGCGCCCACTGCTGCAGCCCCACCCTCTTTCCATTCCAGCTATCACTGAATTCTTGCTGCTCCGCAAAGTGCTTTGGTGCTTTGGCTGGTACCCAGACTCAAGACGCTCCTTCCTGTGTCTACCTGGCAAACCCTTGCTCATCCTCAGCCGCTGTGAATGGAAGGCCCCGACTCTGGTCTCCAGGACCCTGCCATGACCAGAATAAGGACATCAGACATTAACTCAGGTTATGTTCATTATAACTCTAGAAAGAAACATCAGCATCCTCATCTTAGAGACAAGGACACCGAGGCACAGAGAGGTTAAGTAAGTTGCCCAAGGTCACACAGAGACTTCCTCTAGAGCAGAAAACCCTTGTTCATTGTTTACAGGTCTGACACCCTTCCTGCCCAGAAGGGTCTCTAGAGGCCAGTGGGCCTTCCCTACCTGGCTTCACGGTATTTTTCTGCGTTAGAGTCCAAGGGATGTTTGTCCAGTAAAAAGTGTGCAGCTGCCCATGAAATAAGCAGCCGTCCCTGGCCCCCCCCACCCCCCGCTGGGGCTGCCACACCGGTGATGCCAGTCATGCCGTGTTGCCTCTGCTTCACTTCCTAGAGAGAGGGGGAGGGGACGGCGGGCACAGCCTCCGGGGACAGGAAAACAAAGTTCCCACACATGGTTCTCGGAATCGGATGCCCTCTGGCTATTAAGCGTGAAGGAATTCTTCCAAGAGGGACCAGGGAGAGGCAAGAAAGATGGAGACAACACGGAGCGACAGTGGAAGCACTGACCAGGGCTCGCGAACCGTGCTCTGGACCCTTGCCCAGATGTCAGCCCCCTTGACCTGGATGTCACTGTCCACGGGCAGTGCAGGCAGGCAGCTGGCCCCGCTCCCTGGGGCCAGGAAGCCTTGGGCACCAGCCCCTCAGCCCACGTGGCTTCCATCCTCGGAAAAGGCTGGCTCTTCCCTTCCTAGGTTCTGAGGTCTGTTTCTCACCATGGCACCTTCCCAGCTGCCTGACTTCCCAGAATCCTTGTACTTGGGCACATTCCACGGGACTAATCTGATTTTTCCTTTTTTTTTTTCTTCACCCACGGCATGCGGAAATTCCCCAGCCAGGAACTGAACCCTCGCCATTGCAGTAACCAGAGCCACTGCAGTGACAATTCCAGTTCTTAACCCACTGGGCCATAAGGGAATTCTGTGGACCGATCTGATTTTAATCACATGTCTCCATAGGCTAGATATACCCCCACTCTCGTCTTCCTCATTTTCCTGACAGACGTGTCAACAACCAGTGGGTAAACACAGTCTGTTGACCCCTCCAGCTTCTCTGCAAACACAGGCAAGCACACAGGGCCGCTCGCAACTCACACACACACATGCAAGATATCCACATACAGGCTTGGGGGTTCTGATTTCTCTCAGTACTCCTGATGGGTCCGTTCTTCCCACAGAGCTCGGCCAGCAGAATCAGGAAAAGAACTGCTTGGAGCATGGGTCTCCGTTAGTCCCAGATACCTTTCCCAAAAGCCACTGCCTCAGGACTCTCAAAATAATGGGGAACTCAAGTTGCCAGCATCAGCAAGGCCATCACAAACTTAATCAGAATAAGTTTCAGCCAAGAAAAGTGGCTTGGACCAGTGTTTCTCAAGCTTCTTTAATAGGCATACAAGCCGCACGGGGATCTTATTAACCTGCAGATGTTGATTCAGTAGGTTATACTATCTGTCAAGCTCCCACCGATGCTGCTTGTCCTCGGAACACACTTTGAGTAGCAAGAGCTTAAGCAAGATAGCTTCTTTCTCCCTCCTGTTCTTGAAGTCCAAGAGGAGTCAGTCTAGTGCCTGTGTGGTGCTCCCTGGTCTCAGAGACCCATGATGCTTCACCACATGTGACTTCTCTCGCCACAGTGAGCCTCATGATCCAAGATGACTGCAGGAGCGCCAGCTATTACACTACATTCCATCCAGCCCCTTTCTGACAGCTCTGATAAAACAAGAACTGACAGAAGAAGAGTTTGCTCCTTGACTATAAGAACACATCAGAATTTATACATTTCCACTAATATCCATTAGCCACAAAGAAGTCACACGGCCCCACCTTTGTCCATCTGCAAAGGAGTCTGGGAAATAGTTTTGTGTTCAGGTTACTGTGTGCCCAGCTACAGATTTGGAGTTCTTTACTGAGGAATTAAATAAGGAATAATGGGGGGGCAATTAGTCATCTCTGACAAGAGCGAGCTGAGATGAGACATTTCTGAACCTTGTTGGCGGGGCCAGTTTTTTCAATCTTCCAGCCCCAAAGACGAACATGAACCACATTTCTGGCTCCCAAGGCTTCTGACCACAACCTCTCAGTCCACCATTAAGCAAGTCTGAGCATATAATAAGCACGCTCAGCCTCTGAGGCAAGAGAAAGCCTCAGACTGCGAAGGCTCAGACCTTGGTTCTGCTTCTTACCGGTCATGTCATCTTGGGCTAGTTCCTCAAACTCTCTGTGCCTCAGTTTCCCGTCTGTGAAATGGGAATGATGGAAGTGTTGTCAAAGGGTCAGCGTGGGATGAAATGGGCACAGCTTGCAGAGTGAGGCGTCCACAAACAGCAGCTCTGCTGAGGAAATGAGGCCCATGCTAAGACCCTTTACCAGCCCACCTTGGACCACACCCTGCGGGGCGCCATGGGCATGGAAGTTACGATGGAAGAAGGAGGCCCAGGACCATCCTGTGGGAGCTGACACTCCGTAAGCTGAATCTAAGTCCCAGTTCGTGACCTGAGAGCTGTACCTTGAAAGACCAGTCATTCATTTGGAGATCACCTCAGTTTACTAGAAAATTTCACGCTGATTTTCCCATCAAAACTTTCTTTTAATTTTTTTTTTCTTTTTAGGGCCACACCTGTGACATAGGGAAGTTCCCAGGCCAGGGGTCAAATACAAGCTAGAGCTGCCAGCCTGCACTACAACCATGGCAACACTGGATCTGAGCCACATCTGAGAACTATACGGAAGCTTGTGGTAACCCCAGGTCCTTAACCCACTGAGCGAGTCCAGGGATCGAACCCGTATCCTCGTGGACACTATGTTGGGTTCTTAACCCTCTGAGCCATGATGAGAACTCCCTTCGACACTATTCAGCTCTTCTCTATGTGCTCGGCACTAGGGGTCCAGAAACTCACGAAGCCCGGGGCCCTCCCTGCCCCCAGGCCCTCACTGGCCAGCGGAGCCCAGCCTGAAGTGTTACCAGTGCCCTAACTGACATTTCTAAGGCCTGAGGTCCTGGTCTGGAAATTCCTGAAAACACCGGACCCCAGGGAGCGGCTGCCCTCACTGAGTGCGGCTCACACCAAAGCTCCCAGGAGAACAAAGAGGGTGCTGGGGCCGGGGGGAGGGGGGTGGCTGGGGGGTGACTGATGCAGGGAAGGAACCAGGCAGAAGGCTTGCCGGGTAAGGGACAGGACCAGAGCCACTTGTCCCTGTTTACTCACCACCGAGCCAGAAACACTCTGAACTTACTGGAAAACTCTCCTGGCACTTGGTTTTCCTCAAACGATACAAAAACAGGTTGGACTTCTCTAGTGTTTACCTGAAGACTTAATTACCTAATTATGAACTGGGTTGCCTGGCAGGCTGGCCAAGGTCAAGGTGGAGCAAATGCATCTGCTTCTCCTGTGGGTCCTGAGAAGGCTCAGGAGGGTGGCTGCCCAAGACAAGAGCAACCCGGAGGAGATGGCCGAGTTGGGGCTGGAAGGGTCCTGGAGTAGAACAGGGTTGGTCAGAATGCTGTGCAACTCTGAGCAGCTTCCTTAACCTCTCTGAACTACTGTCTTCATCTGCTAAGTGGAAACAGTAATGCTTTCTTCCCTGAGTGCGAGGATAAACAGTGGCAGCCTGGCACCTGGGACTCAGGCAAAGGCAGCTGCCTTTAGCAACCAAGTCCTTATTTGGACATGCTCTCGGGGACTCAGATGTTCTGGGGACCAACCTACCACCCTCCGTGTCCGTTGTAAACTGATTCCATCCCAGCAGTTACCCTCACTGCCCACCCAGAGTTTGCTCCCAGCCTCCCTGCTCCCAGACATGAACAGCACAACTTCAATGTGGCAGGTGACGCCACAAGCTACAGTGTAGGCCACAAACACAGCTTGGATCCCGAGTCGCTATGGCTGTGGCTGTGGTATAGGCTGGCAGCTGCAACTCTAATTTAACCCCTGGCCTGGGAATTTCCATATGCCACAGGTGTGGCCCTAAAAAATAATGATAGTAATAATAATAATAATAATAATAATAATAATAATAATAATAATAAGCTTTCCATAGGAACAGTTTTATGGGTGGTAACTCTTCAGGTTACTTAATAAAAATGTATTTAATTATGAAAAAAAAAAATGGCAGGTGACGTAGTCGGTGGATGTGACATTGGCACTTGGTGACATGAAACTCTCCCAGCTGCCCGGGGGCAGGGTTCCCCAGTTCAGCTATGCCACGTCATGACTCAGTTTCCTTTTGCTCTTGTCCCTCTGAGCTCGCAGGGTGCCATGTGCCTGCCCTGGGCCCAGATGGCACCCAGCTGCCTCTCTTCAATCCCCCAAGACCGTCGGCATTCTGCCGCGTAGCCTGGGCCCCAGGCACTGGGAAGAAACACAAACCTGAGCACATTGAAATCCTGGTGGGGCTCAGGGCGAGGCAGATGGTCCAGGCCCTGCTGACATGCATTTTTAGATTAACGATCATTTTCAGGGCAGCTGAGGGAGCTCTTCTGACTCCCTATCCGTGGTGCAAGGTCAAAGCCTCCTGGCCCAGGCCATGCCCCGCTCTCACAGGTAAGTGGTTATCTGTAAGTGTATCTTTGTGAGTGTTTGGGTGTGTGTTTGTGACTCCCTGGATGGCAGGGGGCTATAAGATAAATGATGGAGAGATGACGATAGATAGATGATAGATAGATAGATAGATAGATAGATAGATAGATAGATAGATAGATAGATAGATTTGTGGGGTGGGTGAATGAGTCGATGATGGAAGGATAGATGGATAGATAGTTAGACAGACAGATAACTGGGTAGTGGATGGATTTGTGGGTGGGTGAATGAGTGAATGTACGGAAGGATAGATGTGTGGATAAACAGAGACAGATGATAGATGATAGATAGATAGAGGGAAGGATGGACAGAGAGCGAAATGGATAAGCAGACAGATAACTGGGTAGCTGGGTGGATTTGTGTGTGGATGGATGGAAGGAAGCATGGATGGTTAGGCAGACAGATCCAGCCGTTCGTCCCCCGTGACCCCAGGATGGTGATTTGTTTGTAATGGACTCAGGTAACAGGGAAGGAAGGAAGGCGGAATCCAGGGCCGTCCGAGTGCCAAAGACCAAGGGAGCTGCGAAGACGCTGCAGCAGCAGAGGCTCCAGGCTCGAACCTCGAGGGCCCAGAGTGGGCTCAGCCACCCGGTTTCTCCGACCTACCCGTTTTCTCCTCTGGAGAACGGGAGTGATGAGCAGGGTGCCTGCCTCTCGAGGACAGACGGAGGATGAGCCGAGAAGACTGCGTTTACAGGTTCTCAGACGGCACAGGCCCAGGGCTTCGAGTTCGGGATCCACTTCCGTCCCTGCCACTCAGGACACCTGAGGACACCACTTGCCCACCCACCCCACCCCCTCACCCCCCGCAGCCTCAGCTGCAAACCCGGGAAAGGGAGTCGTTCCTTGGTGGGGGAGGTGGACATGGAACCAGGCTCTGGGGGTGGGGCTGGCGCTCAGCAACGGCGAGCCCTTGAACCTGCTGTCAGTGTCCTCTAGAAGGCCTGGCCCACTCCTGGCAGTTGCGAGGCTCAGAGAAATGCAGGTGGAAACGCGCTGCAGTGAAGTGTGCAGGCTCCGGGGCGGGGCGGGGGGGGCACTGAGGAGGCGCCGGTCAAGGCCAGCTCTTTGGAGGAGGCGCAGAGGATCGGCTGGCTCCCGGTAAAGGGAGGGAGATGCTGGCAAGGCCAGGAGACGAGAAATATTTTTAAAAACAAAAAACGACAGTTCTTGGGGAGACGCCAGTGTTTGCTAACCTGTGGATGTGTTCCCTCGGGAAGGGGCTGGGGGCCTGGCCGCTCGTGACAGCTGCCAACACAAACAGGGGAGGGACCTGGCTTCGTTTGTGGACACACACCTGGAATGGGGACCAGGGTCACAGGATGGTGGGAGGGGAGACGGGGTCGGGGGGTTCCACAGCCCTGGGCGCCCAGAGCTGTAAGTAAAGCCAGCAGCCGGCGGCCCTGGGTTCCTCTGGTCTTGGATGGGCCTCTCGTTTCTTCAAGGGCTTAAGATAATTTGCTCCCCTTTGGCCACTGATCCATCCATCCCTGAGCCCTGCTCACACCTTCGGGTCCTTGTGTCAGAAGGACCGTCCTGCTGGCTCAGCCCTCTCGGAGAAGCTGGCCTCCTCAGCCTCCCTCCCAGGGTTCGACCCCAGCTGCCTGTCCTGCTCACCCTCCTAGCTCCTGCGCCAGAGATGCGGGACCTGGGAGGGCCTGGCCCAGGGCAACCTCCCCGTGGATGGCGGGTACCCCTTAGTAGTCAACTATAAGCTCTTTTCCATGATCCTGAACTTGGACAAAATATTGCAGGAGATGAAAGGCTGGCTGCAGACGGACTGCCCAAGCTTAGCAAAATGGTGCAGATGAGGGGCATGCAGGGGTTTTTTGTGGGAGAGGAAGAGGTGAAGGAGGAAGGGGGAGGGGGCCTGAGGGGGAAGAGAGAGAGAGAGACCACCCCCCTGCCCTGCAAATGCCCTCCATGGGGTCCCAGGACCAGTCCCTGCAAATCCTTACACTAAATCTACTCTCGTGGGAATTCCCTGGTGACTAGCGGTTCAGGATCCAGCGTTGTCACTGCTGTGGCTCAGGTTCGAGTCCCGGCCCCGGAACTTCTGCATATCGTGGTCATGTCCAAAAAATTCCTATCTTGTCAATACATGTATGGGCTTTATTTTTTTAGGCATTTGTGTTTGGAAAAATAATACATGAATAGAAATATGCATAAAATAACGGTTCAGTTTAACAGATTATTAGTGAACTAAAGTACAGGCCAGTCGGAGAATGGAGATGGTAGCCACTTTCTGCGCACCACCTCCATTCCCTGCAAAGGTGACCAGCATCAGGCCTTGGGGCTTTTTTCCTTTTTTTTTCTTTTTTGGCCTCGCCCGCAGCATATGGAGGTTCCCAGGCCAGGGGTCTAACGGGAGCTTCCGCTGCCGGCCTACACCACAGCCACAGCAACGTGGGATCCTTAACCCACTGAGCGAGCCCAGGGATCAAACTTGCATCTTCATGAATATAAGCCACAACGGGAACTCCTCCCTTGTGGCTTTTCTTTATAACCTTATAGAACCACCCAGGCATTCAGCCATCAAGGCTGTAGCTTAATTCTCCTAGCTTTTCAGCTTTACATAAATGGAATCATACCTACGTGCTCCTTTGTGTTCAGGGTCTTTTATTCGGTGTAACGGCTTTGAGGTCGAATCCCGTTTGTCCTCGAGGCTGTGGTTGCTCCGTGCATGACCACAGAGCTCGTGTGCAGCTGTCCCACCACTGACTGAAGTGGGGGGGGGAGTTGCCATGTGGAGACTATTAGGAATCACCACCACCCCCCGCTGCCCTACCACTTAATTTTCTTCAGGATTCCTAAGAGAGCTCTGATTTTTATCATCAATAAGCAATGTGGACAAGGAGAAACAGCACTCAACTTGAAAATGGGGAGATCCAGAGAAATCCGGGTTCCGATGAACTAGTTCCTGGGCCTCTTGGGGAATGGAGATCCTTCATTTTCTGGGCCAAGAAATCAACATAGATTTCTTTCTTCCTTCCTTCCTTTTTATTTCTTTCTTTCCTTCTTCTTCTTCTTTTTTTTTTTTTTTTTTACTTTTTAAAGCCAAACCCATAGCACATGGAGGTTCCCAGGCTAGGGGTCAAATCAGAGCTGCAGCCGCAGGCCTATGCCACAGCCACAGCAACTCTGGGTCCGAGCCACTTCTGTGACCTACAACACAGCTTACGGCAACGCTGGGTCTTTAACTCACTGAACGAGGCCAGGGATCAAATCTTCATCCTCATGGATATTAGTCATGTTCTTAACCCACTGAACCACAACGAGGACTCTGGCAAAGATAGCATAGTTTTTTTTTTTTTTTTTTGAGCATGTGGCGTCTGAATGGGAGGGGAGGAGGCCCTGGAGGACAGGGCCTCGGGCTTCCAGAAGGAACCAGTCTCTGAGATGGGCTGAGAAGGATCATTTAGGATAAACTGCAAATTATTTAATTCAGTCCTTTGTACAGAAATCCCTCCAAACATCTGAGTCTCCCAGCTTCCTTGTCTCCCCAAGGTGGGTGGGCTCAGAAACCCTCCATTCCCCTCCACAGGGTCACCTGGTCACACCTCTCTGGACATTGAAACCCACTGTCTCTACCTGAGGGTGATGGGGGCCGGGGGGCGGGGGCAGCCCCCTGCAACCTCCGAGTACAAGCAGAAACAAACCAGGCCACGAACCTCCTACCGTGATGCCTGTCACGCAGTCAGAATTCTTGTCTTGAGCAGTTGGGCGTTTGGGTTCCAAGAACAGGAGTGGGCTTATGTTCCCAGGCAGTTCACGGCCTCCGAGGCCGGGTTCTACCGATGTCTTGCATGTGAAAGCTGGGGCGATCGGACAGGGACTTGGAAGAGGCAGCGGGACCAGAGGAACAAATTCAAGATGGTCTGGATCTGGGGCCACCCGCGGTGGCAGCTTGGTGAAGGATCACTCCCCTCTCCGGCCTCAGCTCGTCTCTCTGCAGAACGGGGAGCAGGGGAGCTGACCTCCAAGAGCAATCACTATCCAACACTCTGTGATTGCACACATGCTCCAAAAATGAGACTGTACAACATTAGAAGACATTTACGGAGCTCCTGCTGTGGCACAGCAAGATTGGGGGCATCTCTGGAACACTGAGAGGAAGGTTCGATCCCTGGCCTGGCCGGACGTAGTGGGCTAAGGTCACAACGGCAGCTTGGATCTGATCCCTGGCCTAGGAATTTCATATGCCACAGGGTGACCAAAAAAGAAAAATAAATAACTAAGAAGACGTTTATGATCAGGTCTGGGTTTATAAACCAGAGCCTTCCAGGGAGATCCACTGGAGAGCAAGCATTTGGTTGGGAGAACACAAATAACCAGATAACCCAGACCTGAGCTTGTGCTCTGTGCTTGATTGAGGTCAGTCATTGCAGAGGTTTTTTTTTTTTTTTTTTAATTGGCTGCAGTGGTGGCACAAGGAAGTTCCCGGGCCAGGGATCAAAACTGCAGTAACAACACTGGGTCCTTAACCCGCTGCACCACCAGAAAACTCCAGCAGATGCTTTTTTAAAAATATTTTTATTCAGATGTTTTCATCTGAATATATACACAATCAAATAAATATATATTAGCTGTATTGCAAGGACTTAGGGCCAACGACAAGCTTAGAGAGACTAGTCCACAAGATTTCCCTCACTTCTAACGCCAGTCGCAAGTTCTCAAAACCATCCTCAGGTTCTGCAATTGCTAGAAGGACTCAGTACTTACTAAAAGCTGTTACATTCACAGTTACACCTTTTTGCGGGGAAAAGATTCAATTTAAATCAGCCAAGGGGAGATGTGCTCATGGCAGAGTCTAAGAGGGCTCCAGATGTGGTGCTACTGGTTGTCATCTCTCTCTGGACATCGGTACCTGCCCAGCCATGGTGTGTGATGGTCCCCACAGAGGATCGGCAGCAGGGAAGCTCACCTGAGGCTTTGGTGTTTGGAGTTTCTCCCTGCAGATGCTTTCAGTGCTTGAAGAAGACGCGGGTGCACGTGGATAAACTAGATGCCTTACCACGCAACTGACTTCAACCGGCCCTCCGTCAATGCACTTCCAGGTTCTTTTTGCAAATGGCTATGTAATAGACAGCCCCATACCTACATTCCCACGTCACTTGCTTCCTCCAAAATAAAACACAGACTTAGCCTGGGTTTCCAAGCCCTGCATGAGCTGGGCCTGCTGCCTTCTCTGCACTTACCTCGGATCGCCCTGTGCCCACTGGCACCAGTTACTCCTGCCTGACTGCCAGGCCTCGAGGTCGCCAAGCCAGTCCTGCCTCGAGGCCGCTATGCCAGCTCTTCCCTCTTCTGGAAGGCTCTTCCTTGATCTTCAGTGACTTCTTCCTCGGCATTCAGAGCTCAGGCTAGATGTCACCTCCTCTGAGAAGCCCTCCTGCTTGTCCAAGTTTAAGTAGTCACTCTCACTCTCTTACATCAGTTCTCTGCACAGCCCTCTGAAGGCTGAATTGTGTCCTCTAAAAAGAGGCAGTCGAACCTTGGACAAGTCAGGGCCCGGAGGCCAGGACCCTCCGTGAAGTTGAAAATCCATGTATAATTTAGAGTCAGCCCTCTTAATACCTGGTTCCTCCATATCTGTGACTCTGTATCCATGGATTCAACCAACCCCGGATCATGAAGCACTATGGTATCTACTGTTGAAAATAATCCCTGTATAGGTGGCTCCACAGTTCAAACCTGTGCGGTTCAAGGTCAACTGCACATTGACTTCTTTGTCCCTGGTACCTGGGAAAGTGACTTTATTTTGGAAACACTCTTCACAGATGTAGTCAAGTTAAAATGAGGTCACACCGGACTAGGAAGAACCCTAATCCAATTAGTGGTGTCCATGCAAGAACAGATCGTTTGGTCAAAGACAAACAGAGAGGAGAAGCTACGTGACAACAGAGACAGGAGCGATGCATCTCCAAGCCAAAGACTACCAAGGGTGCCTGGCAGTCACCAGAACTCAGTAGAGTGCACTCACTGTGTACCCCAAAACAGCTGCCGTCCTACAATCTCCCTTCTCCATTCTCCCGGAGAATCCCCCGATCTCCCTCCCAGGCTGGTTCCCTTATTTTTTGGTTTACTTCTTTGTTTTGGTGGAGCCTGTCCTTAAGTAGCCTTCCAAGG
This sequence comes from Catagonus wagneri, assembly GCA_004024745.2. Taxonomy (NCBI): domain Eukaryota; kingdom Metazoa; phylum Chordata; class Mammalia; order Artiodactyla; family Tayassuidae; genus Catagonus; species Catagonus wagneri. The sequence goes on from PVHT020000521.1 coordinate 26,120,002, forward strand.
AGTTCCCGTTGTGGCAAGTGGAAATGAATCTGACTAGTATCCATGAGGATGTGGGTTTGATCCCTGGCCTTGCTCAGTGGGTTAAAGATCCGGTGTTGCCATGAGCTGTGGTGTAAGTCACAGATGCAGCTCAGATCCTGAGCTGTGGCATAGGCCAGCAGCTGCAGCTCCCATTGGACCCCTAGCTTAGGAACTTCCATATGCTGCAGGTTTGGCCCTAAAAAAAAAAAAGTAGCCTTCTGAGAAAGGGTATTTGAAAGGTAAAGTTTTTAAGACTTTGCATGTCTCAAAGTACCTTGATTATAGCCTCACCCGTGATTGGATGCTGAAGCTGTCACCAAAGCCCACCCAGGTTTAAGGGGAGGAGAGTAGACCTCACCTCTTGCTAGGAATATGTCAACATCCTGGAAGATCATATGAGACAGGAAATATCGTGATAGTCATTTTTGTTATCAGTTGTCCTGGATGGGTTCCCTATTGCTATCATTATAAGTTTAGTGTTAAAAAAAAAAAGAGCAGAAACAAAAAATGTTATAATTGTATGGCTCTGGAGGCCAAATTCCAGAAGAGGTCAGAAGTCCAGCCGGCCAAATGGAGGTGTTGGCACAGCGTTTTTCTGCTTCCCTTGGCTGGTGGGCCCTTCCTCCCTCTTCCCAGCATATGATTCTGCTCCCACTGTCCCCCCCACCCCGACTCTGACCCCTCGCCTCTCTCATAAGAACCCTTGTGATGACATTGGCCCAGCTGGATAGTTCAGCACATCCCCCCATCTTCAGAGTCCCTTTGGCCACATAACGTACCATATTCCCAGATCCTGAGGACCAGGGTGTGGACATCTCTGGGAGAGGGACATTATGCTGCCTCCCACATTCACATACAGAGAGCCGTTTGTTTGTATGTTTCTCAGGTGGCAGAGTCCTCCGGGGCTGCTCCGGTGACCTGAAAACCCTTTGCCCTTTCCTTGGGGCGCCCACCCTACTCAGACGCTCCAGCCCGAAGCATCCTTCACTGGGTACAGACCACTCCCAGGTTTACAGACGCTCGAGCCAGGCATCAGCCAGTCCTTCCTCCCCCTTCCCCTGGAGGTCACCTTCGTCCCTGGACATCAGCCTGCCCTCAGCTCCCAGAATTCTGAGCACCGAATACTCCGTGGTCTCTCGAGAGTCCTGCCGGGTCCAGAGAATCTCTCTGTCACCGTGATGCAGAGCTCTCTTTGGGAGCAAGTTCTTGGGCAACACGCTGACCCGCTTTAGGTTTCAGTGCCCTTGGCTTTCACCTGGGAGGTGACACAGTTGAGAAGAGTTAGGTGATCCAAGCCAAGTCCCACCTGTATCTAAATTCAACTCCCTTAAGAGGTTCCTGATGGACAGATCGGGGAAGGGACCATACAAGGGAGCAGAATGTCCCCGCATCTCCCAGGGAGCCCCACCCAGGCCGAGCCACCCGACACTTCAGCCCCTCGGACCCTGATCTCCCCACCTCTCTTGCTCTGATCACCAGATCTCCCCCCACCTAGCAAATCCGTGCCCCACCCTTTCCAACAACACCCATCCCATCTCTCTCTTCTCTAAAGAGACGTTGCAAAACTGCACGCAAGTGGAGAGAGCAAAATAGTAAACATCCATGTACCTCGGGCTCGGGGGGTTATCATAACAAAGTTCGCCTCCAAATTTTTTTTAAAGGCTTAAAACACTACAGGGATGATGGAAGTCACCCGTGTGTCCCTTCTGAGTTCCTTTGCCCTCCCTGAACTTAACCCCTCCATCCCTAGGGGACACCACTGTCCTGACTCAGATATGTCCAAAAATAGAGTGTCCACATTTTTTCTACGTAGGCGTGCTTCCATAAAAAACAGATAACAAACATGAGCCTCAACTACCTACAAATACAGTATAATCACTGTCAAAATTCCAACAGCTTTTGGATTTCCCTTGTGGAACAGCAGGTTAAAGATCGGTGTTGTCATTGCAGTGGCTCGTGTCACTGCTGTGGCATGGGTTTGATCCCTGGCCCCAGAACTTCTGTGTGCCAAAGTCGTGGCCCAAAAAAATTTTCAACAGCTTTTTTTCACAGAAACAGAAAAGCCGATACTTAGATCCACCTGGAATTGCAAGGGGCTTTGGACTGTCAAAACTACCTTAAAAATGAAAAAGTAGGGTCAGGAAGGAGCTCACAATTCCTGATTTGAAAACTTACTGCAAAGCTCTGGGAATTAAAACAGTATAGTGTGGCCTAAGGACGGTTACGGAGACCAGTGGAATGCAATAGACAGCTCAAAACTAAACCCTGCCATATACGGCCAACTGATTTTTGACAAGGGTGCCAGAATCATTCGGTGGGCAGAGGACAATCTTCTCAACAAATGGCGCTCGGAAACCTGGGTATCCACCAAAACACCACGCACAGAAAATAACTCAGCATGGATCAAAGTCCTAAACTTAAAGTCTTGAACTTCAAAATTCTTCAGAGAAAATGTCACCATTGAATTTGGCAACAATTTCATGGATTTGACATCAAAATTATGGATAACAAAAGAAAAAGTAAATTGGACTTTGTCAAAATTTAGTCTAAGTTTTTAAATTTGCTGGCATAAAGAATTCATAATAACCTCTTCTTATCTTTTCATATCTGTAGGATCTTTTTCTTTGTTGACACTGGTAACTTAACGTTACCTCTGTTTTTATCTAGAGGTTTATCAATTTCATTACCATTTTATTTTATTTATTTATTTATTTATTTATTTATTTATTGCCTTGTCTAGGGCTGCACTCGTGGCATATGGAGATTCCCAGGCTAGGGGTCTAATCGGAGTTGTAGCTGCCGGCCTACGCCACAGCCACAGCAACACGGGATCCGAGCCACATCTGTAACCTATACAACAGCACATGGCAACGCTGGATCCCCAACCCACTGACTGAGGCCAGGGACTGAACCCACATCCTCAGGTATACTAGTCAGATTCGTTCCCGCTGCACCACAACAGAAACTCCCCACACCATTTTTTAATCCAATTTGAAAATATTTGTCTTTTAATAGGACTATTGAGTGGGTTTTAAATCTACCGAATTGTTTCTTTTTTAAAAAAACTTATCCTGGAGTTCTCATTGTGCTCCACGGGTTAAGAAACTGACTAGTATCCATGAGAATGCAGGGTCAATCCCTGGCCTCACTCATTGGGTTAAGGATCTGGCACTGCAGGCAGCCGAAGTGTAGGTCACAGATGTGACCTGGATCTGGTGTTGCCGTGGCCGTGGTGTAGGCCTGCAGCTGCAGCTCTGATTCAACCCCTAACCAGGGAACTCTCATATGCCATAGATGTGGCCCTAAAAAGAAAGAAAAAGAGAGAGAGAGAGAGAGAGAGAGAAAGAAAGAAAGTAAGTAAGTTATCCCATCTTTTCTTTAAATCTTTATTTCTCCCTTTTCCCACGTGTATGGGCTTGTGTGTGTACTTCACTTTACCTCTTCCGTTAAGTTTTTTATGATATTTCCATTTGTTTTTGGTGGTTAACTCAGAGATGCATCACTGACTTTTGGAGTCTACCTTAAATTGGTACGTTTACTACTTCATAAATAATACGCGAAACAGAACAGCTTACATCCGGCCATGTATAGCCATCCTATCTGTTGTGCTTTTGTTGTTATAAATTTTACTTTAGTGGTATAAACGGTATAAATCCCATAAGCCATAGTTATCATTGCTGCTTCAAACTGTCGATCCTCTTCTATTTGTTCACATATTTGCCCTTCAGGCACCCTCCTCTCTATCCTGCAGTTCTATGTTTCCATTTGGGACAGATTTCCTTGGATTCTTTTTTTTTTGTCTTTTTGCCTTGTTTGGGCCACACCCGCGGCATATGGAGGTTCCCAGGTAGGGGTCTAACAGGAGCTGGAGCTGCCGGCCTACACCACAGCCACAGCAACACGGGATCCGAGCCGCGTCTGCAACCTACACCACAGCTCACGGCAACGCTGGATCCTTAACCCACTGAGCAAGGCCAGGGATCGAACCCACAACCTCATGGTTCCAAGTCGGATTTGTTAACCACTGAGCCATGACGGGAACTCCCCAATTGAAAAATCTTAAATGGGATCCCAGAGAAAGTGGTGATGCATAATTATTAATTCCCTCATTTGGAAGATTGTGCTCTGGTTATTTGGGAGAGTACTTCACAGGAAGCACACACTAAGTATTCGAGGGTATGAAGGCATCAGGTTGGCCAAACCCTCAAGTGGTTCAGCCGTGAGCTGTGGTGTAGGTTGCAGACGCGGCTGGGATCCCGCGTTGCTGTGGCTGTGGCCAAGGCCGGCGGCTACAGCTCCTGTTAGACCCCTAGCCTGGGAGCCTCCACATGCCGCGGGTGCAGCCCTAAATACGGCAAAAAGACAAAAAACAAATTTCCAATTGTCCCGTACACGCCCTTAAAAAAGGAAGCCATGCTTTGCATTTGGTTGTCATGAACCATCGTGCCATTTTGGTCTCCTTCAATCTGGACCAGCTCCTTGACATTTCCTGGATTTTCCTGATCTCTATACTTTTGAAGATTATTGGCCAGATATTTCGCTGAGCATCTCTCAATGTCTATTGGACCGCTATGTCAGCATTAAATCCAGCTTCTGCGTCTTTGGCAGGATTATCTTGGCATCCCGTCAGGTGGTGGTACCATTTTGTGCCATGTTTACTTTCATCATTTAATCAAGGTGAGATGTGCCAGTCTTCTCCACTGGAAAGTTATTGTTGGGAGTTCCCTTTGTGGCTTAGCAGTTAACGGACCCAACTAGGATCCTTGAGGATGCAGGTTCGATCCCTGGCCTCGCTCAGTGGGTTCAGGATCTGGCATGGCCGTGAGCTGTGGTGTAGGTCGCAGACGCGGCTCGGATCAGGCATTGCTGTGGCTGTGGCCTAGGCCAGCGGCTACAGCTCCAATTAGAACCCTAGCCTGGGAACTTCCATAGGCTGAGGGTGGATCCCCAAAATAGCAAAGAAAAAAACAATGTTATTCTTGGAGTTCCTGCCTTGGTGCAATGGGATTGGCAGCATCTCTGCAGTGCGGGTTCAGTTCCAGCCTGGCACAGTGGGTTAAAGGATCCGGCGTTACTGCAGCTTTGGCGTAGGTCACACTTGCAGCTCAAATCTGATCCCTGGCCCTGGGAACTCCATGTGCCTCCAGGTGACCAAAAAAAGGAAAAAGAAAAGAAAGGGGTTTTTTTTCTCCTTTTATAATTAATAAGCATTTGGAAAGGGTAGTACTGAAACTAGGTAAATAAGTCTTGGTCCTCAGAGAACTTTCCAATTTTAACTACTCATCTATCTGTCTGTCTATCTATCTATCATCTATCATTGTGTAGACTTGTGGTTTCCTATTTTATATAAAGGGTTATAAATCACAGTAATTGTTTATTTTGATTTTCAGATTGTTCCTAATTTGATTGGTGGGAGTCACTTCAAGACAGCTTCTGTATCTTTTTGACATGTCCCTGTCATTCTTTGAGCTGTTCCTTGCATTTTGGCACAAGATATTCCAGACTCATCTTATATTTTCCCTGTTCTAGTCCTGGAATCAGTTGTTTCTCCAAGGATTCTTGGTTCCTGTTTTAGAAAATGGTATTTAGACGCCAAAATCTGCATGTTAGCTATGTTCACTGCTTACAAGGTATTTCTGCTCTCTGCTCTGTCTGCTCTGTGTGAATACAGCTAGAGAATATGTGTGCAATATATTAAAATATAGGCATGAATTCACCCAGATACATTCTATCCCAAACCAACATCATTCTGGTTTTCTTCTTTTTCTGTATTATAAGACCCTCTCTGACTCTCCCCAGATGGGGATCTACTCCTCCCCTTCTCAGCCTCTGGCATCGTACGTCTGGCTTCTCTCCATGAGAATGTATTTCTCATCCTGTTGGGGCTCTGACACCCTGCCCCAGGCCACTGTGGCTTCTTTCTCTCCCTGCACATGCGCGCGCGCGCCGCGCGCACACACACACACACACACACACACACACGCCTCCTTGCTCTGTCCCACATAATAGCTTCAGAACTGAATTGCTCAGGGAGGGAAAGAAGTAAAAGGAAGGGAAAGAGGAGCATGAATTGACTTCATTTTTTAAAGAAAATTTTTTACTGGGTATAGAACTTTCCTTTCTGCAAAGGCATTCCATTGTCTTCTGGCTTTCATCATGGCAACTGATAAGTCAGCCGTCATTGCTGTGGCTCCTCTGAATGCAATGTGTTTTATTTTTTCTCGCTGCTTTTAATATTTTCTCATTGTCTTTGGTTTTCATGCTTTGACTATAACGTGCCGATGTGTAGTCTTCTCTGTATTTCTTTTCCTTGGGATTCACTCAGCTTTGTGAATCTGTGAGTTGATGTCTTTATACAGTTTTGAAAGTTCTTGCCTTTCATCTCTTCAAATACAATTTGCTTTATTATCTCTCCTTCCTCTCTTCCTGAAAATCTAATTAGATTATATTATTTCTGTGACTGTGCTCCAATATGTGGCTTATACTTTGACCTGTTATTTTATTTTAGTTATTTTTTTCTTTTTTGGCCACACCTGCAGCATGAGAGTTCCCAGACTAGAGGTCAAAACAGAGCTACAGCTGCCAGCCTACACCACAGGCACAGCAACACCAGATGTGAACCACATCTAGGAACTACACTTCAGCTTGTGGCAACACCTGAGATCCTTAACCCACTGAATGAGGCCAGGAGTTGAACTCGCATCCTCATGGACACGACATCGAGTTCCTAACCCATGGAGCCACAACAGGTACTCCTTGATCTGTTGTTTTAATTATTTTCTCTCTCTGTGCTTCAGTTTGGTACTTTCTATATACCTGTCTTTGAGCTTACTGATCTTTTCATCTACTGTGTTTAGATTGTCATTAAATCCATTCCATGAATTTTTTGTTCCCTGATGCATGTAAAAGTTTTGTTTACACTCACTGTAGTCTATGAACAGCACAATAGCACTGTCTTTAAAAATGTACATAATGTGATTTTAAAAGACTTTCTTGCTAAATGTTAAAAAAAAAAACAACAACACAAAAAACACTGATCACCAGAGATTTCAGCAAGCTGGGGCAGTAAGATCAAACATTGCTGATAAGAGATCACCATAACAAACAAGCCAATAAAGAAAAAGTTTGAAATATTGAGAGAATTACCAAAATGTGACACAGAGACACAGAGTCAGCAAATGTTGTTTGGAAAATGGCATGGATAAACTTGATCGGAGGCAGGGTTGCCAAAAACCTTCAATTTGTAAAAAAGCGCAGTATCTGTGAAATGCAGTAAATCCGAGCTCTGCCTGCATGGACATTGCAGGGGTGTTGTTAAGCAAGGAGTGAAACGACAGCAAGTCTGGTGTACACGGGAGATACCTGTAAACAGCAACCGTGCCTCTCCCTGGGTCCCCGACACCTCCCGCTCCCACGTGCCCAGCTCTGTGCTTGGTCAGCGTCTACACTCACACTACGCGCAGTCAGATCTCTCTCCTGTCCAGCACACCTGAAGACAACGCCCGGGGCTTCCCCACCTTCCCTGCAACAGGGGGAGGGCCTTCCAAGGGGCTGGGCCAAGGACCAGTGGGAGCCAATGAGAGCGCGGGAAGGCCACCAAGGAGCCAATGGACGCGGAGCAGGGCGGGGCAGGGCAGGGCTGGACCTTCCGGATGCTCCAGGCCGGCTGGTGCTGTCTTGGAGGCTGTGCGCAGGGCGCGGGGCCAGCCACCTGCTTCCACCCGCTTCTCAGCGCCGGAAAGCACTAATAAATTAGGTTAGTAGGGACAGAAAAAGAGCCCTTTCTGTCTGACAAGAAAAAGTTTTGTCAGTATCTATCTCAAAAACCCAAACAGAACAGTGATGTGGGTCCTCTGGCTCAGCTTTGAATGGGCTTGGCCGGGGGTGCTGGGCGCCCAAAGGGCCCTCAGGGGCTGAAACCGAGTGGCTTCTGCTCTGCTGGTTTTGGCGAGGAGAAAAGAACCTCTGTGGGGTTGGAAGCAGGCGCCCTCCCCCAGCTCTGGCCTGCAGGCAGAGGGTCACTTGCTTTATAGCTCTGAGCCTCCTCACCCACCATCCCTGCTCCTGGCCTCCTGTCTGCCCCCCACAAGCTACCCTCCCCCACTTTGCAAAAGTCTTCCATGGCTGCTGCTTCTCTTCCGTCCAGCCTCAGCTACCCCCACCACCTTTTCCCCTCCCTCCCCATCACTCTCCAGCACATCATTCTGCTTTTTTTTTTTTAACCGAACTTATTCCAGTATGGAATCATTAATTCATCTATCCATTGTCTGCTCCCCAAACAACTGAGTGTCAGCTCCATCAGGCCAGGGACCCTGCTGTCTTGTTCGCTGTGCATTCCAGGTCACAGAGCAGACAGCGAACAAATACACTTTGAGTGAATGAATGAATGAATTCAAAATTCATTCCCGTTGTGGCACAGCAGAAATGAACCTGACTAGTATCCATGAGGGTTCAATCCCTGGCCTCGCTCAGTGGGTCAAGGATCTGGTGTTGCCATGAGTTGTGTTGTAGTTTGCAGATACGGCTCCGATCCAGCGTTGCTGTGGCTGTGGCATAGGCCGGTAACGGGCAGCTCCGATTCAACCCCTAGCCTGGGATTTCCATGTGTTGCAGGCGCGGCCATAAAAAGAAAAAAAAAGTGATACTTAAGTGCCTTCTGGAGCCATTCTTGTGGGTGGTTGCTGAGTCTGACCAATGGCCTTATTCTCCACATTCACTTGAAGGAAGACTTGTCACTGGTGGTAGAGACATAGGGGGTCCTGCATTAAACACCAGCATGAGTGGCACTGGCCCAGATATGTCTGTATGGCTATCTCTCCCACACAACTAAAAGTGGGGAGAGTTCCTGCCAGCATCTCAGACCTTAGGGGTTTTCTAGAATGATGGTAGGCTAGATGTCCCGAAATCCTTGAATATCTTGTTGATATTTTATTAAGTTGAGAGGTCTACACTTGTCAAAATAATAATAAAAATGACCAGTATATTTTGAGTGCCTGCTAGGTTCCTATACCAGACGTTACCCTGTCTCAGGTCAGGATGTGGTAATGAAACGCCACGGACTGGGTGGCTCAAATAAGAGACATTTAATTCTCACGGTTTGATACCAAGATCAAGGTGTCAGCAGATTCAGTTCCTAGTAAGGGCCCACTTCTTGGCTGGCAGGTGGCCCCCTCCGTGCTGTGTCTTCACATGCTGTTCTCTGCTTTTCCTATAAGGGCACTAATTGCTTGGTGCGGTCCCCACCCTCATGACCTCATGGAAACGCAATTACCTTCCAAGGGCCCCATCTCCTAATACCATCACATTGAGGGCTAGGGTTTCAATATAAGCTTGGGGGGCACACACATGCCATCCATAGCCTCCCGTACAGTGACTAGAATCCCTGCAGAAATACAAAGTGATTCATCTCTTTAGCAGGACTCACTCAAAGTCACACAGTAAAATGGAATGTCAGTGGCCTCCCTCTACAGTAAGCTGCCCCCCCCCCCAAACCTGCTAGCTATCCTCTGTCACACAGGGCTCACATAATGGGCCGGGGGGCCGGTCTGCCTGGCCAATTAATCATGGAATTTGTGGCTGAAAAAAAAATAAATAACCTCCCAGAAAAAATGACATCATGGACTGGATGCTACCTTTGACCCTGAGTATCACGTTTGGGATTTGCTCATTTCGTCCTTCATTTCCCCAAGGGTTTGTTGGGAGTCTTCTCCATCTCCTGGGATACACAGTGAACAAGATGGCAGAGGGGCTCAGGCCCCACAGATGCATTTCTGAAATTCAAGGGCAAGTGTGTCAGAAGGACAGTCCAGGAAGGGCCCTCATCCCAAGGCCCAGCAAGGCCCCAGCGTCTGCTGCTTCCTGGCCCCCAGCGCCTCCTGTGATGTCCACCTTGTGACAGCGGCCACCGCTGCCCCACACCTCCCCTTTGTGACTTTATTTGCTTTCCCGCATCTGAGGAGTTTTTAATGGGAGAAAGGGCCGAGGAATGGGGTTGTTTGAGGACAAGGAAACGAGCCACTTGCTGTGATGAATGTTCTTGAAAAGCAATTTATTTTTTCACGGGTAGCTCGCCGGGCTTGGGAACAAAAGTGCTTTGGCCGCCTATCAAATATTAACAGAGGCTGTTTCTTCGGCATTTCTCTTTCCCTGCACACGCTCATTTGCGCCTCGCCCTAGGCATGACAGAAATGACACTGAGGTCAAGGGCTCCCTGGGGTCCCCTTCCAGGATAAAGGGGCAGCTGCTTTCAAGGGCTGTGGGACCCTCTCCCTCTCCCCCACCCTCTCCCTGCCCTGCTCATTTGCTCCCCAGTGGTGACTGCACTGCAAGGACATCTGCAGCCCCCTGCTGGGAGGGGACGGAGCGGGTCCCTGGGCAATCAGAGGCCCCGTGAAGTCCTGGGCACACCAAGGCTGCCCGCACTTTAGCAAGAGAGGAAACAGCCCTGCCCCTCTGCCTCCTGGATTCCAACCACATCCCCCAGGGAGGGCCCCCTCCCGCATCTCTGCTTCCCCCCCCCACCGCCCCCCGCGAGGAGAATCCCTCCCCACAAAGGATGAGCTCCCAGGCACAGGGGTGCCTCTGCTGGGCGGGGGGACCGCTCAGGCCACTGAGACTCCTGATTCTTTTGCTGGGGCCCTGTGTTTGCCAAATGATGGTGGCACCTGGCTGTCCGGGGGAAGCCTCTACACCCCTGGGAAACCGGACAGCTAAAGCCAGACAGGGCCCTCCCAGTACTGGCGGGAAAGCGATGGTGTCTGAAACTTGCAGCGATGCGAGCCCGAGTTTTAGCAATAATTCCAGGCATCTCCCGCTGGCTTGCAGGAAGGAAGACCAGACCAAACCCCGCCTCTCTCTTGCTCCTCTTTGAGCCAACTCTTGCTTTTACATTTGCCGAAGGGAAGAGGGAAACAAGAGGCTAGCAGAAGGGGGTCCCTCAGCCTGAACAGAAGGTGGACGTCCCCATCCGATCATGTTGGAAACGGGTCAGGAAGTATGACCCAACTTCCCCAGCGGAGAGCTGGGCTTCGGAGTGTGGGTTGGTTCTCCTGAAGGGGGAGTGATATTTCTCACCTCCGTGATTACGGAGTAGAAGACTTTTTCTACTAGAAAAGGAACTTGAAACAAGGGGCCGGGGGAGCATGTCTTCCTTTTGCCCCCGTGCCAATCCCAGCTCTGGAATTACACCGATTTCTGGACTGAGGCCCCCAAACCCAACTTCAGGCAAGTCTGCAGCAGTTCAAGAGGATCAGGCCTGTGCTGTCCTCCTCTGGGACTAGTAACCAGGCTCCAAATGGGGTCTCCAACGAGCCGGACCTCCTAGAATTCTCCCGCTTTCAGAGTCCTCTCCCCTTCCACATGGGCTGGCCTGGCAACTCGCTTTTGACTAGTAGAATGTGATAGCGGTCATGCTGGCACGTCAGAGCTTAAGTCCTCAAAAGCCTTGCAGCTTCTGCTGGGGTCTCTTGGGTGAAGCACCTGGGAGTAGCCAGGCTCCGTGGAAGAAGTCTGACTACCCCGAGACCTCCAGGCTTAGAGGAAGCCTATGTAGAGAGGCCATTTGGGGAGACAGCTACCTGGCCGGTCCCCAGCTTTCCCAGCCACTGTGGCTAGAGTGCCAGGCATGCCAGTAACAAAGCCATGCAGGGGACCCACCCAGTGGAGTCTGAGGACTCCAGCTCCTGCCACCATCTAATTACAGAGATGCCAGTGTTCCCGTCGTGGAGCAGCAGAAATGAATCCAACTAGGAACGATGAGATTCTGGGTTCGATCCCTGGCCTCGCTCAGTGGGTTAAGGATCCGGCATTGCCGTGAGCTGTGGTGTAGGTCACAGACATGGCTCAGATCTGGCGTCGCTGTGGCTGTGGCTGTTGGGAAGGCTGGCAGCTACAGCTCCGATTAGACCCCTAGCCTGGGAACCTCCATATGCCGCCGGTGCTGCCCTAAAATGACAAAAGCCAAATAAATAAATAAATAAATAAATACGGGATGCCAAGTGAGAACCACCCAGCTGAGCCCAGTCAACTCGCGAAAGAACATAATAACTGGCTACCGTAAACCACTAAGTTTTGGAGGGTTCTGTAGTGCAGCACAGAAACCTGGAACAGAGACCCTGGCCTGGAGAAGCAGGAGCTTAGCCAGGAATACCTCAGCCCCACTGGCCAACACAGCAGTTTTGAACTTGCTCAGTTAAGGTATCTTTTGCCCACTGGCAAGCATAATTCAAACCCTGACATGTAAAAGAGATAAAAGCAGTAGCCCTCTTTTTAGAAAGGTGAGAGGAGGAGTTCCCTGTGGCCTAGTGGTTAAAGGATCCACATCGTCACTGTTGTGACCCGGGTCACCGCGATGACCCAGGTTTGATCCCTGGCCGGGGAGAAACCAAAACAAATTTTTTAAATAAAAACAAAACAAAAAAGATGAGGAGTTCACACTGTGGTTCGGCAGGTTAAGAACCCAGCTGGGGAGCTCCCGTTGTGGTGCAGCGGAAATGAATCCGACTAGGAACCATGAGGTTGTGGGTTCGATCTTTGACCTTGCTCAGTAGGTTAAAAGATCCAGCATTGCCGTGAGCTGTGGTGTAGGCCACAGGCACAGCTTGGCTCTGATGTTGCTGTGACTGTGGCGTAGACCAGCAGCTGCAGCTCTGATTCAACCTGTAGCCTGGGAACCTCCATATGCTGCGGGTGTGGCCCTAAAAAGCAAAAAAAAAAAAAAAAAACCAACTGGTATCCATGAGAACGTAGGTCTGATCCCTGGCCTCACTCAGTGGGTTAAGGATCCAGCATTGACGCCATCTGTGACATAGGCATTGCCATGGCTGTGGCCTCTGTTTCAACCCTAGCCTGGGAACTTCCATATGCCGCATGTGCAGCCCTAAAGAGGGGGGGAAAAAAAAGATGAGAGGGGCAATCTCCCCTCCCCTCATCTACCCCTGCTGCAGCCCCTGGGAAATGAATGAGAATTCTCAGGACTCCTTTTTCTCTCTCTCCCTCTCTTTCTCCTTTCCCCTCTCCCTCTCCCTCATTTCTTTTTTCCCAAAAAAACAAAATGCCTCACAGCAGGCTTTCTTCACCCACACTCCCCTGATCAGAGAGTATCCTGGCCACGCCCTGGAGGGGGAACCAACAGTGGCCCAGATGGGGCCTCCCGTCCATCTGAAAGTTGCAGAGTTGACCATCTGCTCCCTTTCAGCTCCAGTATCCTCTGGTGACACCCTGCCTTCGTTCACCAAAGGGCACCAGCCGCCCAGCCAGCCCCCTGAGATGCTAGAACACCTTTTCTGCCAAGAGATGTTGTTATCAAAAGGTGGTGTCATCAGCCTCTGCTTCCAGCCCACCTTTCAGACAGAGAAAAGTCACACATATATAATCTGGGAATACTACTCAGTCATAAAGAAAGAATGAAAGAATGCCATTTGCAGCAACATGGATGCAACTAGAGATTTTCATACTCAGTGAAGTAAGTCAAAAAGAGAAAGACAAATACCATATGATATTACTTATAAGTGGAATCTAAAATATGGCATAAATGACCCTATCTACAAAACAGAAACAGACTCACAGACATAGAGAATAGACTTGTGGCTGCCAACGGGGAGTGGGGGGGAGTGGGATGGACTGGGAGTTTGGGGTTAGTAGATGCAAACTATTCCATTTAGAATGGATAAGCAATGAGGTCCTGCTGTACAGCACAGGGAACTATATCCAGTCTCTTGGGACAGAACATAATGAAAGAAAATATGAGAAAAAGAGTATACATATATTTGTATGACAAGGTCACTGCTGTACTGCAGAAATTGGCACAACATGGTAAATCAACTATGCTTTAACTTAAAAAAATTTTTTTTAGTATACATAATCCTTGCTGTGTTCATGGAAAAACTGAACCCAGAGAAGTTCAAGTTCTCAGTCAAGAAAGAGGAGAGATTTCTCTGGCCCATGCACACCTCTCCTCACAGCATGGGTGAAGGCAGTGGCTGGGGCCCTGAGTGCAGGGTCCCCCTTTCTCTTCCAAATCCAGGCCAAGCTGGGAATCCTGCCGTGGCTCAGTGGCAACGAATCTGACGAGTATCCATGAGGACGCAGGTTCAATCCCTGGCCTTGCTCAGTGGGTTAAAGATCTGGCATTGCCGTGAGCTGTGGTGTAGGCTGCAGATGTGGCTCAGATCTGGCATTGCTGTGTCTGTGGTGAAGACCAGCAGCTGCAGCTCCTATTTGAGCCCTAGCCTGGGAACCTCCATATGCCGTGTGTGTGGCCATAAAAAGACAAAAAAAAAAAAAAAGTCAAGCCAAGCTGCACCCCAACTCTTCCCTTAGACCTCACAGAACTCAGAGACCCAACATGGCCCCTCTCTGGCTCCTGGCTAGGGTGTCCTAGTCGAAGCTGGAGACTCAGCCCCTCCACGAGGAGGTGATGGCCCAAGGTCCATAACCCTCCTCGTGAGACGGTACCTCCCGCATAGATCTTGCTCACTTTTCATCTTTAGCACCAATCCCTCCGCCCCCAGCGTCTGTTTTGCTCACCATGCTGACTTCTCCTCAGGGAGAGCAAGGACTTGCCGAACAAGCACTTGACTTGTCTCCAAAGCCAAGGTTCGTTCCAATGGGTTTGACTTTCAACCTCTCCACGTCTCCTTGAAAAGATGAAGCGCGCTTTTGTACCGCAGGATGTGCCAGGAATAGCTCACATGCAGTGCTTTGGGAGGGAGGGGCGGTTCGCAAGGAAGATGCCGCCGCTCAGCCAGACCTCTGAAAGATGCCATTAAGATGATGGATGCCTTTTCCCACAGTGCCTTGGGCAAGCTGTTGGGCTTCATCACTCATCTCTTCCGTGGGGAGGTCAAGGTGTGAGCGTGTCCTGTGCTCCTTGGGCCAGGACGCCCGTTCTGGGGACCACACTTGCGTCCTCGGGAATGGAGGATGCGGGAGCAGAGTTTCAGAACATTCTAGGAGTTCCCGTCATGGCTCAGTGGTTAAAGAATCTGACTAGGAACCATGAGGATGTGGGTTTGATCCCCAGCCTCGCTCAGTGGGTTAAGGATCCAGTGTTGCCGTGAGCTCTGGTGTAGGTCGCAGACGCAGCTCGGATCCCGCGTTGCTGTGGCTGTGGCGTAGGCTGGCAGCTACAGCTCCGATTAGACCCCTAGCCTCGGAACCTCTATATGCCGCGACTGAGGCCCTAGAAAAGGCAAAAAGACAAAAAAAAAAAAAAACATTCTAGATCTGCATTCCTGCCTAGAAGCAGGGCTCAGGCAAAACAGACAAGTGTCGTCCCAGGCTTCTATTGTGTCACTGTCACCTCCCCCACACAAGTTAGTAGATTTTCCCAATAGTTGCCAACTTCCCATCAAGGGACAAATCCCCGATGCAAAACCAGGTTTCTGACCAATTAAGAAGTGTCTGAACACACTCCACAAACAACAATAGTGACAGCCACCAACTACCTGGTCGTCACAATGACCACAGCGGCTGTACTGGACACCTGACACCACCTGCAAAGCAGGTTTGGCCATCTCCCCTGTCCAGTCTTGGAGAAGTTAAGAATCTTGCTACTTGGGGAGTTCCCACTGTGGCACAATGGGATGGGCGGCATCTTTGAAGCCCAGGGACGCAGGTTCGATCCCCGGCCCCGCACAGTGGGTTAAGAATCCAGTGTTAAGGATCAGAGGATCTGATCCCTAGTTCGGGAACTCCAAATGCCACTGGGCCATCAAAAAAAAAAAAAAAAAAAAGAACCCTTCTACTTTGTACATAAATTGGCAAATGGCAAGGCTGGGATTGGAAACGATGCCTGTCTGGTTCTCAAGCCCACTGTGTTCTCCCGTTAATGACACTGCCCGTGTGACTCAGAGGGACAGAATCTGCTAGGGATGAAACAGGGCTGGATTCAAGGCCTGGCAGGAACTGGGTCAGCCTAAGCCAGACAATGGGGGTTGGCGGCCTTGGCGCCCCCCAGCCAGCACACCCTGTCTGGCCTCCACTTTGGGGGTGGGGCCCAGGCAAATAGGCAGGAGTGGGACCTGGGTGCTGCCTTGGGGAACATCCGGTGGAAGAAAGGGAATCAGACACTGAGGACTCAGTGTGCGATGGGGCCATCCGCACAGGACGTGGGTGATCCCTAGAGAAAGCCCGTGAGATCGGGACTGCCTCACCCATTTCACAGATGGGGAGATAGAGGCTCACCGGGATCACAGGACCCATAAGGCATGCAGATCTCAGGCAACTCCTGTTGACTCCAAGGACTGTGCATTCCCACCACCACCCTAGGCTGCCTCTGCCTGGAAAGCCCTGACTTTGGCCCCGAGGGGACCCAACTCCCTGTTTTTTTTGTTTTTTTTTTTTTTTTGTCTTTTTGCCTTTATGTAGAGCCGCACCCGCGGCATATGGAGGTTCCCAGGCTAGGGGTCTAACAGGAGCTGTAGCTGCCGGCCTTCGCCACAGCCACAGCCACGCGGGATCCGAGCCGCATCTGTGACCTCCACCACAGCTCACGGCAACGCCGGATCCTTAACCCACTGAGCAGGGCCAGGGATCGAACCCACAACCTCATGGTTCTTAGTCGGATTCGTTAACCACTGAGCCACAACGGGAACTCCCCAACTCCCTGTTAACCCGACCGGTACCACTTTTCCGGCCCTAAGATCATCTGACAGCAGCTGCCTCATCTCTGAATCATGCTTACACTTGTAAGGGATAACATCTGTGTGGTTCTCATTAAAAAGAACGCTTTTGAATTCTCTCATTGTCCAGAAACAGGCTCTGCTGCTCTACTTAAAAAATTCTTTTTCCGGAGTTCCCGTCGTGGCGCAGTGGTTAACGAATCCGACTAGGAACCATGAGGTTGCGGGTTCGATCCCTGGCCTTGCTTAGTGGGTTAAGGATCCAGCGTTGCCGTGAGCTGTGGTGTAGGTCGCAGACGAAGCTCGGATCCCGCGTTGCTGTGGCTGTGGTGAAGGCCGGCAGCTACAGCTCCTGTTAGAACCCTAGCCTGGAAATCTCCATATGCCGTGGGTGCGGCCCTAGATAAGGCATAAAAAAAAAAAAAAGACAAAAAAAAATTATTTTTCCCTCCTCTGGTATGTCAAACCTTCTCTCCTGAAATATTGTAATTACCCTTGTTGACACTATCGACTGGATTT
>PVHT020000521.1:26151395-26196679 GCA_004024745.2 Catagonus wagneri
ACCTGCCCGGCGCCTTGGGGCCACCCAGCCTTGCCTTTCTCCGCAAAGGGAGGCACCTGGGCGAGGCCCCTCTGCCCCCCTGGGAAAGTTGCCACTGCCTTACATCGCCGGACCCCCCCACCCAGGCTGGCTTCTCCCCGCAGACCTCCGAGGAAGGTGTCAGGGACACTCGTGTGGGAAGAGGATTCAAGAAAAGGGCTGTTCACACCCTGCTGAACTGGGACTAGCCGAGGTGGCCTGGGAGCAGAGGGACACTTGAGCCTCAGCAGGAAAGACTGGGAGGAGGGCAGGACCGCACAGCACCCCCCACCCCCTCGAGTCCCAGCTGCCTGCCGACCTGGTGCAAAAGGGCCACGTGCCCGGGGCTGGGCCCCTGCCCAGGCCATGCAGTCAGGCCTGCAGTCCAGGTGTGAGAGGGTGACCTGCCCGTGCTGTGCTGGGACACTTCGAGCCACTGTGGTGACGTCAATGAAGACACACACAGCCCAGCACCCTGCAGTGTTGCCAGCACGCAGGACACAGACTTAAAAGCCCCTGGAGGGAGACGCGGGCTCCGTCCAGCGTGGTAACCTGGAAAGGCTGAGTTAAGGATGCTCTGATTATAAATCGACTTGGAGTTCCCTGGTGGCTCAGTGGGTTAAGGATCCAGTGTTGTCATTGCTGAGCTGCTGGTTCAGTCCCTGGCCCCGGGAAATTTCTTATGCCAAGGGCGTAGCCAAAAAAAAAAAAGGAAAGAAAAATCCATTGAACTGTAAGTTTAATTGAACGTGTGACGACAACTCTCCGTGTCCCTGATCACCTCGCAATCAGTCAGTGCCCACCCCAGGCGGTTCAACCTCCAGAGTGTGGTTTCCAGGTGAGGCCAGTTTCACACCTGAAGTCGGAAGCCCCCAGCTCCCTTGTGGAGGGTGGACCCCTGTAACGTCCCCACTTTCCACCTGAGTCCTCGCATGGCTGGCATTCCGGGAGGACGTTGCCACCGCCCCTGGTCCCTAGGTGTCAGGCAGAGGCCCCGCTGAAGCCCCTTTCCTGGGGGGCAGACAGGGAGTCCGTGCTGTCAGCTCAGCTGACAGAGGGTAGCCCTGGGCCCCACACACGCGAGGGTGAGGGCGTCGGAGCCACCAGTCTCCGAGCTTTCCGTCCACTGGGGCCTCACTCACCCTGACTTCCCTGCCTGGTGAGGCTGTGAAGGCCAGAGATGTGGGTCCAGGCCCTTGGCAGATGCCACAAGCTGTCAGGTAGCGTGTGGCTGACAAAGCAGCAGGCCTCAGTGACACACCTGGAACTCCCACGTCCAGAAGCCCAGGGCAGCAAGCGAAATGAGTGCCTCCATCTAGGGCCCCTGGGCCCTCTCTTTGGCCGTTTTCTATGTGGGTCCCATCCAGCTCTGTCCTCCCGGAGCACCCCCCCTTTTTTTTTAAGTATCTTTTTATGTTTACTTTTCATTTTTATGTTTTTGCTCTTTAGGGCCGCAGGTACAGCATAGGGAAGTTCCCAGGCTAGGGGATGAATCAGAGCTGTGCTGCTGGCCTACACCACAGTCACAGCAACACGAGGTCTGAGCAGCGTCTGCAACCTACACCACAGCTCATGGCAACACCAGATCCTTAACCCACTGAGCAAGGCCAGGGATCGAACCCACATCCTCATGGATCCTAGCTGGGTTCACAACCCGCTGAGCCACAACAAGAACTCCTATCTTTTTATTTTTGTTTTTGGCCACACCCACAGCATACGGAAGTTCCCAGGCCAGGGATTGAACCCACGCCGCAAACTCTTCACCACTAGGCCACCAGGGATCTCCTGAGCTTCTGCTCTTAAGCGGAGAAAAATAAGGTGAGAAGGGGGTCAGGAGACTGGGAAGTGCTTGCTCAGTGCTCTCATGAGCTATTAGGACCGTTTTGGGGAGGGGGGTTCTCTTCTTCTTTTATAAACATAGTTGACTTTTTCTGTAAAAAGTCATCTTCTCACGAGGGGAAATAAAGGTCAATTCTGTTTAGTTTTTGTGTTTTAACGTGAAGATGGTCCACTCAAACTTTTTTAAAAGCAAAACGTTTCTGTTCATGACATAAATCACTTCTTCCCATTCCAGCCTTTGACGATATTGTCCACACACCCTCCACGCCTCTCCCGGCACCTGCTATGACCATATCTCACTGGGAGCTGATGGCACTGTGGCCAGCCACCCCACACCCTGCAGTGTGGCTTACAAAGGGCTGGAGCTGGGGGGGGGGGGTGCTGGCAGCGAGAGGCAGCCCCCCTGCAAGCGGGTGCATGCACATCCCAGGAGAGCACAGAGGACAGCCCTGCGGTCAGACCCAGATGAAGGGGCAGGGTCCCCGGGCGGCCAGGGCAAGGGGAGTTTTCTGGAGTAACATCTCCCTCTACTGATCATCTCTGGTACTGCAGGCAGGAATTGCCGAACCCTAGCATTGTTGCATTTTCAGCAATAGCTGATTGATAACATCCGTCCGCCTTAGCACTACGGATGGGAAAGGGTGAAAACAAAGATGGATCTGAGCCCTCCTCCCGCTTTAGGGAATAAGAAATACAGGTCAGGAGTTCCCATCGTGGCTCAGCGGTCAGCAAACCCGACTAGCATGCATGAGGACATGGGTTCGAACCCTAGCCTCATTCAGTGGGTTGCCATGAGCTGTGGTGTAGGTCGCAGACGTGGCTTGGATTCCACGTTGCTGTGGCTGTGGCCGGTGGCTACAGTTCCGATTGGCCCCCTAGCCTGGGAACCTCCATAGGCCGCAGGTGCAGCTCTAAAAGACAAAAAGAACAAAAGAAAAAAAAAGGAAACAAATGCAGGTCACCAGATTATCTCCAGATACCAAAAAGTTTCTTCTGGAAGGAAGAAACACTTATTTTAGGCAGAGGCCAGAGTTTGTGTAGAGGAACCCAGCCCACTGCCTGACAATAGCAGGAGGGCACTTAGAGCAAGGCTGTAAAGCACAAGTCTGGGCCTCCTCAGAGGCCACCTTGGCTTTGCCAGGGATTCCTTTAAACTCTGAGTCTTTGCCCAGGAAGCCAGCCTGGAATCTGATCAGGCCTCTGGATGCAGTTACCAATGGAGGACAATACAGGGACCAAAGAACTGGCTCAACCACACCACGGGGATGCAACCAGCAAAGTCCAGACTGTGGAAACCTGTCCAGGACAAACAGCCAGTTCCTCCAACAAATAAAGTGAAACAGTGGAGAAGAACACCTGGATTCCAAGAGACGTGAGAGTGAAGCGACTGCCAGGTGATATTGTTGAGCAGAAAAAATAAAAGTGTGAACAAATATTTACCACATGCAATAAAAGGAGGTGGAAAAGGCCATATACATATACCTGGTTTTGCCAAGGAAACCCAAGAGGGATAAACTGTCACTCCTGAGACTGATTACCTGGAGGGGCCGGCCAGGGCAGAGGGGCTGGAGGGAAGGCATCTGAGCACACCTGTTTGGATAGTTCGTTTAGGATCATGTCAAGAAGGCACTGGAGTTCCTGCTGTGGCACAGTGGGTTAAGAATACGACTGCAGGAGTTCCCGTTGTGGCTCAGTGGTTAACAAATCCAACTAAGAACCATGAGGTTGCAGGTTCGATCCCTGGCCTCGCTCAGTGGGTTAAGGATCTGGCGTTGCCGTGAGCTGTGGTGTAGGTCGCAGACGCGGCTCGGATCCCGCGTTGCTGTGGCTGTGGCAAAGGCCAGCGGCTACAGCTCCTGTTAGACCCCTAGCCTCGGAACCTCCATATGCCGCGGGTGCGGCTCTAGATAAAGGCAAAAAAAAAGACAAAAAAGAAAAAGAATACGACTGCAGCAGCTCATTGCAGAAGCACGTTCGATCCTGAGTGGTGAATTAAAAGAATTGGCATTACTGCACCCGCCGCGTAGGTTGCAGCCGTGGCTCAGATTCAGTCACTGGCCTGGGAACTTCCATATTCTGCAGGTGGAGCCATTAAAAAAAAAAAAAAAAAAAAAAAAGAGTGTGTGCCCTCAGACTTTTTTTTTTTTTCAAATCGAGATGGATGGAAAGAAGCCCCAAATAGAATACAACCAGTGATCAATGAAATTAAGACTTTCACAAAGGAATTACACAGAAAGGGAGGGAAGGGAGAACTTCTCAAAGAAGCTCTGGGAGACGGTATTTTTATTACATCCTTGAGGGTACAAATAGCCCTGTTTACATCTATTTTACCCTGGTAGGGAGGTGTGTTTTTCACAGGGGTACAGGAAAGGAATTCTGCAACTCTTCTGTGTCCATCCAGAATGCAGCAAGTGAGTAAATAGATTGTGGATGATGAGATCCATGCTACTCCAAGTTGGAGAGAGGAATTATAGATAAGGACGTTGAGGTTTTGGCATGGACTCATGGTTTTTAATATACCTGGAGATAGATATCTTATACATATAACATATAATATATACATGTAATATATTGTTATACATAATACATATAACTAATAGTATATGCGCATAACTCATGGTTTTTAATATCCAGATAGATATCTTAAACATATAAAACATATAATATATTACACATAATATATTGTTACATAGAATGCATATAACTAATGGCATATACATATAACTCATGGTATTTAATACATGCAGATAGATATCATATATATAACATAATATATACATATATAATATATTGTTACCTATAATACGTATAACTCACGGGGTTTTTTTTTTGTTTTTTTTTTAGGGCCACACCTGTGGCACATGGAATTTCCCAGGCTAGGGGTTGAATCAGAGCTGTAGCTGCCAGCCTATGCCACAGCCACAGCAACACTGGATCCGAGCCATGTCTGTGACCTACACCACAGCTCATGGCAACGCTGGATCTTTAACCCACTGAGCGAGTCCAGGGATCAAACCCCGTCCTCCTGGTTGCTAGTCAGACTTGTTAACTGCTGAGCCACAACAGGAACTCCCAACTCATGATTTTTAATACATAAACAGATACGTAGCATACATATATATACACACACATATATTATACACACAATACATGTAATTAATAGTATATACATGTAACTCATAGTTTGTAACATGTACACAGATATATATCATATCTATACATATGTAATACATTTTATGCATAATACAAATAACTAATAGTATAACTCTACTCAGGGTTTTTAATATATTCATATACAGATATTCCATGTGTGTACATATACACATATTTTTTTCACAGGTGTATGTTTCCTAGCTCTGTCTGCTGGGAGGGCCCAGGAGCGATGAGCACCCCCAGCACCCAGATCTTGATTCCTACAAACCCTTCTCCATGAAAGGAACTACGGGCTCTTTAGAGAAGCAACTCATTCCGGGGCTGGCTCAAGTCAAAGATGAGCCTGGAACGTCTTGTGATGGCAGAGAGCAAGGAATCAGTCAAAAAATGATAAGGACAAGATTTCCCATCGTGACTCAATGGTTAATGAACCCAAATATTATCCATGAGGACGTGTGTTCGATCCCTGGCCTCGCTCAGTGGGTTAAGGATCTGGCGTTGCCTTGAGCTGTGGTGTAGGTCACAGATGCAGCTCGGATCCCGCGTTGCTGTGGCTATGGTGTAGGCCGGCAGCTATAGCTCCGATTAGACCCCTAGCCTGGGAACC
The DNA here is from genome assembly GCA_004024745.2 of Catagonus wagneri. NCBI lineage: Eukaryota > Metazoa > Chordata > Mammalia > Artiodactyla > Tayassuidae > Catagonus > Catagonus wagneri. Next base: position 26,157,013 of record PVHT020000521.1, read on the forward strand.
TCCATATGCCAAGGGGACAGCCCTAAAAAGACAAAAGACCAAAAAAAAATAGATAAGGACAGGTCAAAAGGACATTGAAGCCAATTGACAAAGCTGCCAATGGCCAAATCTGGGACAACTTGAACAACACAACACAATAAAGGATGATTCTCTGCCCATGAGCCACAGAATAAAATAAGAATCTATGAGTTACAATGATATAAGTAGATAAATAAATACATACATAAGTGAGGGAGGAAGGAAAGTGCTCTCTCACAGAAGAAACCTCTGCTCTGAAAAGTGGAAGGAATGACGGGCACAGAGAAATTACTATTTAATAAACACCTCAGTAGCAATTGTTTCAAGCTGGAATCAACAAGGAAGGCTAAAAATAATAGGCAAACATATGATGAAAAACAAGATATTTACATAGTCTTAAATTATCTCCCTTGGAGTTCCCCTGTGGCTCAGTGGGTTAAGGACTTGATGTAGTATCTGTGAGGATGCAGGTTCGATCCCTGGCCTTGCTCAGTGAGGTAAGGATCCAGCAGGCTGTGGTGCAGGTCACAGATGCAGCTGGGATCCCCTGTTGCTATGGCTGTGGTGTAGGTCTCAGCTGCAGCTCCAGTTCGAAGCCTGGCAACTTCCATATGCCGCAAGCGTGGCCCTAAAAAGAAAAAAAAATTATCTCCCCCTCAGTACTTACTTATTATAAAGAGGAAAAAACGGTAACTTCATAGTAGAGAAATCAGATGTCATGTGCCCCCAGAAGGCTAGACTGAAAAGATGCAGCGTCCTGGCCCAAAATGCATGACCCAAATTTCATCACAAGGAAACATCAGACAGACCCATATTCTACAACATAAGTGGCAGGTACTCTTCCAGAAAAAGATAAAGCCAGACCGAGGGATGCTTCCAGATCAAAGGACATGACTGAACCGGCAAGATTTAAATAAGACCTGCAGATCAGATCGTGGTATTTTCAGCGGGTTCATTTCCTAACATTGATCATTGTCCTGTGGTTATGTAACACAGTAACATTTGAGGAATCTGGGTGAAGCGTATAATAGGAATTCTTTGCACTATTTTTGCCCCTTTCCTGTAAGTCTGAAATTATTTTGAAATGAAAAGGTAAAAAAGAAAGAAAAGAAGAGAGTCCTAGAGGGGCCTGGGTCGGTCACTCTGGGTGGGCCTTGTTTGAATCCTGATTCAAACTAACTGGAGAGAAAATTCCGCTCCCTTCCCAGCTAACCGGAGGTCTGAACCTGGGCATCTGATGCTGCGACTGTGCATCTTTCAGAGATGCAGACGGAAATATTTTGGGATGGGGAGTTCCCATGGTGGCTCAGTGGGTTAAGGACCCAACCAGTATCCATGAGGATGTGGGTTCAATCCCTTGCCTCGCTGGGTGAAGTTCTGACGTTGCCGTGAGACGCAGTGTAGGTCGCAGACATGGCTCGGGTCCCACGTTGCTGTGGCTGTGGCGTAGGCTGGCAGCTGCAGCTCTGGTTCGACCCCTAGCCCAGGAATTTCCATATGCAGCAGATGCGGCCCTAAAAAAGAAAAAAATATTTTGGGATGAAGTGATATGAGGGTATTCCCGTTGTGACTCAGCACTAACAAACATAACTAGTAACCACGAGGTTGCAGGTTCAATCCCTGGCCCCACTCAGTGGACTGAGAATCCAGCATTGCCGCGAGCTCTGGTGTAGGTCACAGACGCAGCTTGGATCTGGCATTGCTATAAGCCAGCAGCTGCAGCGCCAAATCAACCCCTAACCTGGAAACTTCCATATGCTGCAGGTGTGGCCCTAAAAAACAAAAACAAGTAAATAATGACATGAGGCCTGAGAGGTGCTTCAAAATAACAGAGCAGGGGGCAGGAGGGGCCAGTGTGGCCGAGGCAGGCTGGCCATGGCTTAATGGTCCATGAGGCTGCGGGGCAGGTACCAGCGTTCATAATATTCTTCAGTTCAAAGTCAAATATGTTTGAAAACTCTGCCCAGAGGCAGTTCTCAGCCTGGGTGAGGGAAGGAAGGCAGCGTGACGGGGGAGCCGGAATTTCTCCCTGGATCCTTGCTCTCCCGGAGCCAGTCCTTCCTGGCCCCAGTCGGCCTGTCGGGGGGCCTGTTCAGCTGCCTCGCTCGCCCCAACTTCGTAGGCTCTCAGTCAGAAGTCCTCACTCCCACCGCCTGCCCCCGCCCTACAGGAGACCAGACGGCAAACCTGGGACTGCTTGTCACACGTCCCCGCACCAGCCCCGCACCGTACCCCCTTCCTCCCTTTCCTCCGTAGCTAAGCTCACGCCTTCTTTCTGTGCTTCCTCTTCCCCAAGGTGGGTAAGGACGCTGCAGGGTGGGACCCGCTGTCCTCTGGTCCCCTTTGGGGACGCTCTGACATGGAAGGAGGCCATCTCTGTGTACAGGACCATTCTCGGTACCCCAGGATGCCCAGCGTCCTGGGACTCACCCTCTAAAAGCCACCCACACCCCCAAGCCACTGGGACAAGCCAAATGGGCCCCACCACTGGGAGCCACCATGCTAGTCTTTCCTGGTCCGCATCTCCCGAAAGTGTTCTGCGGATGGAGAGCCCCTGCCCAGCCGGAGAGGAAGCAGCAAGAAAAGGATAGTGTCCTTTCCACCGTCACCCAGACCTGGCAGAAGGATGGCTGTGGGGGTCCCGCGTGGAGAAGCCCAAGACACTCTCTCGGGACCCAAGGGCAGAGGGACCTGAGCCCACCCCCCTCGTTGAGGGCCCCCGGGGAGGGATGGGTTGCAGCCTGAGCCCCGGAAGCGATGCCTGTGCCTAGAAAAAGCCGCCTGGTGAGTTCCCTGCCCCTCTCCCCCCAGGCGGCACAGAAGCCCTAAGGAAACTTGGGGAGCCTATAGATCCTGGGAACAGGGACAGGGGATCCTCATGTCACGGAGCAAGGTGGAGAGACCAGACACACAACACACACACACACACACACACACACCTCACTCATTCCCACCCTCTAAACTTAGAGCCAGTGTCGGTGATCAGATGCATTAAGGTCCAGAATTCTGGTGGAACAGACCCATGACACAGACCCTAAGCTGAGCTGTGAAGAAAGCAAGGGTCTCGTCTTGCATCCCTGAGTTTGTACTTGATAAAAGATGACAAAGTATCTAATCATCGTGTCATGATGCATGTAAATCGAACCATCAATTCATGATGTATGTCAAGTCAAACCGTTATGCCGGTCACCTTAAATTTATATGGTGCTGTCAGTCAATTATATTTCCATTAAACTGGAAGAAAAAAATAAAATAAAAACATAGGCAAGCACATCAAAAAAGACTAAAAAGTAAGAGGCGGCAGCGTACCATGAAATGCCTGCCGTGGAGTGAGGCTGCCCTGTGGGTCAGCCCGGAGCATGGAAAATCAGACGAGAAGCGGGTCAGAAAGCGCCGGCCCTCTGGGGGGGTCCTTGACCCGGCTAGCCAGCACACATCGTGCTGTGAGACACTCAGCCTTGCAGATAGTTTTTCCTGGGTTGATGCATGTGAACTTTAAGAGAAAGTAAAAGTGTGTAATTCAGTTGTTACTATTTTCTCCTATGTCACACCTTTTTGTGTCACTTACTGTGTTTGGTTGGGGCTGTGTGGGTGGATAAGAAGCACTGAATGGTGGGGACCTGGGAACATCCTGAACTTTTAAAAGTAATTAAAACAATCCCCCATTGTTAAGCCTCCCTGCTGTAAATTTCCTGGAAGGTAACTAGGACGCAGACCCACGGCAGGTGGGCTCTCTGTACTCCATAGCTAGTGCTGCGTGGGCTCATCCTGGCCCAGGCTTCAAACACCGAGGCCCCTGGGTAAGGGCGGGTCGGGTACACCAAACCCGTCACCCCCGGACCTCCCCCTCCCTGCCTTCCCCTCCGCCCTTGATCTTCTCCCCAAAGAAAAGCTTCAGTGGGATCAGATGTCCCAATTGTGGCATCGGGCGCCACCTGGTGGTCAATGTTCGCAATACATCATTCTCTCAAACCTCGGCCCACAGCGGGTGTTGGGCGGTGGCGGGGGGGAGGCAGACCACAAGACACAAGGGAAGGGTGGTCAGGAGCAGCTTGGAAAGCAGAGGCCTTTACTAAGCCAAGTTTCAAATCCTTAACACTGCTATTAGTAATCGCCTTTGGACAAATCATTTAAACTCGACAAGCCTTTTTTTCTATCTGGAAAATGGGAATAATATTCTCTCCCCCAGAAACCTGTAGCTGAGTATATGTGACATAGGAAGCTGGTCATAAACTGAAACTCAGATTCTTCCATTCATGGTCAGCAGTGATGTTTTCGCACGTCCTGGGGGTGGAGGCGAGCTGCCCAACCTAGTGCCTGCCTCCCCACATCCCGCCCCTGCACCCAGAGCAAGACACAGAGACCGTGTGGGGGCACCTGTCTTCAGCCCAGCACAAGCTGTGGTTCCTGAGCTTGGTCTAGTGCTTTAACTAGTTCATACTTTAACTGAGGGCTGCTGTCTCCCTGTGGAGCTGGCTCCATGTCAAACAGCAAGAAGGAAGGCGCACCAAGACTGAAAGTCCAGCCTGTCTGGGCAGGGCCTGGAGTGTGGGTCGAGGGCCCTAAGGAGGTCGGGAAGGCAGCCGGCAAGAGCCAGGCCTGATGGGCAGATGGGGCTGGCGGGGTGAGTCAGTTCCATTAACCTGGGTCCAGACTGGGGTTACTGCAACCAGTCAGAACGGGCCCCCACCATAAACTCAGAGGTGGGGTCTCCTTTCCTGAAAAGCGTCAAGGCCCCTTCCTCATGCACCGTGATGTCTCGTTAAAACAGCCTGGAGGAGGTGGCCGATGACTTCTGGGGAGTGTGGGAGAGATTTCCCCTGGGAAGCGGGACTAAACTCACCAAAGGAGAGAAGGGAAGGGCTGCAGAGTGCTGGTCACCCAGGTTCTGCCGCTCTGGCTGCCACCGCCGCCACTCAGCCCTCCCCTACCTTCCCCGGAGGGGAAACCAAGTCCAAGCTCCACCATTGGCCTGAAGTCCGGGTCCCCCAGGGAACCCTACAATCTTGCATCCCCCACACACAACACACAGAGATGATCAGAGGAGACCCCCACATATAAATCTGTATCATGAACTGGAAATGCTGGCCTGACTCTCAGACCACGCGGAGTTACAGCCTAACTTACCCTCAGTTCCTGACTCCAGTTCCTTGTGTTGATGTGAAATCAAAAGGCTCCCCTCCCCCACCACTTTTTTTGGTAAATCATTTGTCAGCCAAACCTGCCCTGCCCCACCTGTGGCTACTTCTGGTCTTTATTTCTCCATATTATGTGTTAGCATTTGTTTGATAGAGAAAGCTCAGCAAGTTTGATGAGGGGTGTCCTCACACCCCACTTAGCTAGTCCTGGAACAGTGTGGGTTTAAAATCTAGACAATCTGCGATACATGTGTACAATGGAATACTACTCAGCCGTGAAAAAGAAAAAACCAATGCCACTTGCAGCAACATAGATGCAACTAGAGATTCTCCTACTAAGTGAAGTAAGTCAGACAGAGAAAGACAAATACCATATGATATCACTTATATGTAGAATCTGAAATATGACACATGGGAGTTCCCGTCGTGGCTCAGTGGAAACAAATCCAACTAGGAACCATGAGGTTGTGGGTTTGGTCCCTGGCCTTGCTCAGTGGGTTAAGGATTGGGCGTTGCCGTGAGCTGTGGTGTAGGTTGCAGATGCGGCTCGGATCCCACATTGCTGTGGCTGTGGCGTAGGCCGGCGGCTACAGCTCCGATTGGACCCCTAGCCTGGGAACCTCCATATGCCATGGGTGCAGCCCTAGGAAAGGCAAAAAGATGAAAAAATATATATATACATATGTATGGATATTCTGCCATGCAAAGTCCAGCTGGTCCTGGGAATTTGGTTCAGAGATTATGAGTCTGTGATAGAAACTGAAACTATCTCCTGGTTCATTAAAAATGTGCATCCTTGGAATTCCCGTTGTGGGTCAGTGGTTAATGAATTCGACTAGGAACCATGAGGTTGTGGGTTCGATCCCTGGCCTTGCTCAGTGGGTTAAGGATCCAGTGTTGCCGTGAGCTGCGGTGTAGGTTGCAGATGCAGCTCGGATCCTGCCTTGCTGTGGCTGTGGTGTAGGCCGGCGGCTACAGCTCCTGTTAGACCCATAGCCTGGGAACCTCCATATGCCGTGGGTGTGGCCCTAGATAAGGCAAAAAGACAAAATAATAATAATAATAATAATAAATAAATAAATTAAAGTGTGCAACGTTAAAACTGTATAAAACTGAAAATTCTTGGAGTTTCCGTCACGGCTCGGTGGTAACAAACCCAACCAGTATCCATGAGGATGAAGTTTCGATCCCTGGCCTTACTCAGTGGGTTAAGGATCCAGCGTTGCTGTGAGCTGTGGTATAGGTTACGGATGTGGCTTAGATCCAGACTTTCTGTGCCTGTGGTGTAGGCCTGCAACTGCAGCTCAGATTTGACCCTCAACCCCTGGTCTGGAAACTTCCATGTCCTGCAGACACGGCTCTAAAAAAGCAAAAAAAAAAAGGACCCTGCCCCGGGCCTCTGGGGAGACTGCAGAGCAACCCCAAAGCCCTAGTTACACCCTAGCTACACTGTGAGCCAGGGAGCTAATCTCACCTGCTGACTGGCTATGCGACTCCAAGCTCTTGTCCATCTCAGGGACCAGGGACAGTGGAACATCAAACTGGTGAGGGCTAAGAGTTCCGTGGTGGGAACTCTCATATACTGTTGGTGAGAATGTAAGTCGGTACAACCATTGTGGAAAGCAGTAGGGAGGTTCCTCGGAAAACTCAGTGTAGAACTACCACATGATACAGCAATCCCACTCCTGGACATCTATCCAGACAAAACTGTAATTCAAAAAGATTCATGGGAGTTCCTGTCATGGCTCAGTGGTTAACGAACCCAACAGGTATCCATGAGGATTCAGGTTTAATCCCTGGCCTCGCTCAGTGGGTGAAGGATCCGGCGTTGCCGTGAGCTGTGGTGTAGGTCACAGACGGGGCTTGGATCCCACGTTGCTGTGGCTGTGGCGTAGGCCAGTGGCTATAGCTCCAATTCGACCCCTAGCCTGGGAACCTCCATATGCCATGGGTGCAGCCCTAAAAAGACAAACAAAACAAAAAGATTCATGGACCCCTGTGTTCCTAGAAGCTCTCTTCACAATAGTCAAGACATGGAAATAACCTAAATGTCTATCAACAGGTGAATAGACTAAGAAGATGCGGTACATGTACACAATGGAATACTACTCAGCCATAAAAAAGAACAAAATAATGCCATTTGCATCAATGTAGATGCAACTAGAGATTCTCATACTAAATGAAGTAAGTCAGAAAGAGAAAGACAGATACTACATGGTGTCACTTATATGTGGAATCTAAAATAGGGCACAAATAGACCTATCTACAGAATAGAAACAGACTCACGGACATGAAAAACAGACTTGTGGCTGACAAGGGGGAGTGGGAGGGAGTGGGATGGATGGGGAGTTTAGGGTTAGTAGATGCAAGCTGTTAAATTTAGAATGGATAAGCAATGAGGTCCTGCTGTACAGCACAGGGAACTATATCCAATGTCTTGTGAGAAAAAATGATGGGAGATAATATGAGAAAAAGAATGTGTATTCATGACTAGGTCACTTTGCCGTACAGCAGAAATTGACAGAACATTGTAAATCAACTATACTTTAATAAAAAAAAATTTAAAGAGTTCCCTGGTGGCCTAGAATTTAAGGACCCAGCATTGTCACTGCTAGGGCCCTGGTTACTCTCGCGGCTCAGGCTCCATCCCTGGCCCGGAACCCCCACATGGCCAAAAAACGATGATGGCTAAGCCAACAGGAGCCATCATTTTATTTTATTTCATTTTTGTTATTGTTTTATAAAGATTTTTATTTTTTCTGTTATAGTTGGTTTACAGTGTTCTGTCAATTTTCTGCTGCACAGCAAGGTGACCCAGTCACACATGCATGTGTACATTCTTTTGCTCACGTTATCATGCTCCATCACAAGTGACCAGACATAGTTCCCGGTGCTCTACAGCAGGGTCCCATTGCTTATCCATTCCAAAGGCAATAATCTGCATCTATTAACCCCAGATTCCCAGTCCCTCCTCCTCCTTCCCCCTCTACAGCAGGGTCCCATTGCTTATCCATTCCAAAGGCAATAATCTGCATCTATTAACCCCAGATTCCCAGTCCCTCCTCCTCCTTCCCCCTCCCTCCTAGCCTTTTCACAGAAAAGAAAATCAAGGACGTGGAGAACAGACTTGTGGTTGCCAGGAGCCATGATTTTATTTTATTATTTATTTATTTATTTATTTATTTATTTATTTATTTATTTAGTCTTTTTGCCTTTTATCGAGGGCCGCACCCACGGCATGTGGTGGTTCCCAGGCTAGGGGTCGAATCAGAGCTGTAGCTGCCAGTCTACGCTACAGCCACAGCAACACGGGATCCAAGCCGCGTCTGCAACCTACACCACAGCTCACGGCAACGCCAGATCCTTAACCCACTGAGCAAGGCCAGGGATCGAACCTGCAACCTCATGGTTCCTAGTCAGATTCGTCAACCACTGAGCCACGACAGGAACTCCCCAGGAGCCATAATTTTAGAAGGCAGTAACTAGGAGTAAACTTAATGCTGAGCCTTAATCCTATTGATTTTATGTCCTTTCTTTCTTTCTTTCTTTCTTTTTTAATGGCCACACTCATATCCTATGGAAGTTTCCGTGCCAGGGTTTGAATCCAGGCCACGGCTGCATTAAGGCTGGGTCCTTTAACTCACCGCACCAGGCCAGGGATTGAACCGGAGCCTGTGTGGCTACCAGAGCTGCTGCAGTTGGATTCTTAACCCACAGTGCCACAGCAGGAACTCCGATTTTATTTTCTTTACCATCATTGCATGCTATCAGCTCCCTCCCCCAGTCTAGGCCTGACAGTTGAACAAGTCTGTTGAAATTCGCTTCTTCTCTCTGCTCCATGTGTTTTCTTTCACAGGGGCTTCTAGGACTTTCTGGAGAAACAGAAGCATGATATAAAGGAACTGGGCTGAATTATCCATCACGCCAAGTTCTTGAGTCCAGCACAGACCAGCAAGAGAAAAACACGCTCACTCTGCACGAATTCTTCCACTACCTTCGTAGTTACAGCTAATGAAGAAAACGTGGCCCAGCCACGCCTTTATCTGCCTCCCTCATTTTCCCACATCTGAAGCGCCTCACTTATATTGAGCTATAAATAAATTGTCATCCTTTGGGGGGGGGAATCACAAATGCTTTGTGGAATTGAAAACAGGCAGCATTTTTTGGACTGAAAAATTTCACTGTGTTAACTGGCGACTTGGTATTCATTCAGTTGCTGTGGCCAGACAAGTTCCGGTACATTCCTCCTAAAGCGAGTCACCTCTCAGGGGCCCTGACCTGGCAGCCGCTGAGTGATTTGATGGCTTTGTGGCCTGAGCCGGGAGGGGACCATGTGAGCCCCAGCTTTGCCACCTCCTGTTCCCGGTGCCTGACCACTGCAGCCTCGCTTCAGGTGACAGGCAGAACTGGGGGACAGGGGGACACGGGGACCCTGGCAGGCAAGTGTCTGCAGGAGCCCGCTGGTCGGGGGCCTCCTTGACTTTTTATTTTCCTGTTCTCACATCACACCTGTGACCGGGGTGGCTCAAGTTTAGCTTTAGGCTTAGAAGGTCCCAGGCCACCCACACTTGACGCATGAGGTGTGGGGCTAGGGGACAGCGGAGGAACAGCAGGTCCCACAAGGTCGGCCACCGTGCACAGGCACATTCCAATCGCCGGGCTATAGAGCAGATGCCTCTGCATTGTGCAGTCTGGCCTGGGAAGGGGCCTCTGTGTCCCTCTCTCCATCTCAGGGCCGCCACGCAGGACGCAGGCAATGCAGGCTCCTGGAGGCTGTCCGCACCTCCCCTCCCAGGAGGAAGCAGCCAGGCCCCAGGCAGGAGGATGGAGGCAGAACGGAGACCCCATTCCTCCCACAGACATCACAGCCCTGCAGTCTCCACGTCCCAAACCGCACCCCCAACCCACCCCCAGCCGGGCAGAAAGACCAGCCTCCCGGCGCTGGGTCAGCAGCGTAACTGGAAACACCCCCTGTTCCCCCACCCCTCACCCCGCATGTCGACAGGCACGTGGCAGCCTGAGCACTCAGAGTGACAGCCTCAGCACGGGACCGTGGGGCCCAGCGATGTGACACTGTGGGAACCGCTCTCCTTCGGGGTCTGGATTTGGCACGGAGCCCAGGACAGAGGACTAGCTTGAGGCTGGTGGGCACACGGGGACGGCGGTCCAGTCGGCATCACCGGGTCCTGAGATGTTCTCCAGCAGCTCGGTTCACAGAACAAGCCTCTCCTTTGCATGCCCTTGTGCTGAGCCCATTTCATCATCTCTGTCCCTTCCAGCCCATCTCCGTGTCCCCAGATCTGAGAGCTGCTCCATGCCACTCCTGCCAGTTCTGTCTGCCCTCCTGTGGACCCCAATGCCCCCAGCTGCATGGCACCCAAGCACTCTGCCTGGTTCTCAGCACATCCCCTGCTTACAGCCCACAACAGCCCCCTGAGCAAAACCCCATTCCTGCTTCCTGTTCACAGTAGAGGGACCTTCTGGGAGCAGTTACCGCCCTGGCCCAGGGCCCACGCTGTCGGGTCACAGGGGCTTGACACACAGAGCCCGCAGTCCCGCCGGAGACCAGAGCTTGCCCCCCACCCCACCCCCAGCCAGGCGATTCTTTCTGACCAGCTTCTGGGGTTCTCCACCACATCTCCCAGCTGCCTAAAGGCAGTCATCATGTTTGCCCCTTTTGTTTCTGACAACAAAAGCAGCACAGGCTCATCTCGTGAAACATTTAAATAATTTTAAAAAAGGGAAGAAGAAAATAAAACCATTCCCTTTTGCATTCCCTCTTGTCTGGCTCTGTTCTTCGGTTATTATAGGCACAGGCTGTATGCACAGTTTCACAGACCTTAGTGTTATATTGACAGCAGTTTTCGCATCATGAAATATTTGTGGGGGAGTTCCCATCGTAGCGCAGTGGTTAACGAATCCGACTAGGAACCACGAGGTTGTGGGTTCGATCCCTGGCCTCACTCAGTGGGTTAAGGATCCAGCATTGCTGTGGCTGTGGCGTACGCCGGCGGCTGTAGCTCCGATTCGACCCCTAGCCTGGGAAACTCCATATGCCGTAGGCGCGGCCCTAAAAAGACAAAAAAGAAAAGCAGTCTTTGTGGGAAACGTGATTTCATGGTTGTTCTGTGCTCCATGGAATGAATGAATGAATGAATGAATGAATGAATGAATGAATGAATGAATGAATGAATTGGGTTCACTGTTAAAGCCTTGTAACTAATCCACCCTTCGAAGAGCCTGGCGAGGCCCAGGGTAGCAGCAGGCCCAGAGCGGTGAGAGCGCGCCCCCTGGTGGGAGTATAGAACCATGCAGCCACTTTAGGATGCTTGGAAGCACCAGCTGGGCGCCGCGGAACGCGAGCGGTGGCTGCTATAGGTGACCATCCAGCAGTGCGCGTCCTCTGTACACACCTGAGCAAAACTCTTGCGCACGGACACCAGCAGATCCTTGAGGCAAGGCTCTCAAACACAACGTAGAGGCAAATGCGGAAGAACAAAGTCTATGCCATTTCTATGAAATTTAAAACATGCAAACAAAGCAACACTGTTTTTCAGATGCACGTGTCCTAGAGAACTTACGAAGAAATACATGTGAACGGTGAGCACCGCATTCAGGATGGTGGCCACCTTTGGTGGAGGGCGCCAAGAGAGAAAGGTGCCTGGGGATGTGCACTATACCCAGCTACACACAGGATCGATCAATTTATGAAATTTGTTATTGGGTACCTAGGTGTTATATTAGCAGATTAACTTTGTAATAAATGAATCAAGAAAGAGAGGGACGTGGGCAACAAAACTGACAAGTCTAGCTAGATGGACTAAATAAAATAGGAAATTAAAGACTAAATAAATGGAGTTCCTGTTGTGGTGCAGCAGAAACAAATCTGACTAGGAAATTATATCAGAATTAAACAGAGAATCAGAGGAATAGAAATGGTATCTAGGTAAATATGGTAGAACATTCTTCCCTCCTGAGTTCTTTAATATGTATTTAGGAGTTCCCACCGTGGTGCAGCGGAAACAAATCTGACTAGGAACCATGAGGTTGCAGGTTTGATCCCTGGTCTCGCTCAGTGCATTAAGAGTCCAGCGTTGACGCGAGCTGTGGTTTAGGTTGCAGATGCAGTTTGGATCTGACATTGCTGTGGCTGTGGCGTAGGCCTGCAGCTACAGCTTCGATTAGACCCCTAGCCTGGGAACCTCTGTAAGCCGAGGGTGCAACCCTAAAAAGCAAAGAAAAAAAAAGACTAAATAAATGGAAACACATCCCACGTTTATGGATTGCAAAGTGTCACTTCTACCCAAAATGATCTTCAGTTTCAGTGCCACGCCCTTCAAAATCCCACTGATGTATTTTTTTCATAAATAGAAAAACCTATCCTAAAATTCATATAGAACCTCAAGGGGCCCTGAATAGCAAAAACAGTCCAGAAAAAAGGAGAACAAAACTGGAGGATTCACACTCCCTTTTGTCAAACTTACTACAAAAGTACTGTAGGCAGTTCCTGTTGTGGCTCCAGCGATTAAGAACAAGCAATTAAGAACCTGAACTTCATTGTCTGTGAGGATGCGGGTTTGATCCCTGGCCTCACTCAATGGGTTAAGGATCCAGCGTTGCTGTAAGCTGCAGTGTAGGTTGCAGATGCATGTCAGAGCCCGAGTTGCTCCGGCTGTGATGTAGGCCAGCAGCTGCAGCTCCGATTTAACCCCTAGCCTGGGAACCTCCATATGCCGTAGGTTCAGCCCAAGGAAGAAAGGAAGGAAGACCACACTCTAGGAAATCTTCGAAATCAAAAAATCCAATGGAACTAAAGATCAAAAGGCATAACGTGCAAATGTAATGTGTGAACTTGAGCTGATCAGGGATCCAAAAAAAAAAAAAAGCTAATTAAGATAGTTGGGGGGTAATTATGAAAATCTGAATATATAGGGCATATTGGATATTACTGACTTTTAGTGATGTTTCTTAGGTCTGACAAAGGCATCATGGTCACGTAGGAGAACATCCTTATTCTCAGGAGATGCCTGCAGAAGGACTTAGGTATAGTCTTTGTGCAGGCTGCTGTCAAAGAGTGCCAGGCGGCTTAGCAACCACAGACATTTCTTTCCCACAGTCCTGAAGGCTGGAAGTCTGAGGCCAGGATGTCATGATTCAGTTCCGTTAAGGGTCCTTCCTCACTGCATGGGGGCCATCTTCTCATTGCTTCTGAGAGTGGCAGGAAGAGGGTAGAGAGCTTTCTCTGATCCCTTTTACAAGGGCACTAACTCCATTCCTCAGGGCCCCACCCCATGACATAATCACCCTCCAAAGGCCCCCACCTCCTGAGAGCGTCACATTAGGATCACACTGGGAAACTGGGCGTTGGGATTTCAACATATGAATTTTGGAAGGACCAGAACATCCAGCCTATAACACAAATGGAATGTCACCGGGAATGCAGCTTTCAGTCTTTTCCACATGCACAGAGAAGGGTGTGTATCTGTATATCCTTTTAGGCCTACATCTATATGTACGTCACATCTACGGAGAAAGACAGAGAGAAGCCGTGTGACAAGTGTGTGTGTGTGTCCTTTGCATCACTGTTTCAACTTTTCTGTAGGTTTGAATTTTTTCAACACTTTCTGAGAAGTGTTGGTACCTCAGAAAACTAAACACAGAACTACCATATGACCCAGAAATCCCACACTTGGGCATATATCCGGACAAAACTTTCATTGAAAAAGATACTTTCAGGAGTTCCCTTTATGGCTCAGTGGTTAACGAATCCGACTAAGAACCAAGAGGCTGTGGGTTCAATCCCTGGCCTTGCTCAGTGGGTTAAGGATCCGGCATTGCCGTGAGCTGTGGTGTAGGTTGCAGACGTGGCTCGGATCCCGCGTTGCTGTGGCTCTGGCATAGGCCGGCAGCTACAGCTCCTGTTAGACCCCTAGCCTGGGAACCTCCATATGCCGCGGGTGTGGCTCTACATAAAGGCAAAAAAAAGACAAAAATAAATAAATAAATGAAAAAGATACTTTCAGGGAGTTCCCCTCATGGTTCAGTTGTTAACAAACCCAACTAGTATCCATGAGGAGACATGTTCGATCCCTGGCCTCGTTCAGTGGGTAAAGGATCCAGTGTTGCCATGAGCTGTGGCTGACAGCTATAGCTCCTATTCGACCCCTAGCCTGGGAACCTCCATATGCCGAGGGTGTGGCCCCCCCCCCGAAAAAAGGCAAAAAAAAAGAAAGAAAAAGAAAAGGACAGTTTCACCCCTATGTTCATGGCAGCACTGTTCACAATAGCCAAGTCACGGAAACAACCTAAATGTCCACTGACAGATGAATGGATTAAGAAAATGTAGTTACATGTACACAATGGAATACTACTCAGCCATAAAAAAGAACAAAATAATGCCATTTGCAGCGACATGGATGGAACTAGAGAATCTCATTCTAAATGAAGTAAGTCAGAAAGAGAAAGACAAATACCGTATGGTATCACTTATATCTGGAATCTAATATATAGCACAAAAGAACCTCTTTATAGAAAAGAAACAAACTCTTGACTTGTGGTTGCTAAGGGGGAGGGGGAGGGAATGGGATGGACTGGGAGTTTGGAGTTAGTAGATGCAAACTATTGCATTTGGAGTGGATAAGCAATGAGGTCCTGCTGTACAGCATAGGGAACTATATCTAGTCATTTGTGATGGAACACGATGGAGGATAATAGGAGGAAAACAATATGTATATGTGTGTGTGTGTTTGTGTGTATATATATATATCTGGATCACTATGCTGTACAGCAGATATAATTGACTATAATCAACTGTAATTTTTAAAATCTTAAAATAAATAAATAAATAAATAAATAATTCCAGAGCATAGCAAATAAAAAAAAAAAAGTTTTGAGCAAAATGCACCCTTCCGTCTGTGGTTCTTAAGCAGCAGTTCCCAAAAGAAATTGTGACACCAGGTCACGCTGTCCTTGGTGGTGGTAGTGTTTTCATTAATAGGACTTCCCAGTTGTGACCCACTTCCAGGCTGCCTGGAAGGGGTTTGACTCTGAGGGGTTGAGGAGGGGGGCAGAGCAGCCAGGGTCAGTCCCTGGTCCCCGCGGCTGCACCAAGGTGCAAGCTTGCAGGTCTTTCCCCGGGGTTCCCCCCACCACCTCCTCTAGTCCAGGGGGCAACTTCTGGCCAATAGCCTGGCTCAAGCACAGGCTCCTCACAAGTGAGGCGGGTAGATCCAGCTGCCTTCCAGCATCCTGGAGATTTTGGGGACCTCTGTTCCCTGGTACCCCTACCCTATTATCCTCACCGCCCGTGCCCTGGTGGACCAGTCCTAAGAGATAACAGAGACTTGCTGACTGAGATCCAAACACTACCCACTGCCAGTGCCCCCAAACCGCACCAGACTGGAAGCTCCATTGCTGGCCCCCCTGGGACTATCTGTTTCTGTTAAAGGGGGGAGTGTTCCCATCTCTCCACAAGGCATCCAAGCCCCCAGCTTCTATCCCGGGGCTTAAAGAGCCTACAGTCTCCCTTTGGGAGGGAGAACAGAACTTCTGCGACAGGAAGAACTCTCCAAACCAAGGGCTCAACTCCCCCCACCGGGAAGAGGAAGGCTCCCCCAGGAGGTCCAGGTTCCTCGCTCTCCCAGACCCATTGCTGCCCCCCCCACACACACACACTTTGGGCTCCGGGCACAGAGAGCCCACTGCAGCACCATGTGCAATAGCCAAGACATGGAAGCAACCTAAATGCCCATCGACAGAGGAAGGGATAGAGAAGATGTGGTACAGATATGCAATGGAATTTTATTCAAACACAAAAAAAGAATGAAATAATGCCATTTTCAGCAACATGGATGGACCTAGAGAGTCTCATACTAAGTGAAGTAAGTCAGACAGAGAAAGACAAACACTGCATGATATCACTTATATGTGGAATTTTAAAAAGGATACAAAAGAACCTATTTGCCAAATATAAATAGACTCACAGACTTTGAAAACAAACTTATGGTCACCAAAGGGGACAGGTGGGGAGAGGGATGGACTGGGGGTTTGGGACTGGCATATGCACACTATTGAATATGTAACGACTGGCCAACGGGGACCTGCTGTAGAACACAGAGAGCTCTACCCAGTGTTCTGGGATCATCTACGTGGGAAAAGAATGGGAAAAAGAATGAGTCTGTGTTTAACTATAAATGAGTCACTTTGTTGTAGAGTAGAAACTGCCACAACATGGGAGTTCCCATTGTGGCTCAGCGGGTTATGAACCCAACTAGTATCCATGAGGATGCAGGTTCAATCCCTGGCCTCGCTCAGTGTGTTAAGGATCTGGTGATGCTGCGGCTATGGCGTAGGCAGGCAGGTGCAGCTCCAATTCGACCCCATGGGAGCTTTCATATGCTGCAGGTGCGGTCCTAAAAAGCAAAAAATAAAAATAAAAGATGAAATTATCACAACACTGTAAATCAACTATACTTCAATAAAACTTAGAAAAAAAAAGCCCATGAGGAGGCACACCCTCAAAATGCTCTTGTACAGACACAGCCTTGTAGCTGTGGGCGTTGGGGGGCTGGGTGGAGAGAAAGGCACTAGGGGAGCAACTGAAACAATTAAGTGATGGCGAGGGGTTGAAGACACCTGGTGTGGCTGCTCCAACTTTTCAATTGCCGGACTTTGGAACAGGACCCTGCCTGAGAAAGTGCACTATAAAAGCTCACCACAAGGTGGCAGCGTAGAACTAAGAACCCAGGGTCCCAACGCACGGGGAGCTTGTGGTTCCAGCTCTGCCTTTTGTGAAGCGTGGACACTTGCACACTGCCTCTCCCTGGACAAGGAGCAATACCCCAGCATTTACTGAGCCCTGAGCAAACATGTCATTCAATTGCAGCAGCCCCAGTTAAGTGGCATTTTTGAACCCTGTTTTGTAGCCAAAGCAACCAGGCTTTGGGGTGTTGGTCAATGGGTACAGAGTTTCAGTTTGGTAAGAGGAGAAGGGTTCTGCGAATGGATGGTGGTGATGGTGTCATGGCAATGTGAATGTACCTAATGCCACTGAATCACACTTGAAAATGGTTAAGGCGGTAAATTTTATGTTATGTATATCTGAACACAATTTTTAGAATAGAAAAATAAAAATGATCACATCATGGGAGTTCCCACTGTGGTTCAAAGGGTTAAGGACCCAATGTTGTCTCTGTGAAGATACAGGTTCGATCCCTGGTCTCATTCAGTGGGTTAAGGATCCAGCGTTGCTGTGAGCTGTGGTGTAGTTCGCAGACATGCATTGCTGTGGCTGTGACATAAGCTGGGAGCTGAAGCTCCGATTCGACTCTTAGCAGGTACAGCCCTAAAAAGAATAAAATAAAATAATTAAAAACCCCAGATTGGATCACCAAGGAGCACTACAGCATTCTCTGCTATCGAAATACCCTCTGAGTTTGCCAGTGAAAGTGAAGTTAGGTCACCCAAGCTCATGGAAAAAGATCCTTTTCCTGGGAAAGTTGTACAGCCACTCTGAGTTCTGTCAGAGGATGTTCTTTCCCCACTGGTTACCTTTTTCTTTTTTTTTCGGCCACCCCGTAGCATATGGAAGTTCCTGGGCACAGCCGCAGCTGTGACCCACTCCTTAGCTGTGGCAACACTGGATCCTTTAACCTGCCAGACCAGGGATTGAACCTGTGTCCTGGGGCTGCGAAGCTGCCACCCATCCCACTGTACCACAGCAGGGACTCCTGATTTCCATTCCTGTTGCAGAGATGAGCTCTGACCGTTTGGTTGAGCTCCACTGGACAGGTGCTTTTAGCAGCTTGGCCCCAAGCCTGTTAGCTCTGCCTCTCTGGTAGGTAAGGAGCGGGTCCCAGCCCTTCCCCGGAAGCTCACAGTTTCTCCAGGGAGCATAGGGTTGGGGTGGGGGCAGGGCCACGAGCCACCGTGGTTTGGTTGTGACTCTGCTGTCCCCGCAGGGCACAGGCGAAGGCACTGCTGAGGGGTGGACCCCGGGATGCCACTCCCTGCCCTGCCGCCCACCAGCCGGTCATCCTGGGCAAGTCACTTTGGCCCTGGCCTCGTTTCTGTTCACTGTGCAGGAGGTGACAGACGTGACCCTTTAATACTGAGGCTGCCGAAGGGGACAAGGCAGCCCCCAAACCTTGCCTTCCTGAAGCGTAGGTGCTCGTGGGCAAAGCAGGTGTCTGTCATCAACCAAGTAATTCATATTTTCAAGGGACTTTGCGTGTGAGACGCCCTGTGGGGAAAAGGAGGGGAGGGGGAGGCTCGGGAACCTGGGAGGCAGGGGGGCAAGGTCACAGTTGCTGATTTTGACAAGGTACATTTGAGCAGCTGTTCACTATGCAGAAATCTGTGGATTTTCACTAAATTTTATCTTGCCTTTAAAAAGTATGAACATACATTCGTTTGTTCATTGCAGCACTATTCACAATAGCCAAGACATGGAAACAACGCAAATGTCCATTGACAGATGATTGGATTAGGAAGATGTGGTATGTATACATGATGGAATACTACTCAGCCATTAAAAAAGAATAAAATAATGCCATTTGCAGCAACATGGATAGAATTAGAGACCCTCATACTGAGTGAAGTAAGTCAGAAAGAGAAAGACAGACACCACGTGATATCACTTATCTCTGGAATCTAATAGACTGCACAAATGAACCTTTCTACAGAAAAGAAAATCACGGACTTGGAGAACAGACATGTGGTTGCCAAGAGGATTGGAGAGGGAGTGAGATGGGATGGGAGTCTGTCACCTGTATGTCTGGACTCCCGGGCCTCTCAGTGGGACCAGAGGCCAGCTCTCAGCCCTCAGAATTCTGCCGCCCACTCCCTGGGTGACAGAAACCATGCGGCCCCATGGGTTTCCTTATAGGGCGCCAGTTGGGGGATCTTGTAGGTACTGGCTCTTAACATTCTTCCCATGGCCAGGCTGCGCGGCTCCGGTCCCGTGGGCCTATTCTTATCCTCCACCTTCTAACACGTCTGGCCCAAGGGTGGAAACCCCTGGAAGTTCCTGACTCCTCTTGGGGACAGAAGTGGGTCCAAGGTCTGCAGACAGACGTGCCTGTCTTTGGTCTGCGTGGCCCAGGCTTCCTGCCCTCCAGTGGCACCTATGCCGGGACCCCAGTGGGCTCAGTGCCTGCTTTCAATCTGATCCCCCAGCGCAGATGGAGATCTTTCCAGAAGGAAGATTGAAGTTTCTCCCACTTGCCCTTAGTGCCTCCTGGAGAATGAAGCTCTTCCAGCAGGGCTGACTCCCCAGCGGGCAGTCTGGGGGGCTCTGGAAATGCACATGCACCCACGGCCATTTAAGTTTAACTGTAAATTAATTGAAAATCAATAAAAATTAAAAATACCTCCCTCGGTTGTAAATTGGCACAGGTGAGGGACTGTTGGACTAGACAGCACACATATGGAACATTGTCATGGTCAGAGAAAGTTCTGTCCAGAGTCCTGATCCTCTGCTGGTTGAGGATGGGACGTGGAGGTCCTTTTCCCGCGCACCTTCCAGCTCCTTCTCCTCCCAGGCTCGCCTCTCCCTGGGGCGACAGAAGGCAGTCAGATTGGAAGCCAGCGTTTTCTTCTTCTTCTTTTTTAAAAGGCAGCTCCCATAAGGCAGTTCCCAGGCTAGGGGTCAAGTTGGAGCTGTAGCTGCCGGTCTACACCACGGCCACAGCCACATCCACATGGGATCCGAGCCACATCTGAGCCCTACAACACAGCTCGAGGCAGTGCTGGATCCTTAACCCACTGAGCGAAGCCAGGGATCGAACCCACACCCTCACGGTCACTATGTCAGGTTCTTAACCCACTAAGCCACAATGGGAACTCTGGAATCCAGCTTTTTCTAACAGGGTTCTGCTAGCATTCTGGGCCATATGACTCTTGACTCCAGAAAGCCAGTGAAATAAAGAATATTTTGGAGCAGCCCTGACTTCTGCCCTGGCCTCCCCTGCATGTGACAATCAAAAATGTCCCCAGATTGCCGGATGTGCTCAGGGGCGGCAGGTGGGGGAAGGGAAGCAAAATTGCCCTGATTGAGAACCAGTGGTTTAACTCGGAAGACCTACGCTGATCTTGAAGACGGCAGCGTCCCGGTGGCGGGGACCATGGGGCAGATAAGGCAGCTTCAGCCAATAGCTTCTCCCCAGAATTAATCACTTAGTCAGAGGGTCAGCCTGGTCCCTGTCAGGCCTTGAAGCCTGAGGGATGTGTGACGACAACAGAAGTGACCCACGTTACTGACCTTGGGAGAGTTACTGACCATGCTCGGTCCTGACAACTTACCCGGGTCCTGCTGGTCTGAGACTCCCACTTCCAGAAAGGACTGAATGCAGAAGGACACCAGGGCCCCCATTTATCTCCCCTTCGGGGTGTATCACACAGAGGCACTCAAAGTTTCTGGAACTCTGAATGCCCATCCCGCCTGTTCCCTTCCTGGGCCCTGGCTGGCCCTGTGGCATCATAGTTACAAACAGAGGCAGCGGAGAAATGTGAAGGCACGACCACCAGTGACCCCCAAGGGTCCACTTTCTGCACGTGCAGAACTGTCACCTGCAGCCACCACCACAGGCGGTGACAACTGGAGTGGCTGCAGTGACCCGGGTGCCCGGCCAGCCTGGCCCAGTGGCTGGGCGAGCGAGAAATGGCTTCTTTAGAGCCTAACGATTCACAGAGTCATGACCTAACAGCGCTCCTCTGGGAAGGAAGCCCAAGAAATAGATTTTTTTGCAGCTGATGGCAAATAAGAGCCAACTCGGCAAAGATGAAGACCGAATAAATCTCCCCGTGTTCACACGTTTTGACAAAGGCAATCTATAA
This sequence comes from Catagonus wagneri, assembly GCA_004024745.2. Classification (NCBI taxonomy): domain Eukaryota; kingdom Metazoa; phylum Chordata; class Mammalia; order Artiodactyla; family Tayassuidae; genus Catagonus; species Catagonus wagneri. Next base: position 26,178,003 of record PVHT020000521.1, read on the forward strand.
ACGCTCTACTGAACCTGCGGTGCCTGAGCTGGGATTAGAAATGGCATTCATTGCCAGGCTTGTAAAGCCCAGGGAAGCCCAAGGGAGCCAGAAACCTGTGTCTCCCCACAGATGACTCAAAAGGGCAGAAGCTGCTCTATGCTTCTGCTGTGGTCTGGGTTGAGTTGCTGGGGGCCTAGACCCACTGGAATTTGGGGATTTCTTCAAGGTTTGTGTAAATTTCCCAGCTGGTGTGTGATGGGTGGAAACTGGGACAGGCAGCTGGAATAATTTTCCTCAGCTGGCTTTCTGTCAGACTCCTATTCATCCCCCAAAACCCTGCCTGTGAGTCACCTCCTCCGTGCAGCCCTCCCTGACCCCTGCCTTCCATACTACACAGTGGACTCAATCCTGATTCTGCAGGTTCTCCAGCAAACAAGGTCACCCTTCTCTTTAATGCTCAAGGAGAGTTGGGCTGGGACCACAGGAAGGCTAGCCTCCAAGTTTCTTTCCTTGGAGTATGTGTGAGATATCTCACTATCGTGTTTCTTCTTTTCTCACTGCTCCTTCTCTCTCTCTCTCTCTCTCTTTCTGTCTTTTTAGGGCCACACCTGAGGCATATGGAAGTTCCCAGGCTCGGGGTCGAACTGGAGCTACACCTGCCAGTCTACACCACAGTCACAGCAACGCGGGATCCAAGCCGAGTCTGCGACCTACACCACAGCTCACAGTGGCAACGCTGGATCCTTAACCCACTGAGTGAACCCAAGGATTGAACCCGCATCCTCATGGATACTACTCGGGTCTGTAACTGCTGAGCCACAATGGGAGCTCCTGCTCCTTCTCTCTTTTCTCCACCGCCACTGGTCACAGGATGCCCCATTACTCCCCCAAAACATGGCTAGGACCAGAAACAAACTTCTCCAGAAAAGTCTGGGAGTCACAAGAGGGAATTGTGACGCAGAAGAGAAAAGCTTCAAATTAGGCAGGAGCACCCGTGCTCCTTGGGGACTGTGGGCTGGGTGCTCTGCAGGTCTCTGACACCCTGAGGATGGGGCCAGCCAAACATCTTGTCCCACCTTCGTGGGACCAAAGCTCCACCAGGATCCAGCCCGCCCTGCCCTCTCAGGGCCCCTTGAGGCCATAAAGGATGCCACCCTCAGCGGGTGACGGGTCCTTCCGCCTGGACACCAGGATCATTTGCTCAGAAGCGACTCTAGTCCCACTGAGGACAGGCATTCAAACAGCACCATTCAGTCCCTGAGCCCAAACTTTCAGGTCAGGAATAGGATTTCTGCCTTTAACATCTAAGTTTTTTCTTTCTTTCTTTCCTTTTTTTTTTTTTTTTTTTTTTTTGTCTTTTCTAGGGCCACACTCGCGTCATATGGAGGTTCCCAGGCTAGGGGTCCAGTCAGAGCTACAGCTGCCAGCCTACGCCACGGCCATGGCAATGCAGGATCTGAGCCACTTCTGCGACCTACACCACAGCTCACAGCAACGCCGGATCCTTAACCCACTGAGCAAGGCCAGGGATCGAACCCGCAACCTCATGGTTCCTAGTCAGATTCGTTAACCACTGAGCCACAACGGGAACTCCAACATCTAAGTCTTTTTCCCCAAACAGAGAACAATCTTTTCCCAATTATGAATCAGAAGCCTCCAGAGGCAATAAAACAGGAGCTTAGCCCTGGAAACTCCCAGGCCTCAAAACTGTGGGTTCGCGCACATGCGGGGGCTCAAGGATGTGCCCTGTGCTTTTATAGCTGCAGGTCAGTCCCTCGGCCACACACTGAGTCCCCCGAGGGCCAGACAATACTAACGCATGTCTGTGTATTTGCCTGGCTCTGTCCTTAGCTCGCTGCTCCTGTCAACTTAGCTCTCTATCTCAGACCCCATTTGCTGACGGGGCCTCTGGGGCAGGGAGAACTTGAGTAACCTGCCCAAGTTCACTGAGTTGGCGTGTGGCCGGGATTTGGGCCCAGGGGCCAGGAGCTGAAGCACCGCACACACCCTACCCACCCCCCTCCGCCCTCCGTATAAGCAGGATTTGCCTTTTTCTCAGCCTTCCTCGAACCCGGAACAGCCTGGCTGGGGCTTGGAAATAGGGGGAAGGGGGACCCGGTCTTCACTGGGCCATTCTGCAAAACATTGGGTCTCTACCAAGGGACTTCCAAGGACCCCACAAACACTCACTGTGCCCTCTCCGCTGTCTGCTGTGTGCCGGGTCGGGCCCGGGTGGGGGTGGTGGGGAGCAAGTGAGTCAGAGCGGATGCCGGCCCTTCCAGCTGTGCCTGCTCCAGTCAGGGGACCAAAGACCTGAGGGCTGCAGGGTGACGAGGTGTCCAGGTTCTCCTGCACTCCGAGGGGCCCGGAGGGCTGACTCCCAGGACAGTGACCAGGGGTGGCCCAGCTGAGGGGTAGGTATAGGCCCGAAGGAGCTGCAGGTGTTGTGATGTCAGGCACCTGGAAAGGTTTTTATTTTCATTTTAAAATTTTTTTCAACTTTCACTATTTTACTTTATTTATTTATTTTGCTTTTTGGAGGTTCCCAGCCTAGGGGTCGAATCAGAGCTGAAGCAGCCGGTCTACACTACAGCCACAGCCATGTGGGATCTGAGCCGCATCTGTGACCTACACCACAGCTCATGACAATGCTGGATCCCAGACCCACTGAGCGAGGCCAGGGATCGAACACGAATCCTCCCTCACGGGTACTAGTCGGATTCGATTCTGCTCCACCACAATGGGAACTACATGGAAAAGATTTTAATTCCCAGCCTCTGAGAGGCTATAAAAGAATGAACAGACCTGGGCCTACTCAGTGGGCAGCTTCCCCTTCTGTGCAGTAGGTGGGCCACCCGCTCAAGGGGCAGCCTGGAGAATTAAAGGGGCCGTGGACGCAGGGAACAAGCGTAGTTCAAGGTCTCAGATAGGTTCACCATTGCATTGTGAAAACTCTAGCTTGGAGTTCCCGCTGTGGCTCAGTGGATTAAGAACCTGATACGGTGTCCGTGAGGATGCATGTTCCATCTCTGGTCTCAGCCAGTGGGTTAAGGATCCAGCATTGCTGCAAGCTGCAGTGTAGGTCACAGATGCAGTTCAGATCTGGCGTTGCTATGGCCATGGTGTAGGCCAGCAGCCGCAGCTCCCATTCAACCCCTATCCTGGGAATTTCTGTATGCTGTGGGTGTGGCCCTAAAAAAAAAAAAGGAAAAACCCAAAGTCTCTAGCCCAGTGAACTTCTAAACCCACCACTGTCTCTCTGGACCTTTGGGTGGGCACGCTGGGGGTGGCGGTGAGTGGGAGAGGATGAGGAGGGAGCCCTGAGGCCCCAGGTCCACGAGGCGGCCTGCCTAGTTCTCGGCTCTCTTCCTCCCTCTGCAAGGCTCTGGTGCACCCAGCCCTTGGGCCCGGCATTGCTGGGGACTGGCCCCCTGGAGCAAATTTCAAGTCCACTGTCATTTAATCCCAGCCCCACCCCAGGCGCATGGGAGGAATTAAAATTGTCAGGAGAAAAGGCACCCCAGTGACACGGCTGCCCAAGGTCAATGCCAGTCCTCCCTCCAAGCCTGAGGTCACCTGGGTCCTACATCCTTTCACTTCACAAATCAAATCCTTCGGCTTAGAATTTGGGGCTAGTCTTCCATTGCTCTTGGGGGTCCAAACCCGGTGGGATCCAGGGCCTGCCTACCCTCCAGCCCCATTTCTCTCCCCACATTGTGGCCCCTCCTGCTTTGGGGTCCCTGCTAGGAACACCCCTCCCCCCCCTTATTCCCACCCACACCCTCCCCGCCCCCAAGGTACACACGTACCTGCATTTGTTTAATGACTGCATTCCAAACCCAGCACAGCTCCTGGTGTAAGGAGAGCCCTCGGTAGTTATTTTATAAATGGGTGGATCTGTGATTGTAGGGAAACAAGACTCCGGAGCAACTAGTTGGGCTTAAAGCCATTGTTACCGCCCCCACCAGGTTCCTCACCGGCCACACCCTTTCACCGGCCAGCGGCTTCACATGCGCATTCTCTGGACACCTGCCACTTCCAAAGCCACAGAAATGACAAAACCAGTCCGAAAGGCATGTGAAAACCCCAGCAGGTCAATCAGCAAAACAAAGGGTTTTCTCATTAAGTGCTAAAAGCCTTGGGTTCCTGTTCTAAGCCCCCACTCCCATCTCAGATGGCACCCCACCCCCTCCAGGTGTCCGGGACCTTGGAAGCCGAAGCGTCCGACTGATGGGAGGAAACAAAGCTCCGGAAAAGCCCTGGGCACCCGGGCTGCTTGGTCAGCTGCCCAGCGGTGCTAAAAAGAATGCGCCGGCGGCGCTCAGTCCCGACTGGCCTTTAAACGAGGCGTGAGGGCCCTTCGCTGCTGGGGATGTTGAAAAGCACTTTGGAATACTCCTGGAATTACTTTTCAAGGTGTAGTAAATATAGAACCTGACCCCGTCATTCCGCCTTCAGTTTTCCATCTCAAACGCTTTTTCCGCTTCTGTGCGGAGATCTGTGTGCCAGGATTTTCTTTGTGACCTTCTCATCATCATGAAAAGGTCTTCAGGGTCCGTCAGCAGGGGGACGATCCAGTACACGCATCCTTACCATGGGGTACGGGAAGCGCTGAGGACCCGGCGAGGCCAATGCCGAAGGGGGAAAGCATGATCAAAACAATTCCGGTTCGTGTCTATCCACATCAGAAATGATGGGTCTTTCCAGGACGCAAAGGGGAGACCTGGAGCCATGGGGGTCACAGAGGAGGGGACTGCTTCCAGAAGTGACAGACATTCATTCGGCTGCCACCAGAAGGAGGAAAGGGGAACGGCGGGGGAAGGGGGCGGTGGCCAGAAAAGGATGTCCAGCCGTGAGAAAACGGAGGTGTCAGGGCTGGGAGGTGAGCCATGTGGCCCGGTCAGTGAGGCCGGGTCCTTGCTGGGGGAGAACCGAGGCCGGAGGGGAGGGCAGCAGGTGCACTGCCATTACCTAGGACCACAAGTCCTGAGAGCAGGAGCCGAGCCTTTCCAAACACTGTGCACAGAGGGATGAGGGACCCCAACAAAGAAATGTGTGTGGCTGAAAAAAAAAAAAAGATCGTTTTGGGAGTTCCCGTTGCAGCTCAGCAGTTACCAACCTGACTGGTATCCATGAGGATGCAGCTTTGATCCCTGGCCTCGTTCCGTGGATTAAGGACCAACCCCCCCCCCCATTGCCCTGGAGCTGCAGTGTAGGTCCCAGATGCAGCTTGGATCCCAAGTTGCTGTGGCCGTGGGGTAGGCCGGCATCTATAGTTCTGATTCAGCCCCTAGCCAGGAAACTTCTATATGCTGCAGATGCAGCCCTAAAAATGCATTAATATATAATAAAAAAAATGAATGATTGTTTCCTCTCCTAGGAAGGGGAAGGGCTCAGGCATCCTGAAAACGTGGTAGGAGCCATCAGGAGCGGTCGGGTGGGCAGCCAGGTCCTGCCAGGGGCCTTGGCCTCTGTAGCTGGCGGGGATGGGGTCTGTGACCCCCGGGGGTTTGCGCTGGGGTTCCTGCTCTGGGGCACCAGCAGGTGGACTTGAGACCCAGGAACTGGGGAAAGGAACTCCAAGGAGCAGAGGAGGTTAGTCCCTGAAAAGAAGCAGGGGGCTCTTTCTCCCTAGGAGGCATTTCATTTGCAGAAGCCTTCTCCTAGGGGGGCCCAGGTGACCCTTAATTCCTGAATGCAGGGCTCTCTGAGCTCCTTTGTAACCTCAGGTTCAAGTCCTTTGTTCCTCCTCCCTGAAGACCAGCGACTGCCCCGTTCAGACTCAGTATGAGGATGTCTTGTTTTCAGGGAAAATGTGGGGAGGAGACCCTTTTGATGCCATAAATTCACTGAACCCACCGACTCTTTAGAGCACGTCTCCGAAGACCATTACAGGTGACCTTGGGTGGGTATTGACTGACCTTGAACTTGCCCCAGAGGAAAGCAGAAAGGATGCTGCCACTGGTTAGCCCATATTCCTAGAACCATGGAGGATCCCTGCCTCCTACAGGGACCTGGGGGAGAAGCCTTCGGTGTGAACTTTTTACAGTCTGTGCGCGTCACTTTCATAATCCGAAGTACAGTAAATAATTGACTGGAGCAGCTGTTTCAGCACCACTTTCTAGCCGTTTGTCCATGTCTGGGACCCCAGGCTCTGGCCGAGGCCGAGATGGCTGCGTGGAGGCAGCCCCGCCAGGGCTGGGGGCTGAGGGCATGTTCCTTCCACTCACTGGCTTTGCGGCTCTGAACAGAATGCCGCGCACTCTCTCTTTGCATTGATATGCTTCATAGATGATGGGATTGGAGAATTTGCAGGAGTTACGATGGTAATTTCCTGGTCCAGCACAAACGTGAGATCATAATCACAACAGATGATTTTTGAGAAAGGATGTGACCGTGTGCCAGGCTCTGGGCTGGGCTCTGTGTGTGGGTTTCCTCATTTAACCCTCTTTTGGGATAGGTGCTGTGACCTGCCCCATTTTGCAGATGAGGAAGCTGAGGCACAGTGAGATATTGGCACTGAAAGTCTCTGAATTTATTTTATTTTATTTTATTTGCCTTTTTGTCATTTTATGGCCGCACCCGCGGCATGTGGAGGCTCCCAGGCTAGGGTTCTAATCGGAGCTGTAGCCACTGGCCTACGCCGCAGCCACAGCAACGCAGGATCCGAACCGCGTCTGCAACCTACACCACAGCTCACGGCAACGCCGGATCCTTAACCCACTGAGCAAGGCCAGGGATTGAACCCGCAACCTCATGGTTCCTAGTCGGATTCGTTAACCACTGCCCCACGACGGGAACTCCTGAACTGATTTTAAAAACAAAACTTTAAAAGGAAAAAGGAACCCTCCCACACTGCTGGTGGGAATGTAAACTGGTGCAGCCACTGTGGACAGCAGGATGAAGGTTCCTTAAAAAACTAAAAATAGAGTTGTTATATGATCTAGCAATCCTACTCTGGGCATATATCTGGAGAAAACCATAACTGGGAAAGATAATGCACCAGAATGTTCATAGCAGCAACATGGAAACAGTCTAAGTGTCCATAGACAAATGAATGGATTAAGATGTGGTACATATACACAATGGAATACTATTCAGCCGTAAAAAAGAATAAAATAATGCCATTTGAGGTAACAAGGATGGACCTAGAGATTATCATACTAAGTGAAGTAAATTAGAAAGAGAAAGATGGCATTCTGCATAGTGGCACAGCGGAAACAAACCAGGCTAGTATCCTTGAGGATGCAGGTTCGATCCCTGGCCTCTCTCAGTGGGTTATGGATCCTGTGTTGCCACTAGCTGTGGTGTAGGCCAGCCGTTGCAGTTCCAGTTCAACTCCTAGCCTGGGAATTTCCATATGCCACACTTGCAGCCCTAAAAAACAAAAACAGAAAAAAAAAGAAAAAAGAAAAAGACAAATACCACACGATATCACTTTCATGTGGAATCTAAAACATAGCAGAAATGAACCTATTAACAGAACAGAAAGAGACTCACAGATATAGAGATCAGATTGTGGTTGCCAAGAAGGAGTGGGGAGGGAGTGGGATAGACGGGGAGTCTGGGGTTAATAGATACAAGCTATTACATTTAGAATGGATAAGCAGTGAGGTCCCACTGTATCCCAGTCTCTTGGAATACACATGCTGGAAGATAATGTAAGAAAAAGGGTGTGTGTGTGTGTATATATATATATATATATGACTAGGTCACTGTGCTACACAACAGAAACTGGCACAACATTGTAAATCAAATCTACTTTTTTATTTTTTTGTCTTTTTGGGTAGTGCCTGCAGCATATAGAGGTTCCCAGGCTAGGGGTCTAACAGGAGCTGTAGCTGCCCGCCTACGCCACAGCCACAGCAATGCGGGATCCGAGCCGCGTCTCGACCTACACCACAGCTCACGGCAATGCCGGATCCTTAACCCACTGAGCAAAGCCAGGGATCGAACCCGTGTCCTAATGGATGCTAGCAGGTTCCTTAACCACTGAGCCACGACGGAAACCCCTAAATCAACTCTATTGTAATAAAGAAAAAGAAAGCACAGAAGTGAGACTTAAAAAAGACACAAGTGAGCTTGTTTACAAAACAGAAACAGACTCAAACTTGAAAAACACACTTAATGGTTACCAAAGCGGGAAGGTGGAGGGGGTATAAATTAGGAGTGTGGGATGAACATATATACACTCCTATTTATAAAATAGGTAACCAATAGGGACCTACTGCATAGCACAGAGAAATATACTCAGAGAGTTCCCGTCGTGGTTCAGTGGTTAACGAATCCGACTAGGAACCATGAGGTTGCGGGTTCGATCCCTGGCCTTGCTCAGTGGGTTAAGGATCCCGCGTTGCCGTGAGCTGTGCTGTAGGTTGCAGACATGACTCGGATCCCGCGTTGCCGTGGCTGTGGCGAAGGCCGGCGGCTACAGCTCCTGTTAGACCCCTAGCCTGGGAGCCTCCAGATGCCGCGGGTGCGGCCCTAGATAAGGCAAAAAGAAAAAAAAAAAGGAAATATACTCAGTATCTTGTAATAACTTATAAGAGTAAAAAAATCTGAAATAGAATATATATATATTGTTTAATATATATGTGTATGTATATATATATACACACACACATATATAAATAAATTTACAACGTTGTGTTAGTTTTAGGTGTGCAGCCAAGTGATTCGGCTTTATATATAAATACATATACATATATATTCAGTTTCATATATATACACACACACACACACACACACACACACATAACTGAATCACTTTGCTGTATACCTGAAACTAACTTGACATCGTAAATTCACTATACTTCAATTTAAAAAATGGTTTTAAAAAAACTTTAAGAGTAGATATCACCAATATGGTATTGGTCTGACTCTGAGTATTTAGGATCTGTGTTAATCTACTAGTCAGTCACATATCGTTTTCGGAAATTGCTTAAGACAATGGTTTCCAAAACATGGTCCGCAGACATATCACTATAGTCACAGAGGACCGTGGAAATGTAAATTCTCAGGCCCCACCCTGGGTGGCCTGAATCTGAGACTCTATGGGCAGGGCCCAGCAAGCTGTGTTTTAACAAGCCCTTTCTGGGAATTCGGATGCAGCCAAAACTGGAGAAGCTTGGTTCAGGCTTGAATTAAAAAGAAAGCAGAGCATTCATTGTCCCCGACTGAACTCTCAGGGGATCTCTCAGAACTAAGGAATTACTCTGAACACTTGGAGCTTTAGATTAGTTCCATGCCTCTCACACTGGAAGAAAGTCCACAGTCTCTTCTGCAGCGATTGCTGGACCCACCCTCAGAGACTCTGCCTCAGCAGGTCTGGGGTGGGGCCTGAGAACTTGCATTCCTGCCGAGTTCTGGGGAGGGGAGCTGCCACCCGGAACATGCTGGGAGCATCCTGGACGGGGTCTGTGCCCAGGAAGGACCTTGGCAAGTTTGGAAAGCCTCCTTCACATGGATCACTTTTTATTTCTTAAATTAAGAAACTAAGATGTCTGGAGTTCCCACTGTGGCTCAGAGTTTTAAGGACTTGATGTTGCCTCCGTGAGGATGGGAGTTCGAACCCTGGCCTGGCTTAGTGGGTTAAGGATTCAGTGTTGCTGTGAGCCGGGGCATAGTCTTCAGCTGCAGCTCCCATGCGATACCTAGCCTGGGAACTTCTGTATGCTGCAGGTGTGGCTGTAAAAGGAAAGGAAAAGAAAGGGAAGGAAGGAAGGAGGGAAGGAAGGAAGGAGGGAGGGAAGGAAGGAAGGACGGAAGGAAAGACAGACCTGAGATGTCTAACTGTGTGACCACCATCTTTAAATATTGGGAGCAACTGGAAAATGGGATCTGATATATGCATATCCAGCAGGAAGCACACTTGAAGCACAAAAGGATGGGGGGACCCCTCTCTGCAGCACTTCCTCTGACAGCCCCGCATGTCCCTCTGAGGTTGTGTTCCTTCGCAGCCCATCCCAGACTCCCTCTCAGGGACAGAAGGCGTACCTGGGGAGCAGTTCTCTGGTGCAAAGGGCACCTGGAAGATGGTTTGGGGGGCATTAAGGAGCATCTGTAAACAGCCTGGAGCGACAGGTCCCCATGGGCCTTCCTTGTCACCCTGACACACAGGCGGCGGCTGTACAACAGATCGCAGTGCCTCCACAGGCCTGTGCTGTATCAGCCGTGATGAGCACGCCTAAGTGGCTAAAATCACGCAGCAGATCCTACGCTGAGTAGGCCTGGGAGCCAAGAGAAGAGTGATGTGCAAAGGGAACAACCATGACTTGAAGACCTACTGGGTGTCAGAGGCTGGGACCTTGGTCCTAACTTTGAGGAAGATGCAGAACTGAGGTTAGCACTGGGCTGGGGAATACAGGTGGTGGAAGAGCAGAAGCCAGCGCACGGCAGGGGTCTAAGGTAGGCGGGTTAGCGGCCAGGGGACACAGGGCTCCAGGGAAGAAAAGAGTCTTGAGCTGAGCCTGGTTGGGTGAAGAGGGCAGGGGATTATAAACAGGATGGGTACCCTGTTGGAACCCCAGTCCTTTGAGAGGCATCAGCATTTTCCGCGCTAGGAGGGGAGTGGGAGGGGGGAGCCACCGGTTCTGCACTGATGCTGTGAGTCTGGACCAACACAGGGCTGGGCGCACCAAGAGGAGTGCTGACCCAGGAGCCATGCCGAGGGCGGAGAGGCTGAAGCCCCTGGAAATGCATCGGAGGTGGTGCCAGGAGGAAAGGAAGGGCTCTGGGTATCACTCCGTGTCTATTTACTGAGCTTCTACTGCAGGCTAGATGCTGGGATGGCAGCACCGGATTTCTATCTTGGAAGATTCCAGAACCGCAGTCTGGTCCAGGGGTATAGCTAGGGGACTCATCCTGAAGCAAACCCAGTGTTCTGTCTTTTTTTTAATTTCCTCTTTATTTGGGGTTGGAGAGAATGTGAGTGATGAAGATAGGAGAGGTAGACTCTCCCAAACTATTCTACGTGGGACCCAGACTAGGTGGGTCCTAAGGATTCCAAGATGAAGACGTTATTCCGGCCCTTGACAGCCTGGCCACTGAGCAGGAGAGATGCAGCGACAGATCATTAAAATGTAATGTGTCAATTACATCAAAGAGACACACACCAGATGGCACGGAAATCTGTTGGAGGGTTCTCTAATCCACTGGGAGAGCAGGAGTGATCCAAGAGGGCTCTCTGGAGGAGGTGACGCTTGAGTTCGTCTGAGGCCTTTCTGCCTAGGACCTCCAGACGTGGAGCTTGGCTGAGGATGGGCCTTTCACTGAGATGGGGAATGTGGAAACCAGGAGAAGGTTGGGAAGCGAAGTGTCAAGTTCAAGTTCGGACAGGTTGAATCTGAGGCTGCTGTAAGGCTCCAAGGTGTGATGCCCAGTAGGGATGGGATGCATGGGTCTGGACTGCTATCGTTCCCACTTTATAGATTGGAATGTCGAGGCTCAGACTGGTTAAAGATCCTGCTGACAGAGACAGCAGAGTTGAGCTTCAAATCCAGGCTGAGCGGTGTCGTGGCCCTGTAGGGGACGAATGCTGGCTGCCTCATCAGTTGTGCCACTGGCCCAGGAAGGCCTTTCAGAGAGTTTCTGAAGATGATCAACAGAAGCGGGAGGATTTAATTGATGGGAACCAGAGGACGAGAAAAGACTTCCATTAGGATGAGCTCACACCCTCTTGTCTGATTTCCTTCCGATGGTGAGATAAGAAGGAAAATGGCAGGATTTCAAGTCACACCCAAACCACCAGGAATCCTTCCCAGCCCCCAGCACCCACAGGCTGCCCATATAGCCCCCAGCCTTCACCCCCCACGTCGCCCTCCCACCAACACTCTGCTCTCAGGGCCCTGCCCAGCCTCTCCCTCTGTGTCCTGAGCTAGTAGCATCTCAGAGAAAGATCCGGTAGCTCCCCCCCACCCCGCCCAGCAGCCAGCTGCACCCCGAGTGGGTGAGTGGAAGCCTCTGCCGTGCCCCCTCCCTTCTGTTTTGGGGACAGGGGAACTGAGACCCGAGTTACCTGGACTTGTGTCTGACACAGCCCAGCCTTCCTTCCCTCCTCCTGGCTCTGCTTTTGCTCAGGTCATCAGTCCTTAACACCCAACCAGGACGGACATGTCACATCTGCCTGTGATGGAAGCCACGTGGTCCAGCGGAAGGGGACTGGGATTCAGGAGACAGGGAGCAGTCGGAGCAGGACCTTGGTCAAGTCACAAAGATGGACCCTAATGGATGAGAGAAGGAGAACCCTTAGCTTCCCCCAAATTAACATCAAACTTTAAATTTTTTTTTTTTTTTTTTTTTTTTTGCTTTTTAGGGCTGCAACTGTGGCATATGAAGGTTCCCAAGCTAGGGGTAGAATCGGAGCTGTAACTTCCAGCCTGCGCCACAGCCACAACAACGCCGGATCCGAGCCGCATCTGCAACCTATACCACAGCTCACGGCAACGCCAGATCGTTAACTCACTGAGCGAGGCCAGGCATCGAACCTCATGGTTCTACCTAGTTGGATTCCTTAACCACTGTGCCACAACAGGATCTCCAACATGAAAATGTTAAAAAAAAAAAAACCAAATTGTTCTTTTTCCCACAACTTCACTAGATTTTTTTTTATCCTTTGTTTTTGCCAGTAGTGTCTGACTTATTAAACAGTCATGCTCTCAGGGGATTCTGTTTGGGGCCAGCACTTCTGCCACTCATCCCTCGTGTTCAGCAAGAGGCTGCTTCCTTTATAGGAAGCTCCCGCGAGTTCTCTCTCTGCGCATGCGCAAACCACCAAGTCCTCATTCCCCCGCGGCCCTCCCCCGTCCCCGCCCCACCGCCCCACCCCCGCCCCCAGTCAGGGAGAAGGTTGGTAAGCGAGGGTTTGGAATGAGCTGTTGCCTTGACAACGGGAGCCCATGGCCCATCCTGACCTCCTCCACCCAAGGACACAGAAACACCCCGAGCATCCCCGTCCTGATTCAGAGGCTGGGCGGGGTACCCAAGGTCCTGGGGCGGCTTTAGCCCGCTCCCCCTGACATCTTCCTGCCCCATCAGACCACCCTCTCCGCCCTCCCTATCCCTTATCCTGGGTTCCTGCCCCTGTGATGAAGATCCAAGTTCAAATACTTTATCTGGCACATCTAGAAAACACCAACATGGGGGCAAAATTAGTTTGTCAGAGCTGCTGTGACCAAGTACCTTGGAGAGGGGGCTTAAACAAGGGGAGTGACTTGTCCCATGGGTCTGGAGGCCAGAAGTCTGAAATCCAGGTGTTGGCGGGCTGACTTCTGGGGGCTTGCTGGCCCTCTATGTCATCCCCTGGCTTGTGGAAGCATCACCCCATCTCTGCCTTCACCCCCAAATTGTGTTTCTCCTGCGCACATGGTGTTTCTCCTGTGCTTGTGCATGCGTGCATGTGAGAGAGAGAGAAAGAGAGGGCAGGAAGGAAGGGTATTCTATCCAAATTCCTCCTTTTTATAAAGACACAGTCGTGATGAATTAGGGCTCATTCAAACGGCCTCAACTTTTTTTTTTTTAAAGAGCTAAGCACCCCCCTCCCCAGGGCTTTTTTCCCCTCTTTTCTTTTTATGGCTGCACCGGTGGCATATGGAAGTTCCTGGGCCAGAGGTGGAATCAGAGCTACAGCTGCCGGCCTCCACCACAGCCGCTGCAACACTGGATCTGAGCTTCATCTTCGAACTAGGCTTGTGACAACGCCGGATACTTAACCCACCTAACGAGGCTAGGGATGGAACCCACAACCTCACAGACACTAGGTCAGGTTCTTAACCCGCTGATCCACAATGGGAACTGTTCCCCCCCCGCCCCAGGGAAGGACTTTTTTATTTTTGTTTTTTAATTTTTTTGGCCATGTCTGTGGCATGCAAAAATTCTGTGGGCCAGGGACTGAACCTGTGCCAAAGATATAACCAGAGCCACAGCAGTGACAACGCCTGGTCCCTAACCCTCTGAGCCATCAAAACAATCCTCTCAATGACCTCTTCTCATCACGTGTTTGGGGGAGACACAAGTCAGTCCATAAGAGGGGTGGAGAAGTGGAATGGGGTGGGCGGGAGGGAACGAAGCTGACACAGAGCTGATACGGTTTTCCACTGTGGGCACCTGGCTGTCCCTCGGGGGCTCTGGGTGAGGGTGATGATCCTGAGGGGTGGGAAGGCAGAGGCTTGTCCACCAGCTTGAGTTGAGCAGTGGCAGAGGCTGCTCCCAAGCCACACAATTCCTGGGGGAGGAGGTCCCAGCTATTGTGCAGGCAGAGTGGTCCCCAGTGCCCAGACAGACCCCCAGGCCAACAGACAGGGCGCCAGCAGCCAGAAGTCAAGCCCAGGCTGAAGTGCAGGCAAGGTGTCCATGTGTCACTGCACCCCTGCCCCGAACCCCAAAGCCTTCCTGGTCCCCAAGTCTGGGAATACCACTTGGGCGTCTGGACCATCACTCTGGACACCAGTGATGATGGGTCTCCTTGGTCCTCACCAGCCTCACCAAGACCTGGTCCATATTCACCGTCTGCTATGACCAGACCCCGTGCTCACTATTCTTTGAGGGAGACTGCGTCGGCAGAGACCCCGTGATGCACGACAAGAAGGTGGAGGCCAGCCTCTGGAGCGCTGGGATTTTAGAACAGAGGATGGGAGAGGGGCCATGGTGAAGGCTGACCTTGACTCACCTTGCCTTGTTCTACAGTTCACGCCCCAGACACCCCCCCGGGCCGAGCCTGCATCATGTCTCAGGAAGATAGGTGGGGGCAGGCACGGGGCTCTCACATTCTGCCAGCCTCATCTTTCAGAGGCTTCCCGGGTGGCAGGCATTAGACCAAGTCCCAGGGTGCCTCTGGCTCATCAGAGCTCCAGCCCGGCATTGCAGGTGCTGGACGCATGCCCACCAGACCGGGGGGAGGGCAGGGAAGGTGAGATATTGTGAGATGTCAGAGACAGCACTACAGACACACGCCATCTGCACCACTCATTCCAGACATGGAAACAGGGGCCCAGAGACAAAAGTGGATTGCTCCAGTCCTCATAATGACTCCAGCATGATTTATTCATGCCGCAGTTAATAATCAGGCAGTTGTGATCTATTGAAAACAAAAATCAGGGTGTTCCCATCGTGGTGCAGTGGAAAAGAATCTGACTAGGAACCAAGAGGTTGCAGGGTTCGATCCCTGGCCTCACTCAGAGGGTTAAGGATCTGGCGTTGCTGTGGCTGTGGTGTAGGCTGGCAGCTGTAGCTCCAATATGACCCCTAGCCTGGGAACCTCCATATGCCGAAAGTGCAGCCCTAAAAAGCCGAAAGAAAAAAAAGAAAAAACAAAAATCAGGGAGTTCCCATCATAGCTCAGTGGTAATGAACCCGACTAGGGTCCATGAGGATTCGGGTTTGATCCCTGGTCTCAGTCAGTGGGTTAAGGATCGGGGTTGCTGTGAGCTGTGGTGTAGTTCAGAGACGTGGCTTGGCTCCTGCATTGGTGTGGCTGTGCCGCAGGCTAGCACTGCAGCTCCGATTAGACCCCTAGCCTGGGAATTTCCATATGCCATGGGTACAGATTGAAAAAGCAAAAAAAATTAAAAAAAAAAAATAACAAGGAGTTCCCATTGTGGCTCAGTGCTTTAAGAACCCAGCATAGTTTCTGTGAGGGTGTGGGTTTGATCCCTGGCCTTGCTCAGTGGGTTAAGGATCCAGTGTCACTGAACGTTTTGGTGTAGGTTGTAGATGCAGCTGGGATCTGGCATTGCTGTGGCTATGGTGCAGGCCGGCAGCTGCAGCCCTGATTCCACCCCTAGCCCAGGAACTTCCTTATGCAGCACGTGCGCCCATAAAAGCAAAACGAAAGAAAAAAGAGAGCAAAAACCAAAAAAGCAGAATTCCCTGATGGCGTAGCGGGTTAAGGATTCAGCCTTCTCACTGCTGTGGTGTCGGTTCAATCCCTGGCCTGGGAACTTCTTCAGGCTGCAGGCACAGCCAAAGAAAAAAACCTATTGAACAGGCACTGGCATATTAATCGCTCATTAGAAAATTTCTGACTTTATCATCATAATAACCCTCTGAGATAAGTGCTGTTTACTATCTCTGGGTGACAGAAGGAGAAACGGAGGCTCAGGTGAACTTGGCCAAGAGTGGCCTTGGGCTTCTGGGGGACTTTCACTCCAAGGCAGGGGCCACCCCAGGAGGAGCTGGCAGGGTGGGGAGCCCCCAAAACACGCAGGCCTCCCACATTCCACCTTGGCTCAGACCCAGTGACAGGAACAGACACAGAGCACCCCAGGGCCTGTCTGCCGCTGGATCAAAGCACCAGGGTGGGAGGTAGCCAGCACAGAGGGGAGCAGGGCAGGGCGGCAGTCCCCGGGCCGGGGAGGCCCCAGAGCGCCGGGCAGAGAGCCACCCCAGGCCAGAGGCGTCCCAGAAAGGGGCCTGCGAGGACGCGTGAGGAGGAAGGGAGGCTCCAGCTGACTTCTTTTGGGAGTTCTGTTGGCCAGGTGGAAACCAGGTGTCCCAAGCTTCTAATTGTTCCCTATCCCACACCAGGGAGGCCTGCAAACCGTGGGGCAGTCTGTGTGCGTCCACGAGCAAAGGCTGACCTCACCTTGAAACACAGCTGCGGAAAACACAGAGTGCAGCCAGACGCCCGCAGGAGGGCTTGGGCTTGTTCCCCCGAGTGTCTGCCCTCACCCGCCCCCAGCCCAGCAGCCCTCTCATGCAGGACACTAGGGATCCGTGCTTTTCTCAAATTCTGTTTTATTTTATTTTTCCCAGTTTGCCTTTTTTTTTTCTTTTTAGGGCCATACCTGTGGCATATGGAAGTTTCCAGGCTACGGGCTGAATTGGAGATGCAGATGCCGGCTTACACCACAGTCACAGCAAGGCCAGATCTGAGCCACATATGCAATCTACACCGTGACTGTGGCAATGCGGAATCCTTTACCCACTGAGTGAGACCAGGGACCAAGCCCGCATCCTCATGGATACTAGATGGGTTTGTAATGCGCTAAGACACAATGGGAACTCCTATTTTTTGAGATACGATTGCATTTGGCAGTCATTGTACTAGCTTCACATGTACAAGAGAATGATTTGATATATGCAGATACAGCAAAATGACCACCACAAGATGTTTAGTTGACATCCATCACCGCACATAGTGACACGATTTTTTTTATTATTATTATTTTTAGGGCCGCACCCATAGCATATAAAGGTTCTCAGGCTAGGGGTAGAATCGGAGCTACAGCACCAGGCCTACACCACAGCCCCAGCAATGCCAGATCTGAGCCGCATCTGCGACCTACACCACAGCTCACGGCAACGCCGGATCCTTAACCCACTGAGCAAGTCCAGGGATTGAACCCACATTCTCATGGATACAAATTGGATTTGTTTTCTCTGCACCACAAGGGAAACTCCCACAATTGTTTTTCTTATGATGGGAACTTTTAAGATCTACTGTCTTAACAACTTCCAAATATACAATACAGCGTTGTTAACTGGGGTCATCATGTTGGACATGAATCCCCAGGACTTATTTATCTCTGAAGTGGAAATTAGGGAATTCCCGTCATGGTGCAGTGGAAATGAATCTGACCAGGAACCATGAGGTTTCGGGTTTGATCCCTGGCCTGGTTCAGTGGATTAAGGATCTGGTATTGCCCTGAGCTGTGGTGTAGGTCGCAGATGCCACTCAGATCTGGCATTGCTGTGGCTGTGGCGTTGGGCGGCAGCTGTAGTTCCTATTAGACTCCCTAGCCTGGGACTCTCCATATAACGTGAGTGCAGCCCTAAAAAGAAAAAAAATAAAATAAAAGAAGTGGAAGTTGTACCTTTTGACCCTTTACGCACTTCACGCACATCTGGCAACCACCAATCTGTTCTCTGCTTCTATTTGTTTAGTTCTTTAAAATTCCACATATAGGGGATTTTATGCAATATTTGCCTCCATTTGACCTATTTCACATTGCATAATGCCATCAGGGTCCACCCACATTGTCACAAATGACAGGATTGATTTTCTTTTGCTACCTGAACAATATTGTGTGTGTGTGTGTGTGTGTGTATCACATGCTCATTATTCACTCATTTATTGATGGACGCTTAGGTTTTTTCCATGTCTTAATTACTGTGAATAATGCTGTGAATGTTGGGGTGGAGATATCCGATTCGCATAGTATTTTCATTTCCTTAAGATGTATTCCCAGGAATTCCCATCGTGGCTCAGCGCTAAGGAACCTGACTAGGATCCATGAGGAGGCATGTTTGATCCCTGGCCTCACTCAGTGGGTTAAGGATCTGGCGTGCCATGAGCTTGTGCAGCCACAAGTACAGCCCTAAAAGAGAGAGAGAGAAAAAAAAGAAGTCCAAGTACAGACCTCACCAGGCAAAACTCAAGAGGAGATCAGAGCAGTATTCCACCCGGGAGGGTCTGGGGAGTCTGTTTCCTGCTCTTTTAGGTTGTGGGCAAAACCCCATTCCTTGTATTGTAGGACCAGGGTCCCTGCTTTCCTGCTGGTCATAGACTGAGCAGTTTCCACGGCACTCCTTGCATCTTTTCTGCATCTTTCTAGCCAGGCATGGCTGTGGGAGTCCTGTTCAAGTGCATCTCTGACCCATTTTTGGTCTCCTCTTCCACTTTTTTTTTTTTGCCATGTCCTGGGTATGCACAGATGCCCAGGCAAGGGACTGAACCCTCGCTACACCAACCATTGATG
>PVHT020000521.1:26197679-26209971 GCA_004024745.2 Catagonus wagneri
TTCTGTCTTTTTGTCATTTTAGGGCTGCACCCGTGGCATATGGAGGTTCCCAGGCTAGGAGTCGAATCAGAGCTGTAGCCACCGGCCTATGCCACAGCCACAGCAACGCCAGATCCGAGCCGCGTCTGCGACCTACACCACAGCTCACGGCAATGCCGGGTCATTAACCCACTGAGCAAGGCCAGAGATCGAACCTGCAACCTCATGGTTCCTAGTCGGATTCGTTAACCACTGAGCCACGACGGGAACTCACCTCTTCCACTTTTAACGACTCAAGTGATTGGGTCCACCTAGAAACTAATGTAGGACAATCTCGCCATCTCGAGACCTTAACTCAATCAGAGCTGCCAAGTCCCTTGTCAGCTGAGATGACATAACCACAGGTTCAGGGGCTTAAGGCGTGGACATCTATCTACCACATCATCCTGCTCACTTCCAAGGGCACCACAAGTGTAAAAAGGACAGAATCGACCACCAGCCTCGCCAAGCAGCTTCGTGTAGCCACTCGGGAAAGGCAGAGCACACTGAAGGAGAACTGTCATACCGTCCCCCTGTCCCCCCAGCAGGCTCTGCCCTGTGTGCCTCCTGCCCTTGGCCAGCCGGCTTGCTGGGGTCCAGCAAAGGAGCTTTTCCAGCACAAAAGAACCACGTGAGCGTGGAAGTTTGGAAAATACAAAAAGTGTGCAAGGAAAAAACCCAGTCCCCACTGTGAACAAGTTGCTGAATTTCCTTCTGGTCATTTTTTTTTTTTGTCTTTTTAGGGCCACACCCGCAACATATGGAGGTTCCCAGGCTAGGGGTCTGATCGGAGCTGTCTAATCGGCCTAAACCACAGCCACAGCAACAAGGGATCCAAGCCGCGTCTGTGACCTACACCACAGCTCACGGCAACACCGGATCCTTAACCCACTGAGTGAGGCCAAGGATCGAACCTGTAACCTCATGGTTCCTAGTTGGATTCGTTAACTACTGAGCCACAACGGGAACTCCTTATTCTTCTTTTAAAATTAAAGTATAGTTGATTTACAATGTTGCGCCAGTTCCTGCTGTACAGCAAAGTGACTCAGTCATGCATATATATGTACATATACTTACATCAAAGTGACTTTGTCATATATTTGTGTGTATGTGTGTGCATATATATACACACACACACACACACACACACACACACACATTCTTTTTTAAAAATGTATTTTCCATCATGGTTTATCCAGGAGATTGAATACAGTTCCCTGTGCGATACAGTAGGACCTTATTGTCTCCCCATTCTAAAGGTAATAGTTTGCGTCTACTAACCCCAAACTCTCAGTCCGTCCTTCTCCCTCCCCTCCCCTTGGCAATCACAAGTCTGTTCTCTGTCTGTGAGTCTGTTTCTGCTTTGCAGATAGGTTCAATTGTGCCCTAATTTAGATTCCACATATAAGTGTTATCATATGATATTTATCTTTCTCTGTCTGACTTACTTCACTTAGTATGATAATCTCTAGGTCCATCTATGTTGCTGTAAGTGGCATTATTTCATTCATTTTTATGGCTGAGTAGCTTTCCACTGTGTATACGTACCACATCTTCCTAATCCATTCATCTGTCAATGGACATTTAGGTTGTTTCCTTGTCTTGGCTGTTGTGAATAGTGCTGCAGTGAACCAAGGGGTGCATGTATCTTTTTGAATTCTAGTTTTGTCTGGATAGATGCCCAGGAATGGGATTGCGGACCATATGGTAGTTCTAAATTTAGTTTTCTGAGGAACCTCCATGCTGTATTCCATAGTGGTTGTACCAATTTACATTCCCACCAACAGTGTAGGAGGGCTCCCTTTTCTCTACACCCTGTCCAGGGTCTATTATTTGTACACTTAATAATGATGATCATTCTGACCGGTGTGATACCTCACTGTAGTTTTGATTTGCATTTCTCTAATAATTAGTGATTTGGAGCATCTTTTCACGTGCCTGCTGGCCATCTGTATGTCTTCTTTGGAGAAATGTCTATTTAGCTCTTCTGCCCATTTTTTTTTTAACTTTTCTTTTCTCTTTTTACAGCTGCACCTGTGGCATATAGAAAGAAGTCACTGAGCTAGGGATTGAACTGGAGCTGCAGCTGCTGGCCTACCCCACAACCACAGCAACGCTGCATCCGAGCCACATCTCTGACCTACACCATAGCCTGTGGCAATGTGGTATCCTTAACTCACTGAGCAAGGCCAGGGATTGAATCTGCATCCTCATGGACTTCATGTCGAGTTCTTAACCTGATGAGCAACAACAGAAACTCCACCTTCTGCCCACTTTTTTGGCTGGGTTGTTTGTTTTTTTTGCTGTTGAGTTGTATTAGTTGTTTGTATATTTTGGAGATTAAGTCCTTGTCAGTTGTCAGTTGCATTATTTGCAAATCTTTTCTCCCATTCTGTAGGTTGTCTTTTCCTTTTTTTTTTTTTTTTAAGATTACTCTGCTGTGCAAAAGCTTGTAAGTATGATTAGGTCTCATTTGTTTATTTTTGTTTTTATTTCTATTGCCTTGGGAGATTGACCTAAGAAGATGTTGTATGGTTGATGTCAGAGAATGTTTTGCTTATGTTCTCTTCTAGGAGTTTGATGGTGTCATGTCTTATGTTTAAGTCTTTAAGCCATTCTGAGTTTATTTTTGTACACGGTGTCAGGGTGTAGTCTTTTATTCTAAGCATGCATTGGCTCTTTAAGACTAGAGTTATAATTTTTTATACGAATAAATTTTTTCAAAATTTTATGGCCACATCCTCAACATATGGCAGTCCCCAGGCTAGGGATTGAATCCAAGCCTCAGCTGTGGCAATGCTAGATCCTTCAACCCACTGTGCCGGGCCGGGGATCAAACCTGCACCTCTGAAGAGACCTGAGCTGCTGCAGTCAGATACTCAGCCCACCGTGCCATGACAGGAACTACTCCAAATAAAATTTTATTTTGCTTTTCTCACACAGCAGCATATTAGCTATATCTTTGCCACATTGACACCAGCTATTTGTAAACCCTTTTCGAGCGTTGACCTAATACTCTGCTCCGTGGATGAACAGACTGTAGGTTAGTTAATGAGCCCCCTAATGTGGCACATTTAGGTTGTGGTCCTTATTAATTTTTGGCCATGCCCACAGAAGGCAGAAATTCCCTGACCAGGGCTAGAACCCCTGCCACAACTGTGACCTGAGCCACAGCAATGACAACGCTGGACCCTTATCTGCTTTAGCCACCAGGGCACTCCTGGTTGTGGTCATTATAAATGACATTTTAATGAACATCTCCCCTCCCCCACTTTTTTTTTTAGGGCTGCACCTCAGGCATATGGAGGTTCCCAGGCTAGGGGTGGAATCGGAGCTGCAGCAGCCGGCCTACACGACAGCCACAGCAACACCAGATCCGAGCCACATCTCTGACCTACACCACAGCTTGCAGCAATGCCAGATCCTTAACCCACTGACCAAAGCCAGGAATCAAACCCACATCCTGATGGATACTAGTCTGGTTCTTAACCTGCTGAGCCACAACGGAAACTCCAACATCTTTTGCATAAAGCATCTCCGAGATCTGAGAGCCGTCTCCCAGAAGGAGGCTTGTTGGGTCTGAGAGCATGAGTTCACTTGGCTTCCTTGTAATGTGCATGCGGGGTGGCTCTAAATCTCATTGGTCTGGGACAGGTCGCATTTATGCCTGTTGTCCCCGCATCATTATGGAAAGTGCTCCCTCTCACTCTGAGCCCCAGTCTGGTTGATAAATCCTGTGGTCACTCCATGCCCAGGCTGCCCTGGAGACCCCAAGGACCTTCCCCCACTTCATCACTGTGCTCTGCCGTGGGCACCCTTGAGGCCAGAAGCTACACCTCCCAGTCCATATGCCAGGGTCTTGCCCAAGGCCTGGTCCCTTCATTCACCCCACCAGCCTCCAAAGGGCCTCCACCACGTGCCAGCACCATGCTGGACCCTGGGGAGCGGTGGGGAGCGGCCCTGGGAAGGCACATCCCCAGCCGGCTCTGAAACACTGGCAAAGGAATCAATGAGACTCAAGGTTGTACACCACAGTGTTTGAAATGAGCTGGGCTGAATTAAATACCCTCAGATTTTTCTTGTATTCCTCTCTCTCTCTTCCACAAGCATTGCCACTAAGCCATATCTCTCCATTCTTTCCTACTGAGTTGGGTTTTGTGAAGCTCAAAAATCTAAGATCATATTTCACTAGTTTCTTCTCCTTCTCCCAGGTGGTGAGGTCTTATCTTTTCAAGTCTTGTTACTGCATATTTCAAAATATGTATTTCTAAAAGATAAGGGCTCTTAAAAAAAATAACTGCAGTACATTATCACCTCTAAAAAAATGAACAGTAATTTTTTTTTTTTTTTTGGCTGCACCTGCATCACCTGGGCGTTCCCAGGCCAGGGATTGAACCTGAACCACAGCAGTGACAATGCCAGAGCCTTAATCCCATGTGCAGCCAGAGAACTCCAATCATGATTTCTTATATTAACAGTTCTCTCTTCAGGGCTCAAACTCCCCCATTGTCTTACTTTTTGGCCACATATGTGGTTCATCATTGCAATTCCTTGTGAATCTCTAAAATCTCTTATAATTTATAGCTCCGTCTCCAAGAGATTTTTTTTTCTCCTTGCATTTGTTTTTTTTTCTCTTTTTTTTTGTCTTTTTGCCTTATCTAGGGCCGCACCCGCGGCATATGGAGATTCCCAGGCTAGGGGTCTAACAGGAGCTGTAGCTGCCGGCCTTCGCCACAGCCACAGCAAAGCGGGATCCGAGCCGCGTCTGCAACCTACAGCACAGCTCACGGCAACACCAGATCCTTAACCCACTGAGCAAGGCCAGGGATCGAACCCTCAGCCTCATGGTTCCTAGTCAGATTCGTTAACCACTGAGCCACAACGGGAACTCCTCATTTGTTTGTTGAAGAAACTCTGCTGTTTGTCCTGCAGTTTCTCACTGTCTGGATTTCATCTCACTTGTGATATTTAGCAGTAGCTCTGTTGCCGATGTTTCTGCTAAATTTCAGATTCAGAGGTTTGATCTGATAGAGGTTTGTTTTTGATTTTTTGGTCTTTCTAGGGCCGCACCAGCGGTATATGGAATTTCCCAGGCTAGGGTTCTAATCGGAGCTGCAGCTGCCGGCCTACACCACAGCCACAGTGACACCGAATCTGAGTTGCATCTGTGACCTACACCACATCTCACGGCAACGCCAGATCCTTAATCCACTGAGCGAGGCCAGGGATGGAATCTGCATCTTCATGGTTAAGAGTTGGGTTCCTAACCCGCTGAGCGGTAACGGGAACTCCCATGGTTTGATTTTTTTCAACAAGAATACTTCATAGGTAGGACTGTCTATTCTTTTTTCTTTTTTTTGCTTTTTAGGGCCACACCCGCGGCATATGGAAGTTCTCAGGCTAGCAGTCTTATCAGAGCTACGACTGCCGGCCTACACCTCAGCCACAGCAACACAGGATCCAAGCCGTGTCTGCAACCTATATCACAGCTCACGGCAACACTGGATCCTTAACCCACTGAGCAAAGCCACAGACTGAACCCGCAACTTCATGGTTCCTAGTCAGATTCCTTAACCGCTGCACCATGACGGGAACTCCAGGACTGTCTATTCTTATCAGGAGGCATACAGGGTCTACTGGTGGCTTGTCTGTTTTTTGAGATCCATGAATTCACTAGGTGGTATGTAATGGTAATCTGATTCTTTTTAAAAAAATTTTGAGCATAGTTTACTTTTTTCAATTTAATTTAATTTTTATTTTATATTGGGGTATAGTCGATTTACAATGTTGTACTAGTTTCAGGTGTACAGCAAAGTGCTGTATACACACATACACACACACGCGCGCGCGTGTGTCCAATTTTCAAATTCTTTCTCCATACAGGTTATTACAGGATATCGAGTAGATATATGTAAAATTCATTCACTTTGCTATATTCCTGAAACAAATACAACATTATAAATCAACTATATGCCAATACAATTTTTTTTTTTTTGTCTTTTTGTCTTTTCCAGGGCTTCACCCGCGGCATGTGGAGGTTCCCAGGCTAGGGGTCTAACAGGAGCTGTAGCCACTGGCCTACTCCACAGCCACAGCAACGCCAGATCCGAGTCACATCTGCAACTTACACCACAGCTCACGGCAACGCCGGATCCTTAACCCACTGAACAAGACCAGGAATCGAACCTGCAACCTCATTGTTCCTAGTCGGATTCTTTAACCACTGAGCCACGACGGGAACTCCTATGCCAATACAATTTTAAAAAAGAGTAGATAAATGAGTAGAGTTCTCTGTGTCTTTGTTGATTATCTATTTTATATACAGTAGTTAATCCCAAACTCCTAATTTATCCCTCCCTTTGATAATATTCAGATGCTGTCATTCCTTCCTTGTTTATCATCTGGAATGCTCTTAAAAAAGGAACTATATATATATGTGTGTGTGTGTGTGTGTGTGTGTGTATACACACACACACACACTCACACACATATATATTTATTCAATCTCTCCTCCCATGGAATTATTTGAGTTGTTTCCTGTTGTTTGATATTACGAATAATGCTGCTATTAGTAGTCTTCTGCAAATGCCGTTTTGTTTTGTGTTTGAGATCCACACCCAGAAGTGAGAAGTATAGGTCAAAGCGGTAATTGCATATGTGCTAGATCTTCCAAATTTCCCTCTGTAGGGCTTGTCCATTTTGCATTTCCACCAGCAATGTATGA
The DNA here is from genome assembly GCA_004024745.2 of Catagonus wagneri. NCBI lineage: Eukaryota > Metazoa > Chordata > Mammalia > Artiodactyla > Tayassuidae > Catagonus > Catagonus wagneri. The sequence continues at coordinate 26,204,422 of PVHT020000521.1, forward strand.
GATGGTCTGTTTCTCTATAGCCTCGCTGACAAGGGTATGTTGTTTGGATCTTTATTGTTCTGGTGGGAGAGAAACGGTACCTTGGTCTAGTTTTAATTTCTAGTTATCTCTGTACAACTTAGAAAGCGTATCTTTCAACCACTCATTATTGATGCCAAATTTATCAAAATTGAAATTCCCATACATAATTGGTTCTATTTCTGGATTTTGTATTCAATCTCGGCGGCCTATCTTTTTGTCCATTCATCAACACCAAATTGTTTTACAAACTCACGGACAAGGGGAACAGACTCGTGGTTGCCAAGGGGCAGGGCATTGAAGGAGGGATGGAGTGGGAAGTGCCAGTAACAGCGGATGCAAATTATTACATATAGAATAGCTAAACAACAAGTTCCTACGCATAGCACAGCGAAGTTGATATCCTACGATAGTGAGGCCAGGGATCAAACCCACAACCTCATGGCTCCTAATCATATTCGTTTCCGCTGTGCCATGGTGGAAACTCCTGTATGAAAATTTTTGATGAGACTTGCTATCTAATACACTCTGTGTGTTAGTCTCCCCCCACCCCAACCTTCGTGCTCCCACTCTGCTGACAGCCTCAGCAACCAAGTGGCTGACCCACTGACAGGGCAGCCCCCAAGCCACATCACATTCAAAGGCAGTGGGAGCTCACCTCTACCCAGCTGACTTCAGCCAAATGAGGCACAGCAAGCAACTCAGGCGCAAAACAAAACTCTGACACTGAACGCTTAAAAAGACAAGCTGAGGGAGGTCCTGTTGTGGTGCAGCGGAAGCGAATCCGACTAGTATCCATGGGGATTCGGTTTCCATCCCTGGCCTCGCTCAGTGGGTTGGGGATCTGGCGTTGCCGTGAGTTGTGGTGTAGGTCGCAGATGCGGCTTGGATCTTGCATTGCTGTGGCTGCGGGGTAGGCTGGCCGCTGTACTTCCCATTAGACTCCTAGCCTAGGAACTTGCATATGCTGCAGATGCGGCCCTAAAAAGCAAAAATAAATAAATAAATAAAAATTAAAAAACAGAAAAGACAAGTTGAAACATTAAAAAAAATAATGAAGGAGTTCCCATTGTGGCACAAGGGACTCAGCAGCTCTCTAGAGCACTGGGATGATGGTTCGATCCCCGGCCCAGCACGGTGGGTCAAGGAGCTGGCATTGCCATAGCTGTGGCACAGGTTGCAACTGCAGCTTGGATCTGGTGCCTGGCCCAGGGTGGCCAGAAAAGGTAAAATAAATAAATAATAATAATACTAATAATACTAATAATGATAATAATAATACAGGATAACGGAGGAGGTATCAAAGGAGAAATGATGTGTATGCATTTGGGGAGATTTGAGGTTTTGTTATTTTCCTGAAGTCCACCAGTGACCTCCACAGCATCCTCTTCCTGCTGGAGATGGCAGAGTGGATGGAACCCCAGGAGGCGGATGTCTTGGAAACTATCCATGTTACACGCTGTCTCTCCGTGTCTTCCTGGAAATTCCTTAGAAAAATGACTAAGTTAAGTTAGATTCGATGCACCGTGGGCAGGAAGTGGCTATCCTGAGTTCGACATGTGGGTCAGTCCTGTACCTTATAAACATTTCACCACATTTTAATTAGGAGTCTTCAGCAATTTCTTTTTTTTTAATTGTTTATTTATTTAATAAAGTTTTAAACAGTGGCAGTACCATTGTTTGTTTATTTATCTGTTTACTTTTGGCTGACCCCAAGGCACGCGGAAGTTCCCAGGGCAGGGCTGGAACCTGAGTCACAGTAATGACCCAAGCCGTGGCAGTGATAATGCCACATCCTTAACCTCTAGGCCACCGGGAAACTCCAGTAGTTTATTTTTATTTTTATTTTTTTGATGTATTTATTTTTGCATTTTAGGACCGCACCTGCAGCATATGGAAGTTCCCAGGCTAGGGGTCGAATCAGAGCTACAGCCGCCAGCCTACACCACAGCCACAGCAATGCAGAATTCGAGCCGCGTCTGTGACCTACACCACAGCTCACGGCAACGCTGGATCCTTAATGCACTGAGCAAGGCCAGGGATCGAACCCACATCCTCATGGATACTAGTAGGGCTCATTACCACTGAGCCACAGTGGGAATTTTCTAGTAATTTCTTTTTAAATTGTCTTGAAATACTGTCTTTCATCATTATGTAAATGGTGAGGACTATTGATAATTCTTAGAATCACCGGTGGCTGTCATGTGCTTCACTTTGGCTAAGAAACACACAATGCACGTGGAGAAAAGTTCTCGAGAGGACTGGCCCTGAGATGGAAAAACGCCTGACAAACATTCGCTGGCTCTCTGAGCCCGGCTGTTTTCTCTGCCTCCTCGCCTTCCCACTGCCCTTCCCTCCTCTCCGCTCCCCGGGATGGCCGTCTCAATGCCCCCCCGTCCCTCCAGCAACTTCCTTTTCCAAGCTACCCTGCACTTAGAAAACTTTCACTGCCTTTACTGCTCTGAAGTGACACACGGGCCTGTGGGAGTGTCACCCAGATGGGGCCTAGTGGGTAGAAGAAGGCAAGGGCTGTATCTCATTCATCTCATTTCCGAAGTGCACAGTTCCAGGCAGAAGCTCATCTGGGATGAATGAATGAATGAATGAATGAATACGCGTGCGTGCGTGCACGCGAACACACCCATTATCCAAAGAGTTTCTGTCCTTCCGACTCTCTCCCTTCCGTGTCCTGTTTAGGGTAACCCTAAAAGGGAAAAGGATTTTTACTGGTTGCTTCTGTGAGAAGGGGTTCCTAACATCTCTCAACTTTGCAGAGATGCCGTGTGTGTGTTTCTACATGGCTTTATCCCTCAGCGTTGTCTAGGAGGGGGTTGAAGATTTGGGCTGTAAATCAGTGGTGCTTGTTGGTCTCTGGCCTGCCTGGCCTCCTCCCTCTCTGTACTTTTTCCCCTTTGAAGTGCCTCCTCAAGTACCATCTTTTTTTTTTTGCCTTTTGTCATTTTAGGGCCGCACCCACAGCATGTGGAGGTTCCCAGGCTAGGGGTCTAATCCCAGCTGTAGCCACTGGCCTACGCCGCAGCCACAGCAACGCGGGATCCGAGCCGCGTCTGCCACCTACACCACAGCTCACGGCAACACCGGATTGTTAACCCACTGAGCAAGGACAGGGATTGAACCCGCAACCTCATGGTTCCTAGTTGGATTCGTTAACCACTGCGCCACGACGGGAACTCCCCACCTTTTTTTTTTTTTTTGTCTTTTTAGGGCCATACCCCTGGCATATGGAGGTTCCCAGGCTAGGGGTCAGTTGGCAGCTGTAGCTGCCAGCCTACACCATAGCCACAGCCACATCAAATCTGAGCCACATCTGCAGTCTATACCACAGCTCACAGCTATCCCGGATCCTTAACCCACTGAGCGAGGCCAGGGATCGAACTTTCGTCCTCATGACTGCTAGTTAGATTCGTTTCCGCTGAGCCACCCTGGGATCTCCTCAAGTGCCATCGTCATGCTTCTTACTCCTACATAACGAATAGCCCCTAGAAAGGGTCTGCGTTAGCCCCCCTGGTGCATTTGCACTGTAGTAACAGGTGGAGTCTGAAGTCATGGGACTGACTGTTGACTTGAACCAGTGTTACTGGTTCCAGAGAGCCCGTGGGAGGTGTACTGGGCTGGAAGGCCGTCTCAGGACCCCTGAAAGAGTAACAGTGATTAATCCACTTTAGGGACTGGCCCTTACTGCTGTCCCGACACCTTGGTGGCCACAGCCCACTCCTCACTTATTACGTCACCTGTGTCATTCAGTTGTGGCCACATTTGCGGATCTCTCGATGCAAGTGGAGACACCTTGAGGGTAGGGACCGGCTTTCTCGCTTCTTTCTAGTGGCCCCGAGAACCTGCTTCTGGGCTTTGCAGCCAAGCCACAGAACACATATGGTGGGCTATCTCTAAGCCTTTTTCTAGTCTTTTCTGATTCCAGTCAAATCTTGTGTGGGGGATCTGTGTTCCCCACAGTAGCCGCAGTACCATTTCTGCCCCCATAGTCTCTTCAGAATCCTGCTGTTTCCCCATCGAGAAGCAGAGTCTAGTTTCCTGCCTTTTGAATCCAGGCAGATCTCTGTGCCTCAAAGGAGCCAAGTGATGCAGTGTGATTCCAAAGTTCCCTAAAAGAACTGATGGGGTTTCCACTTGGCTGCCTCTTGTTCTGTTCGCCTTGGGAACAGAAGGCGAACATGGCTACTGCCATGCTGTGAGGAAGCCCAAACTACTCTCGGTGGTGACACCACATGGAGAGGTGTAGACCGAAGGGAACCAAGCACCACCCCCAGGCCCGTCGGCAGCCAGCATCCATGGCCAGGCACAGGAATGAGTGAGCCTTCAGCAGATCACAGAGCCTGCCTTCGAGTTTCAGCTGAGGCCCCAACCCTGTGGAGAAGAGACAAACCGTCCCCATGATGCTCTGTCCAAAATCCTGCCCCACAGAATCTTTGTACATGATAGGATCAATGATTTTCTTTTTTTTTTTAAGGGCTGCACCTGCAGTATATGACGGTTCCCAGGCAAGGGATCAAATCAGAGCTGCATCTGCTGGCCTTCACCAGAGCCACAGCAAAGCAGGATCCCAGGCACGTCTGCGCCCTATACCACAGCTCATAGGACCCCAGACCCACTGAGCGATGCCAAGGAATAAACACATGTACTCATGGATACTAGTTGGATTTGTTTCCCCTGGGCCACAGTGGGAACTCCAGTCGACGGCTGTTTTATGCCATTGTGTTTGGGGGCTATTTGCTGTTCACAGCCCTGGAAACTGGAACCCTGTGCACAGATGGACAAGGCCCTTCTCTTTGGGCCTGGATTTTCTTTTGCAGAAAGAGAAAAGGAAGAATGGGAACCCTGCCTCCCCTGTTCCCTCATTCTATTAACCCTCCCTTATTCTTATTTCCCTCCAGTTTTAATTGTTTTTATTTTTATTTTTTTGTATTTTTAGGGCCGAACCCACGGCAAATGGAGATTCCCAGGCTAGGAGTCCAATCAGAGCTGTAGCCGCTGGCATACACCACAGCCATAGCAACAGAGGATCCGAGCCGAGTTTACAACCTACACCAGAGCTCATGACAATGCCGGATCCTTAACCCACTGAGCAAGGCCAGGGATCGAACCTGCGTCCTCATGGATGCTACTTGGGGTTCATTAACCTCTGAGCCATGATGGGAACCCCCTCCCTCCAGTTTTACTGAGGGAGAATTGATATACCCAAATTGTACCTAATTAATATATACAATTTGGCGTGTTTGGACAGATGTACACACTTGTGCAATCAGCAGCACATTCCAGGAAAGAAATACACCCATCACCTCTAAAAGTTTCCTTGTGGGAGATTGGATTAAGATGGCGGAATAGAAGGACTGGAGCTAAACTTCTCTCCCGAAAAACAGCAAAACTACAAACAAATGCCGAGCAGCCTTCAACCAACTGGACTGTAAACTTCCAAAAAAGATATTCTACTCCAGAAGACAAAGAGGAGACCATATCAAGAGGTAGGAGGGGCGATTACGCGATAGAAGCAAC